>JAYEPQ010000003.1:8302500-8587500 GCA_036321105.1 Dracaena cambodiana
TACCCCAAGCTCCTGTCTGCCTACATCAACTGCCAAAAGGTAAATAAAATACACCAAGAAACCCTAGCTAACTAGTAAACCCTAACCCTAACTTCTAATTCTTGGGGATGCTGCAGGTTGGGGCTCCTCCTGAAGTGGTTGCTAGGCTTGAGGAGGCATGCTCATCATCTCTGATGATTGGTAGAGCTGCATCTTCTTCTTCTTCAGCTGTTGGGGGCGACCCAGCACTGGATCAGTTCATGGAGGCCTACTGTGAGATGCTGACAAAGTATGAACAAGAGCTCTCAAAGCCATTTAAGGAGGCCATGCTGTTCCTCTCGAGGATTGATGCTCAGTTCAAGTCTCTCTCCCTGGGCTCTTCGTCTCCTCTTACTACTAAGTCTTTTAACCAAGGTCTATTATTTATACACCCCTTAATCTCTCTCTTGTTAAGCACTCCATTAGTTTAATCAGCCTTCAGTGTTTGTTTAGTGCTTTTAATATAGTCTCTGTTTGTTCCAAGAAACACGGGAACTCTCATAAGATTATTTCCTTTATTACTTTTGTTAGTTTAAAGGGTTTTTGGGTTCCAAGAAAAATATTAAGTCTGCTTAGATTAATGGTGGCTAGGTTGCTTCTCCTTTGACATTACTTAGAAAGGAGTGAGTGTTGGGATCTTTAGGGTCGTGAGTCTATTGCTTTAAGGAGGAAGATCTGAATGTTTGTTGAGTATTTTTTTTGTGACGAGTTTCTTTCATTTTTAAATTTTATTTTTTTATTTTTTCGTTTCTCAAGTGTTAGAAAGCGACTGCTCTGATAGTCTACTGTTTTTGTTTTGCTTAGAAGATCACATGAAAACGACTCCTTATTTTATTTATGGCAAAGTTTTAAGGTAAAGTTGTTTGTTTAGTTATTTCTTCCCCCAAAATGTGGGTTTTGATTTTGTTTGTATTTGTTATTTTCCCCTAAAATGTTTTATTTTTCATGTAGTATATCACATTGAACATATGTTATTCGTGGGTCACAAATAGATTAATAGAAGTAAGGTAAATTTTCTGATGCTTCTAAATGTTAGTTCGTTTACCTTTTTTTTAATGTTTAAATATGTTCATTTGTTTAGCTGCATCTATTTCTTCCTGTTATCATTAATTGCTTTGATGGTAGCACATTGTTATGTAGTTTCATTGACATTTTTAATGTTTTTAGTAGTTAGTTCCCTTATTTCAGTGAGTAACTATTGAAAACTATATTTATCTATGAACACCCTATTATTGCTCAAGTTCATATTGTTCTGATCATCAAGCCTTAGTGTCTACGTAATAAGGTTAGTTTATGAGACCCAAGGCAAAAGGAATTCATCCATAAAAGTAAATTTTCTTTTTTTTTTTTTAAAAATATATATAGTTAAACAGTGGGTGAAAATGAACCAGCCCCCTCCCCCCTTCTTCAACCCAAAAAAATAATATTTAAAAGTTAATTGGGGATCGAGAGTGAGTACAAAGCCAAAATAAAGTAAAAGCTAATCACTCTCCAAAAAGCAAATTGGTCACATCATATTTTTGATATTTAATTATAACATGATGATGGAGCAATCGGGGATCCATCTTATTTGAACGTTCACAGCTTACACCACTCTTGAAAAATAAAGAGTTTAACTGAAATAAAGTGGGGTTGACATAGGCTTGTGTCCTTGTAGCTAACATTTTATGTAATTCATTTCTACTAATTGCATAGTATCTTAAGAAAACACTCTATTCCATCATTATAGGGAAGGTTACTTCCTTGAGTTTTCATCTGAGGTGTTCCTTTCAGGGCTTAAAATTAGCTATATTTTGCAATGTTTCATTGACAAAGTTTTCAAGAAACAGAAGTTTTTGAATGGCATAAGAATCTTTTAAGTTTTGAAAGAAGGTCTAGCTTGTTCATTCTTAAGTTTATATATACATATATATACACATATATACATATATATACACATATATACATATATACATATATATACACATATATACATATATACATATATATACACATATATACTATATATATATATATATATATATATATATATATATATATATACACACACATATATATATACACACATACATATATACACATATATACATATATATACACATATATACATACACATACATATACATATACATACACATACATATATATATACATATATATGAGCTGTTAGCTCAGGAAAAGTTATGTGTGCTAGTGGCAAAACTATAATGATCTAATGATTTTTCTTCAATTTTTTTTACAATTATTATCTCTACCTTTTTAACTTCTTTCGGATTAAATTTTATAAATTTTGGAGTTCTTTTACCTTTTTATCAAGTGCATACAAAATATTTTCTTCATTGAAAACCGTTAATTTTGTCTTAACTTGATTGAGGATCAAATTAAAAACCCAAGAAATTGGGTATGAGTGAATCCTAGGGGTCGAGATCATAATCCAAAAGAAATTTTTAAAAAAAGATTAGTGTAGATAGTGGAAATGAACTTTAGCTCAGGAATCTTGCGTGGATCATTGTAAAAGTTACGTGAGCAAGCGGCAAAAATATAGTAATTTAATAAATTTTTTTCTAGAATTAGTATCTCTACATCGTTAACTTTTTCTTGATCAAATTTCATAAATTTTGGAGTTTATTTATCCTTTCATCAAGTGGATATAAAAATGTTTAATGTTAATTTTGTGTCAACTTGATGGAGGGCCAAATCATAATTAAAATCCAAGAAATTTTTTAAAAAGAGTAGTCCTATTATTTTCTTAAAAAGAATTATTAAATATAGTGGGAATGAACTACAACTCAGTTAAGTTAACTTGTATGAGTTGTCAGTTCATTTTCATTATTCTCATATATATATATATATATATATATAGAGAGAGAGAGAGAGAGAGAGAGAGAGAGAGAGAGAGAGAGAGAGATTAGTTTATTTATCAATGCATATCTATGTAATTGATCAATTATTATAATTAATTTTGCACAGATGATTTTTGCTGGCTGCATTTGCTGTACTTCATTATGTTTACCTTATATATATATATATATATATATATATATATATATATATATATATATATATATATATATATATAGATAGAGAGAGAGAGATTAGTTTATTTATCAATGCATATCTATGTAATTGATCAATTATTATAATTAATTTTGCACAGATGATTTTTGCTGGCTGCATTTGCTGTACTTCATTATGTTTACCTTATAGGCTTTGTTTAAAAAACACAAGGCAAAGGGGAACCCCTCTATAAAAGTAAATTGGTTATGTCATATTTGGTATTTCCTATATCACATTTTATTTATAAAATTTTACAAGAGGTCAGAACGGAGGTGCTTGATCACGTTTTAAACAATTTGGAGTTTAATCAAATACCTTTGTGCAGTAGAGAAATTATATATTGTTATACAGTATTGAAGGTTTCGTAGGGAAAAAAAACATAAATTGTTTTGGACATAAGAAACTTCTAATTTAGATGGCATAGTGTGGGACCCCCAAGTTCTATATCTTGGCATAATATTCTATTGAACTTGGTAGTATATGGAAGATAACAGATTTCTTTTCTAATACTTGTGATGCTCAAGTTGATATATTTTGCATTATGAGAACAAGAAAAAAGATCTGAAGAAGAAATGAGTTTAAGGAAAAACATTTATGCTTTTGCTTTACTATTTAGAAGTTCATGGTTATCTTCCCTTATCGTAATTTGTATTAGACATATGACCTATAGAAAGTATTGGGAGGATGGTATTGCTACTCCATATGTTTTCTATTTTAGATTAGGTTAACCTAAATCCCAAGACTTTATTGTAGCCGATGAGGGAAAATTTATCAGGTATGTTGGTATCATATTAGGGTGAGTTTGCTCACTAGAAGTATTATAAGTTAAGAAGAAATTAAGAAGTAACTTTCGAAATAGAAGTAGAGGAAGAGAGTTCTTCTTATGTTTGTTTGCTAATTTTTGAAATAAAAAAGTGGAATAGAAAGTGAAGGAAGTATTATTTAATTGATTAGATAAAATAATATTTATGTTAATTTATTTAATTTATATGTATAAAAGTACAACTTTTGAATGGTAGTGATTGCATACTAATAAAAAATTAATTTTTTTTGTTTACTCCTACTTCCTATATCTCTTACAAGCAAAAGTGTGGAAGAAATTTTTGGAAGTATGGTGCTTCATATGCGTCATCTTACTATATAAGAAGTAACTTTCAACTTTTTTTTGGTGAAACGAACTCTTGAAATAGTGGAAGTAATCTTACTCCGACTATTTCCATTGTTTTTCCATGCAAACGAACACTCTTATTACTTTAACATGAACTGATATGCAACATAAAAGAGGTCAATATTTGGGTACCTAGTGCAACATATATATAGTAGTAAAATAAAATAGATAGCAAGATGAAAGCAATAAATATTTCTTCTAGTTTATGATATTTCCAAGCGAAGAAATTCACTTGATCACTGCTGTATTTAAGTTTCATCTAGATTTGTAGTAGATATCTGGAATAGCATTGTCCCTAGGAGATAATTATTAATTCAAATTATTATTCGTCTTACTGATGTAACTCCGCCAGTGCTTTGTTTAAAGATTTATCCTTTCATTGCTTGTCCCAAAGCAGGATAAAAGAAAAGGATTGTGGTAGGACAGTGACAGCTAGCGTAAAACATCGTCACATATTGTGACATAGCCTACCCCGAATACTTGGGATAAAAGGCTTAGTTGTTGTTGTTGTATTCTTCTCACTGACGTATTTTGCGTGGTATAATGGTTTAACATCTGAACCATCCCTAATGCAATTAAGGGATATATGATAGTGCTAGAGGGTTCTGTGCGCAACTGCTTTCACCAAATATTTTCTTGGTTATTTTAAAAATATGTATATGCCTAATTCTACATACCTTTTCTTTGCTTTACCTAGAAAGGATAGTGTTTTGAAGTGGTTGCTTCTTGTTTTTGTGGATATCCTATGCATTAGTACCTAGATATGTATGCATGGTTGTAGTTCTTTTTTTTTTGTTTTTGCTAAGGTATGCTTCCACAACTATACTCTCTCGTATAGAAAACCTGATACATCCTTTATAGCGAGCTCCACAAATTGTTGAGGAAAATTCTCGTGTCAAATAATCTTCTTATCCAACTGGGATTCCTTACTAGCAACAAAAATCGGTGCACACATTACCTTCCCTCTACAGTTCTGTTGTTCTTATGTCGGGAAATTTGTGGTTCTTATTTGGTGTTACTTCTTGTGATCAAACAATTGGATATGTTGTTTTTAGTTTTAAATAGTAGATCTATGCTCTTGCACATTAAGGACCCATGACCTCCTTGATTACTTTGTTCTTCGCCCGCAAGAACATTGCTAGACTGCTTGAGTGTGAGGGATATGGTCACAAGTTTAAAGCAAAAGCTTAATTAACGGGGAGGAAAAATATTTATTCTCCTCTGTGGGAGCATGGGAATGCCCTCATTATACATCACATCAAAGCAAAATAGAGAGAAATATTACAAAAGAACTAAACTCGTGGGCAAGTAGAACAAATATTTGCTACTTTATTAGCTTATATATTAATATGAATGATCAAGATTATCAAGCATATGCAAGAAGTATTAGTAAATTTGTAATTATGAGTCCTGTTGTGAAAGGCAGATATCTTGCCCACACAAATAGACACCCAAAATAGTGCCACACAAGAACTAATGCAAAATAAGAGAATACACAATTTTAACGAGGTTCTGTAAATGTTACATATGTCCTCGGGCGCCAACGATCAATCCAATATCACCAAAGTTTCAAATTACAAAGATCTCTGGTAAATTGGAAAGTTTCCCAAGAATAGGAGAATTTTTCCAAAATCCAAAAATCCAAAATTACATGGAATTTTTCAGATTTGAAAGTTTTTCAAAATAAAAGCTGTTTTCTCAGAACAGTTTTATATAATAACTAATTATTTTGGATACTCAAAACCAAAGACACAAGCCTCTATTTATAGGACTCATGGGTGGTATCTATTTAGCGACCAGCCAATGTGGGACTAAAAAAGAGCCACACCTAAATTCAACAATCTCCACGTTGGCGAATAAGGCCCACATCGTAAGCGCCTCCAAATGAAGATCTTCAATCTGCCAAAATATTGAGCAAATCCAAACAATGCTTGAATTTGGTCAAAGTCACTACCTTGGTCATTATATCAGCGGGATTCTCTGCAGTTCCAATCTTATGAAGTAGTATTTTCTTATCTTCAATAATTTCCCGCACAAAATGATACCTGACGTGGATATGCTTTGTCCGTGCAAGATAGACTTGGTTCTTTGTCAAGTGAATTGCACTCTGACTGTCACAATACACAGTAATCTGTTTCTGAATAATTCCCAAGTCTTCAAGCAACCCCTGTAGCTAAATTGTCTCCTGTAACTGCCATATATTCTGCTTCTATTGTAGACAGAGCAACCGTAGAGTGCAAAGTAGACATCCAACTCACTGGTGCTTTAGCAAGATTAAACACAACCAGTAGTTGATCAACGTTTATCCAAATCAGCTGCGTAGTCAGAATCAATATATCCAATCACACTGACCAAGAGTATCATCACGCTTAAATACTAAACTAACATTTACGGTATTCAGAAGATATTGTAAAATCCATATCACATACTGCCAATGTTCTTTTCCTGGATCATGCATATACCTGCTCACAACGCCAACTGCCTGTGAAATGTCAGGTTTTGTACACACCACAGCGTACATTAAGCTATCAACTTCATTTGAATAAAGAACCCTCGACATATACTCACGTTCCTCATTTGTGCTAGGAGATAAACCTGCACTTAAGTTGAAATGAGAAGCAAGTGGGATACTCACAGGTTTTGATTGCTCTGTCATACCAAAACGCTGTAGCATTTTCTTCAGATATTGTTTCTTAGACAACCAAATCTTTCCTCTCTTTCGATTTCTGCTTATCTCCATGTCGAGAATCCTTTTAGCTTCATCCAAATCTTTCATTTCAAACTCTTGATTCAACTGAGCTTTTAACATTTCAATATCTTTTTGGCTCTTTGAAGCTATTAACATATCATCTACATACAAGAGTAGATAAATGAATGACTCATCATGTAACTTGCGAAAATACACACAGTGATCAAATTTACTTCTAGTATACTTTAAACTTATCATAAACTGATCAAATCGCTTGTATCACTGTCTCGGAGATTGCTTCAATCCATACAACGATTTATACAGTTTGCAAACCTAATTTTCTTTTCCAGCAAACTTGAATCCGTCTGGTTGAGTCATAGATTTTCTCTTCCAAATCACTGTGTAAAAATGCGGTTTTTACATCAAGTTGAACTAGTTCCAAAACTGTGCTACTAAGGCTAACATAATCCGAATAGAAGAAAGTTTAACGACCGTAGAAAATATCTCATTATAATCAACTCCCTTCTGAGTGTAGTCTTTCGCCACTAATCTTGCCTTGTAGCGGACATCATTTTTGTCAAGAAATCCTTCTTTCTTTGTAAATACCCATTTGCACCCGATTGCCTTCTTATCTTTAGATAGTTGAGCTAACTCTCAATTTTGATTCTTCTGAAGAGATTGCATCTCAACATCCATTGCTCTTTTCCACTTTTTATTTTCTGAACTTCTAATTGCTTCTCTATAGGTGGAAGGAACATTATCTATAACAAGAATTGCATAGGCCACTACTGTATCAAGGAAACGAGCAGGTTTCTTAATTCTCGATGTGGCCTGTCATGTGCAATTGAGCTTGGTTGCTGTGGAGATTATTGAGCTAAAACATCTATTTCTTCGACATCCTTCTCTGCCGCTGGACTGTCGATATAAACTTGGTCAAATCTGGTTTTTTCAAACTCCACCTGTTGCGGAGCACTCTCCACCTGCTGCTGAACATTAGTGGTCTTTTCTTTTTCAGAATTACTAAGTGTCACCTTTTTTAACATGGCAGATTTATCAAAAGCAACATCCCTGCTAAAATAATTTTCTTCGAATTTGGACACCAAAGGCGATATCCTTTATCACCCGAGCTTATTCTCATGAATAATATTTTCTTGGCTCTTGGATCCAACTTAGACTCTGTTACATGATAATAAGCAGTGGAACCAAACACATGTAAAGAATCATAATCATAAGCAGGTTTTCCAGACCATACCTAAATCGGTGTCTTGCCTTCAATCACAGCTGATGGTAATCGATTAATGAGATGACATGCATAAGTCACTGTCTCAGTCCAAAATCCCTTAACCCAGTATTAAGCAACATACAGTGAACTTTCTCCAACAAAGTTCTGTTCATGCATTCTGCCATCCCATTTTGTTGTGGTGAATCTATATTGGTGAAGTGTCGAACAATACTTTCATCTTGGCAAACTTTCAGAAACGGATCATTTTTATACTAACCACCGTTATTTGATCTAAGTTTCTTTATCTTTCTGTCTGTCCGAGTCTCAATCATTTTTTTCCATTTCAGAAAAATTCCCAACACTTTATCTTTAGTTTTCATCAAATACACTCAAACTCTTATAGAGTAATCATCAACAAAAGTAACAAAGTAATGCATACCTCCCAAAAAAGGTGTTCTAGTAGGACCCCAAATATCAGAGTGAATATAGTCCAAAATTCCTTCAGTATTATGGATAGCAGTGCCAAACTTTACTCGTCTTTTTTCCCATGATACAATACTCACAGAAATCTAATTTACCGGTTTTTGCACCTTTTAGTAAGCCTTTCTTCACTAAATTTTGTAAAACTTTCATACCTGCATGACCAAGTCGCATGTGCCGCAATATGGTTGTTTTTGCATCTGTATTCTCTTCAGAGATTGTAGTTGCTGATCCAATAACTGTACTATCCTGAAAGTAGTATAAGTTATTCTTCCTCGTACCTTTCATCGCCACAAATGCGCCTGCAATAACTCTAAAACTCCATCTCGGATAGATATAACGAAACCTTTTGTTTCTAATTCTCCCAAAAAGATGAGATTCTTCTTTAAATCTGGTATATTTCGAACCTCTGTCAAAACTCTGGTTGATCCATCATGATTTTTTAAACAGATTGAATCTATCCCAGTTGTCTTGCAAGAGCTGCCGTTGCCCATAAAAACAGCTTCTCCATTTAACTCTTCAAAATTGAAGAATCACTTCTTGTGAGGACACATATGGTAGGTGCATGCAGAATCCAAAATCTATTCATCAGAATGAGAAATTAAAGATAGACCAACCAGTGCAAAATCTGAGTCATCATCTTCACACTTGGCTACATATGCATCGGAATCAGCATTGCCCTTATCTTTCTTCATCAACTTTGGATAATCTTTCTTCCAATACCCTTTCTTATGACCAAAAACACATTCACATGCAGAATTCAAAATCTACTCATCAGAATGAGAAACTAAAGATAGACCAACCAATGCAAAATCTGAGTCATCATCTTCACACTTGGCTTCATATGCATCAAAATCAGCATTGCCCTTATCTTTCTTCATCGACTTTGGATAATTTTTCTTCCAATGCCCTTTCTTATGACAAAAAACACATTCATCTTTATCAGATTTGCCTCTTGATTGGGATCTGCCTTTCTGATTCGATTTACGACTCTGAGATCGGCTTCTGGCAGCATACATCTTAGCTTTATTATACCCATATTCTTTCTGATCTCAGAATTGTACGATACATTATATATCTCATCAAAAGTCACCTTATGCTTACCACAAATGACAAGGTGATCATACTCGTCAGGAAGAGAAGTCAACAATAATAAAGTCTGATCTTTATCTTTATCTTCAAGAGTCACATCCAAATTTAACAAATCTGCTATTAATTTATTAAAAGCAGCAATGTGATCGTTGATAGATGTACCTAGTTGATACTGGAAGCGGAACAGTTTCTTTTTCAAATAGAGCCGATTCTCACTGCTCTTCTTCAAAAACTTGTTCTTCAGCTCGTTCCACATCTTACTTGCAGATGTTTCTCTCATTAAAGAATACTTTTGTTCTCTTGTGAGACAAGATCGAATAGTACCACATGCTTGGTGTTTAATTCTTTCCCATTCTTTATCGGTCATCTTCTCTGGTTTCTTATCTTCCAGAGCAACATCTAGCTCTTACTGATAAAAGAATATCCAAGACTTCGCACTGCCACATATCGAAGTTGTTGCGGCCATCAAACTTCTCAATTTCGAACTTTGCATTAGTCACAGTAACCTCAGTCGGTAGAGACGAAGAACCTTCTGCCATTTTTCAACAATTTATCAAGATTGAACCTTTGGCTCTGAGACCACTTGTTGCGAAAGACAGATATCTTGCCCACACAAATAGACACTCAAAATAGTGTCACATAAGAACTAATGCCAAAATAAGAGAAGACACAAATTTAGCGAGGTTCGGTAAATGTTACCTACGTCCTCGGCGCCAACGATCAATCCACTATTACCAAAGTTTCAAATTACAAAGATCTTTGGTAAATTGGAAAGTTCCTCAAGAATAGGAGAATTTTTCTAAAATTCAAAAATCTAAAATTACAACTTGGAATTTTTCAGATTTGATAACTTTCCAAAATAAAAGTTGTTTTCTCATAACAGTTTTATATAATAACTAATTATTTTGGATACTCAAAACCAAAAATACAGGGCCCTATTTATAGGATTCATGGGTGGTGTCTCTTTAGCGCCCAGCCGATGTGGGACTAAAAAAGAGCCACACCCAAATTCAACAAGTCCACCAACTGAAATTCTCTTTTGATATTTTTTAACCATCCTTAAGTACTAAGCAGCTGCTTTGAATGTGAGGGAACATAGACCATATGAAATTCAATATAAGAAAATTCTAAACCACATTTAAATATCATATATTGTTAATGTGTGTGTAATATGTTATATCAGCTTAATGAAAAAGAGATATTCAGACTATAATTTCAAATATTTTGAAATTGGGTTTTACTGTAATATTATTTTTGTTTCTGAACAAATCTTGTCATAAAGTATTGCTTACAAAGAAAATATTCTCTAAGTAATTTTTATGGCCATTTCAACCTATCATAGCTTGTTTTTTTGTTTGATGGTCTAAAAATAGATACAATTATTTTATTTTGTTTTCGTTGATCAAATGGCTGTAACATGTCAGTGTATTCACACATTGAAAAGGCAGTAAGGTGTAATGAAGTTGGGAATAAGGCGAAAGTTGTGACCCAAGGGGAGTGTAGTCCAATGTGTAAGAATGTGATGAATGTTTGGTTAGCACATGAATGGTGTACTCTATGGACATTCCTTGTTAATGTGGTCGAAGCTTTGTTAGGGCATGGATGGGGTGTGTGGACTTTTGTTTGCCCATAGATTCTACCCTCATGGATAATGAGGATAGGACCGATGTTGGGTTCACCTAGAAGTGGTGGATGGTGTTAAGTTGGTTCATATGTGAGTATAGTCCACATCGGATAGGACAAAAAAAGTCTATGGGTTTAAATACAAAGTTGGGGCCTTGACGTAATGGCTTAAGATTTTGGGTCAAATTGGTTCTCAGTTTTGTGTTTATTCTCATCATGCTTCCTGTTGGACCCGATGTTCTCCCCAACAATTGGTATCAGAGCTCAGATTCGGCCAAGTTGTCGTTGGGTCAATAGTCCAGGTTATGGCCTAAGGAGGAGTGGAGCCGATGTTTGAAATCCGAATTGGTCGGGTTAACTTTAGGTTTGGTTTTCATATGTGAAGGGAGAGATTGTTAAGTTAGTTCATATGTGAGTATAGTCCCATATCGGATAGGACAAAAAAATTAAGTTTATGGGTTTAAATACAAAGTTGGGGTCTTGACCTAATGACTTAAGTTTTTGGGTCAAACTGGTTTTCAGTTTTATGTTTAGGCCCATTATGCTTCCCGTTGGACCCGACGTTCTTCCCATCAGATGGTTTATGGTGTTAGAGCCGTGTATGCATGATGTTCCTTTCCTATTTCACCATATATCATAGCCTTTTTTTTCTTTTACCATGAGTCCAATAACTTGTGCATGCTAATAATCACTACAACCACTATATTACTATAAATGGTAGAAAAAATGTTCCAATCAGTAGGCACTTGTAGTGTTTAGATTTCAATCTAAACCCATGACATTGTTGGACTGAATTCAGATATTATCAGCCTCACTATCGAAAAGGTACCCAAATTGACACAAATTGTGTAACTTTTTACACCCGAGTTCGATTTCCATTATTGTAGTTGAATTTGGAGATTACATTGATTCGAGTATGAGCTGATCCATTTACAGCCCTGGATAACTCTGAATGCATAGCTCTCCCAACAAATGGTGTACACTAGAAGATATTGCCCAATGGGTTTGAATGTTGGTGCTTCTATCTAATGGGGTTGTTATCAAGTGAAAGTAGGTTAGCCAATGAATGGTAATGATGTTGGATATGACCGTGCTATATGCATTTATTGTGGATGTAAGTGATTGGATGCCTGATTTGGTATTTGCTTAGGTCATCAATTATCCTAAATAAACACTTCGTTTTTTTTTATCTAGTGTATATTGCTAACTATTTGGTATTTCTCAAAAAATATTTGGGTTCACACATTAGGAGGATAGCATTAATTTAAATCTTCTTGTCATTGTTCTTGGCTTCTTTCAATGAGTTGCATATAGTTGTTAGGATCCACATGCAAGACGTTTTTTTTTTTTTTTTTTTTTTTTTGGTATGGGGGGGAATTGGTTGCTACAATTTTTAACCATATTAAAAAACTATCAAATTTATATACAGTGGAAATAAAAAACAACTGAAAAATAATCCCACCACAAGATTTATAGTGGCTTGGGGGTCTTTCACTAAAATATAGGTATTCCTGAATTACAACTAAATCCAATAATCTGTAAGAAGATGCATTATAGTCTACCAAACTAGTCGTCTCTAGAAACAACCTATACAAAGTTTAAACCCTAGTTTCTGGTAGTATCCCTCAAAATACTTCAGCTTGAGTATGCTATAAACCAACCAATCAAACGATAGTGAAAAATAGCGTTTGAAGGCTTCAGTACTTAATAAAAATCAAGTACTACATTAAAAAGATCTTATAGCCCTATTATGTTGCCTTTGAAGGATAGTGATTAAAGACCTAGGAAGATGGTGATGATGATGTAGTCCAGGCACTCCACAGAGATGTAAATTGGTGTGGAAGCAAATTGGTGTGGAAGCGCGTCTTTGCAAATGTTGTAGATTATGAAAAAGAAGCTTGAAAAAGATGTTCAAAGACTCACCTTTTTCTTGAATTATCTCCTAAAAGATTCTAATCTCAAAAGGTTCCTTTTCTTCTAGGGATTTGTTCTTTTATAATTGAAATTTGCCTTCTCAAAAGATCTCGATCGTACAAGCAATAGGTGTAATCTTGACCATCCAATTCTAATCTATATCCCTTTCATGTTTAGGATTGTTTGGAAATAACCACAATATTAAAATTAATCAAAATCTACTTAAATTATGCTATCTGTTCTGATTTGCTGCCCAGCTATCGGTAGGTGCTTTTGGGTGAAATTTATTTCCTAGCTATTTGTGCGCTACCGGTAGCTGGCATTTTTCAGCCTTTGAGTGTTGTGTTTGTGTTTCGCATCCGTTAAGTATCCAGATGTGATTAAGGATTACAAAGAATCCCAGTTGGACTTGGATTAGAAGACCGGAGTTCTAATTGGATTGGAACACCAATTAGATGGTGATAGTGCAATTCTAATAGGATTAGGATAGAAATATTATATATATCTCTTGTATGTGATACGAGAGATATGAGCAATTGGCTAAGAGATATGATTCTATTATTATGTGAGATACCAGAGGAGAGATATTTGGATCTTTTCTTGTAATCTATTTTTCTCATAGTAGATAATTCACTCGTTGCTCCCGTAGATGTAGGTCGAACTTGGTCGGCCGAACCACGTTAATTCTTGTGTTTTTCTTGTGTTGTATTGTTTTCTTCGTCTCTACGATCTAGATGGGGGATTCGATCCCAACAAGTGGTATCAGAGTCGTAGTTATGAATCCGGAATTGGATTGCGAGATGGCGGATTTCTATGACAAATCGGCAAGCACAATTGGCGGAGGCATCAAGATTAACAATAGAAATAAAAAAAGGGGTTTGGCCAAAGGAAAAGTGGGTAGCTTTCTTTGGGAAGTTGCGGCTGCTGTTGCTGCATTCTTGTTTTTGGCCAAAGGAAAAGTGGGCGGCTTTCTTTGGGAAGTTGCGACTGCTGCTGCTGCGATTTTGTTTTTGGCCGTAGAAGGAAACAAGAAGAGTGGCGGCTGTAGCATGAGAGCCGGCCAAAGGGCCCCCAATTGGCGGCCGACTGGCCGGAGGATGCCTTACCAGCAGAGGCGCCTGGGCGGAGAGCAAATTGCTGCGCAACAACCGAGTTGGCGCGCAGTGCACGCTGGCTCGCATGACACAGCGTGCCTAGCCCGTGCGCTGGTGCCATGCCCAGGCGGCGCGCGGGTGGCGCACCCAGGCGGAACCCCTGGGGGGAGTGCACGACCATCTGTCGTTGGCTTGCGGGGGTGCGATGAATAGTGATGGGGCTGCCTAGAGGCTATGCTGATTTGGCTTTGGAATCGAGCGAAAGAGAGATTTCTTTGGATCTGAGGATCTGGTATTAGCCCAAACACATAACACCATGGAATCATGTATTTACATGAGACATGATTTGCTATAGGCTCAGAACAGCAAACACCAAAAGGAGTGGCTGAGATGGATTCTGAGATGCAGATCGACGACTGCGGTTGATCAAAGCGTGGATCGAGGAATCAGAGTCCGATTAAAGTGATTCAGGAGTCGAATCTTATGTTTTTCAGCATTTCGGATGAAGTGGTGGATGCTGATTGGGCAAAATCCACTATTTGGAGTAAATTTTGTGCAGACCAGCAGTGGTCGATGATGATCGAGGGGTTGATATTGACCAAATGATCGATGGTTTATGGTTGGTTGATTGTACGATGAGGTCCGGCGTGGTAATTCATGATGATGGATATGGTTACTTCGTAACATGATGAAACACATGATAATGCATAATTGTCTGTCTTTAGAAATGGTCATAGTTTTTGGATAAAGGTGGAGTACAGTGTATCGATCACTTGTGTGGTGTACATGATAAGTGATTGTGAGTACTCAGGAGGTTTAGGTGTTTTGACCGAGATGGAGCACGGTGTAACGATTTTGAGCTCTTGGTGAAGAGTGTGGTATAATAATCGTGAGTGTTTAAGGGAATATGGTTTAGTGATCATGAGTGCTCGGAGGAGAGCATAGTTTAGTGATTATGAGTGCTCAAGTATAGAGACGATTATACAAATTGTTCTCGGTCGGTGGAGTATGGTGATCGTGTGGTGGATGTCTGCGAACTGGATGGTAAGAACAATGGAGTTTCTCCAACATGCATGGCTCATCGGATACGAGTCAAGGTGGAGATTGTTGGGTTTGTGTCTCGCATTCGTTAAGTATCCAGATGTGATTAAGTATTACAAAGAATTCCAGTTGGATTTGGGTTAGAAGACCGGAGTTCTAATTGGATTGGAACACCAATTAGATGGTGATAGTGCAATTCTAATATGATTAGAATAGAAACACTATATATATCTCTTGTATGTGATACGAGAGATGTGAGCAATTGGCTGAGAGATATGATTATATTATTATGAGAGATGTGAGAGGTAAAGAGATATTTGGATCTTTTCTTGTAACTTATTTTTCTCATAGTAGATATTTCTCTCACTGCTTCCATGGATGTAGGTCGAATTTGGTCGGCTGGACCACGTTAATTCTTGTGTTCTTGTGTTGTATTGTTTACTTTTACTTCGTCTCTACGATCTTGATGGGGGATTCGATCCCAACATTGAGCACTTTAGTTAAGTGTGATAACTTCCATGTCGAACTTCAATTGAGCAAATCTAGGCATTGTTTAGATGATAATTTAGAGCTATATAATTTTGTAAGAGATTTTATCAATTGATTCTTGATGTATGTGTTAAAAAATACTCTTGAAGTCACAACAATAGCATCTCATCAATTTTATTCAGTGTCTTGGTTGATTCTCTTGCACATCCATCAAATCTACACTCAATCTCCTCAAAACAGGTCATACTATATGTGTTTGTTATTCATTAAATCACGGGTATTTTATGAATAAACATCCAACAATGGTGTGCTAAATTAATTCCCGACTGTTGCGGAAGACAGATATCTTGCCTACACAAATAGGCACCCAAAATAGTGTCACACAAGAACTAATGCAAAAATAAGAGAAGACATAAAATTTAACGAGGTTCGGTAAATGTTACCTACGTCCTCGTGCGCCAACAATTAATCCACTATCACCAAAGTTTGAAATTTACAAAGATCTCTGGTAAATTGGAAAGTTATCCAAGAATTAGAGAATATTTTCAAAATCCCAAAACCCAAAATTACAACTTGGAATTTTTCAGATTTGAAAACTTCCTAAAATAAAAACTGTTTTTTCAGAACAGTTTTATATAATAACTAATTATTTTGTACTCAAAACCAAAGACACAATGCACTATTTATAGGACTCATGGGTGGTGTCTCTTTAGCACCCAGCCGATGTGGGATTAAAAGAGCCACCCAAATTCAACAATCTCCACCTTGGCGAATATGACCCACATCGTAAGCGCCTCCAAATGAAAATCTTCAAACTGCCAAAATATTGAGCAAATCCAAACAATGCTTGAATTTGGTCAAAGTCACTACCTTGGTCATCATATCAGCGGGATTCTCTGCCGTTCCAATCTTATGAAGTAGTATATTCTCATCTTCAATAATTTCTCGCACAAAATGATACCCGATGTCGATATGCTTTGTCCGTGCATGATAGACTTGGTTTTTTGCCAAGTGAATTGCACTCTGGCTATCACAATACACAATAATCTGTTTCTGAATAATCCCCAAATCTTCAAGCAACTCCTGTAACCAAATTGCCTCCTTTACAGCCTCTGTAACTGCTATATATTCTGCTTCTGTAGTAGACAGAGCAACCGTGGACTGCAAAGTAGACTTCCAACTTACTGGTGTTTTAGCGAGAGTAAACACATTACCAGTAGTTGATCGACGTTTATCCAAATCACCTGCGTAGTCAGAATCAACATATCCAACCACACACTGACCAAGAGTATCATCACGCTTAAATACCAAATTAACATTTACGGTATTCAGAAGATATTGTAAAATTCATTTCACAGCCTGCCAATGTTCTTTTCCTGGATCATGCATATACCTGCTCACAACGGCAACTGCCTGTGAAATGTCAGGTCTTGTACACACCATAGCGTACATTAAGCTATCAACTTCATTTGAATAAGGAACCCTTGACATATACTCACGTTCCTCATTTGTGCTAGGAGATAAACCTGCACTTAAGTTGAAATGAGAAGCAAGTGGGATACTCACAGGTTTTGATTGCTCTGTCATACCAAAACGCTGTAGCATTTTCTTCAGATATTGTTTCTGAGACAACCAAACCTTTCCTCTCTTTCGATCTCTGCTTGTCTCCATGTCGAGAATCCTTTTAGCTTCATCCAAAATTTTCATTTCAAACTCTTGATTCAACTGAGATTTTAACATTTCAATCTTTTCTTGGCTCTTTGAAGCTATTAACTTATCATCCACATACAAGAGTAGATAAATGAATGACTTATCATGTAGCTTGCGGAAATACACACAGTGATCAAATTTACTTCTAGTGTACTTTAAACTTATCATAAACTGATCAAATCGCTTGTATCACTGTTTTGGAGATTGCTTCAATCCATACAATGATTTATTCAATTTGCAAATCCAATTTTCTTTTTCAGTAACCTTGAATCCGTCTGGCTGAGTCATATAGATTTCCTCTTCCAAATCACCGTGTAAAAACGTGGTTTTCACATCAAGTTGAACTAGTTCCAAATCAAACTCTGCTACTAAGGCTAACATAATCCGAATAGAAGAATGTTTAACGACTGGAGAAAATACCTCATTATAATCAACTCCTTCCTTCTGAGCGTGTAGCCTTTCGCCACTAATCTTGTCTTGTAGCGAATATCATTTTTGTCAGGAAATCCTTTTTTCTTTGTAAATACCTATTTGCACTCTATTGCCTTCTTATCTTTAGGTAGTTGAGCCAACTCCCAAGTTTGATTCTTCTGAAGAGACTGCATCTCTTCATCCATTGCTCTCTTTCACTTTTTATTTTCTGAACTTCTAATTGCTTCTCTATAGGTGGAAGGAACATTATCTATAACAGGAAGTGCATAGGCCACCACTGTATCAAGGAAACGAGCAGATTTCTTAATTTCTCGACGTGGCCTGTCATGTGCAATTGAGCTTGGTTTCTGTAGAGGTTCTTGGGTTAAAACCTCTTCTTTTTCTTCGACATCCTTCTCTGCCATTGGACTGTCGATATAAACTGGGTCAAATCTAGCTTTTTCAGACTCCACCTGTTGCGGAGTACTCTCTACCTGCTGCTGAATATTAGTGGTTTTCTTTTCTTTTCCAGAATTACTAAGTGTTCTTTTTCAACATGGCAGATTCATCAAAGGTAACATCCCTGCTAAAAATAATTTTCTTTGAATTTGGACACCAAAGGCGATATCCTTTCACTCCCGAGCTTATTCCTATGAATAATGCTTTCTTGGCTTTTTGATCCAACTTGGACTCCTTTACATGATAATAAGCAGTGGAACCAAACACATGTAAGGAATCATAATCATAAGCAGGTTTTCCAGACTATACCTCAATTGGTGTCTTGCCTTCAATCGCAGCTGATGGTAATCGATTAATGAGATAACATGCATAAGTCACTGCCTCAGCCCAAAATTCCTTAACCCAGCATTAAGCAACATACATCGAACTTTCTCCAGCAAAGTCCTGTTCATGCGTTCTGCCACTCCATTTTGCTGTGGTGAATCTGTATTGGTGAAGTGTCGAACAATACCTTCATCTTGGTAAACTTTCAGAAACGGATCACTTTTATACTCACCACCGTTATCTGATCTAAGTTTCTTTATCTTTCTGCCTGTCTGAGTCTCAATCATCTTTTTCTATTTTGGAAAAATTCCCAACACTTCATCTTTAGTTTTCATCAGATACACCCAAACTCTTCTAGAGTAATCATCAACAAAAGTAACAAAGTAATGCATACCTCCCAAAGAAGGTGTTCTAGTAGGACTCCAAACATCAGAGTGAGTATAGTCCAAAATTCCTTCAGTATTATGGATAGCAGTGCCAAACTTTACTCTTGTCTTTTTTCCCATGACACAATACTCACAAAAATCTAATTTACCGGTTTTTGCACCTTTTAATAAGCCTTTCTGATTTAGATTTGATTAGGATTTGATTAGAATTTGATTAGATTTGGTATTATCTTGTTGCATTAGGATTTGATTAGAGATTTGGATAGATTTGGTATTTTGTTACTTTAGAATTCTCTATATATATGACTTGTAAAACTCTAATTTGAATATAAAGTGAAATATGATTTTTTTTTTTTTTGAGAGCATGTGATTTATTTTATCAAATCTTTCTTCGAGTGATTCGTGAGAGAGTGGACGTATGATTCGCCTGGACGTGAAATCCAAAACCCTAATTTATCCTCCAAAATCCTAAGTTCTTCTCCAATTCCCTACCACAAATCCTAAATCGCTTCCATCCGCCGTCAAATTGGTATCAGAGCTCAAGATCCATATCTTCAGGTATCAAAATTCAAATCCATCTCCATCTTTTTATCTTTCCATCATCCTTTTTTTAAATTTTCTTTTAGATTTGAGAGGAAAAAAACTAAAAAAAAAAGAGACATCAGAAAAAAAAAAAAAAAGCAGAAAAAAACTGAAAAAAATAAGGAGAAACAGATTAGAAAAAAAAAGCAGAAAAAAAAGAAAGAAGAAGCAAAGGAGCAGAAGGAGAAGAAAAGAAGAGGGAAAGGAAAAAAAAAGAGAGAAGAAGAAGCGAGCAGGAGAAGAAAAGAGGAAAAAAAAAACAAAAAAAGAAAAGAAAAAAGAAGCAGCAGCAGCAGGAGAAGAAAGGAAGAAAGGGAAAGAGAAAAAATAAAAAATAAAAAAATAAAAAAAGTTTTCCCTCTCTTTCTCCCCGCAGCAGCAACCCCATCAACTGCCTCTCCTCTAGTTCTACTTCGTTGCGACCTCTCCGATCAGCCACCACCAGCAACATTCACCGATCCAAGCGCAGACCTTCCCGTCTGATCCCGCCGAGCCACGTCCGCCTCGTCGCTGTCATCGCTCCTCTGACCTCACCTCCGACCAGAGCCCCTCCCCTCATCATCGATCATCTCCTCTTCGCTTTCAACAACAATCACTTCTTTCAGATTGCATCAAGGGGCTGATCGATCCAGTACCAAGTCAGAATCTGAATCCGACCTGTTTCCATTTGGGGCAGACCTGTTCGAACAAAATAGACCCGTTAAGGATCAAATGGGATTTTGAAGCCATTTTGAGTTCGGTTCGCATTGGATTCGAGATATAATCGACACATTCCAATTCTGGTATTTTCTGAACTTGATATGGGATTCATATTTTGTGGAAAATACATCAACATTGATGTCGATTTCAAACAAGTAGAGTGTGATATATATGATGCAGTTCTATATTTTCATGGTTATAATGATCCTAATGGTTATGATAATTGGGAAAGCAATTTGAAGCAATTTTTCCGTTACTTTCCATTGACTTCAGAGCAAAAATATAATTATGCAAAATTAAAGTTAGTTAGAGAAGCTTCTGATTGGTACCTCATCAACTATAAATCTCGTCCAACTTGGAATCGTTTACAGTTTTTTCTTCGTGCACGGTATGCTCCGCATCTTGTCTTTAAACAATGTTCAAAGTGTGAAGGATATGGACACTCTGCTCATCAGTGTCCTTCTATCAAATGTTCGGCATGTGGAGAATTTTGGCATTATGAGTATGAGTGCCCTAAAAAGAGTCCAGATGCCGATATATCCGCTTTTGAGATTATAAGCGATGAGACCGAGTCCAACATACAATTTGCCACAGATCCAAAAGTTGATGATTCGATTTTTCTGCCAGAGCCAACTACAGAAATATTTATTTGCCCTGTTCATGAGGATCGTGTTTTCAGTGACTTTTCAACTCACATTACAAATTCTTTTCTACAGAAGCGCAAGATTTTGACTTCTCTCCAAACCTTCTACAATTGTTACTGTCGCCACCATGGAAATGTCAGATAACATACATTTGGTTTCCAAGCTGTTCGATTTTCTTATATTTTCGGTGGAAAGGTTTGCCAGATTTCGAGAAAATTGATCAATTTTAGTTGACCGTGCTTGACTTTCTTCTTATCGCTATTCACTAGGTGGTGAATATTTCCAAGCGCGGGAGAATTGATAGAGATTTGATTAGGATTTGATTAGAATTTGATTAGATTTGGTATTATCTTGTTCCCTTAGGATTTGATTAGATTTGATTAGAGATTTGGATAGATTTGGTATTTTGTTACTTTAGAATTCTCTATATATATGACTTATAAAACCCTAATTTGAATATAGAGGGAAATATGATTTCTTTTGAGAGCATGTGATTTGTTTTATCAAATCTTTCTTTGAGTGATTCGTGAGAGAGTGGGCGTGTGATTCGCCTGGACGTGAGGTCTAAATCCTAATTTATCCTCCTAAACCCTAAGTTCTTCCCTAATTTATCCACCACAAATCCTAAATCGCTTTCGTCCGCCGTCACTATTTTCACTAAATTTTGCAAAACTCCTATACCTACATGACCAAGTTGCATGTGCCACAACATGGATGTTTCTGCATCTGTGCCACAACATGGATGTTTTTGCATCTGTATCCTCTTCAGAGGTTGTAGCTACTGATCCAATAACTGTACTACCCTGAAAGTAGTATAAGTTATTCTTCCTCGTACCTTTCATCACTACAAGTGCGTCTGAAGTGACTCTGAGAAATCCATCTCGGATAGATATAGCGAAACCTTTTGCTTCTAATTCTCCCAAAGAGATGAGATTCTTCTTTAAATCTGGTACATATCGAACATCTGTCAAAACTCTGGTTGATCCATCATGATTCTTTAAACGGATTGAACCTATCCTAATTGTCTTGCAAGAGCTATCGTTGCCCATAAAAACAGCTCCTCCATAAAACTCTTCAAAATTGAAGAACCACTCCTTGTGAGGACATATATGGTAGGTGCATCCAGAATCCAAAATCCACTCATCAGAATGAGAAACTGAAGGTAGACCAACCAGTGCAAAATCTGAGTCATCATCTTCACACTTGGCTACATATGCATCAGAATCAGCCTTGTCCTTATCTTTTTTCTTCAACTTTGGACAATCTTTCTTCCAATGCCCTTTTTTATGACAAAAAGCACATTCATCTTTATCAGGTTTGCCTCTTGATTGGGATCTGCCTCTCTGATTGGATTTACGACTTTGAGATCGGCCTCTGGCAGCATACACCTCAGCTGTATTATACCCATGCTCTTTCTGATCTTTCTGATATCAGAATTATACAATGCGTTGTATACCTCATTAAAAGTCACCTTATCCTTACCACGAAGGAGAGTAGTGACAACGTAATCATACTCATCAGGAAGAGAAGCCAACAATAATAAAGTCTGATCTTCATCTTCAACAGTCACATCCAAATTTAACAAATCTGCTATTAATTTATTAAAAGCAGCAATGTGATCGTTGATAGATGTACCTGATTGATACTGGAAGCGGAACAATTTCTTCTTCAAATAGAGCCGATTTTCACTGCTCTTCTTCATAAACTTGTTCTCCAGCTCATTCCACATCTTACTTGCAGATTTCTCTTTCATGAAAGGATATTTTTGTTCCCTTGTGAGACAAGATCGGATAGTACCACATGCTTGGCGATTAATTTTTTTCCATTCTTTATCAGTCATCTTCTCTAGCTTCTTATCTTCCAGAGCAACATCCAACTCTTGCTGATAAAAAATATTCAAGATTTCGCACTGCCACATAACGAAATTGTTGCGGCCGTCAAACTTCTCAACTTCAAACTTTGCATTAGTCAGAGTAAGCTTAGCCGGTGTAGACGAAGAACCTTCTGCCATTTTTCAATAATTTGCCAAGGTCGAACCTTCGGCTCTGATACCACTTGTTGCGGAAAACAGATATCTTGCCCACACAAATAGGCACCCAAAATAGTGTCACACAAGAACTAATGCAAAACTAAGAGAAGACACAAAATTTAACGAGGTTCGATAAATAATACCTACGTCCTCGGGTGCCAACAATCAATTCACTATCACCAAAGTTTCAAATTTACAAAGATCTATGTAAATTGGAAAGTTCCCCAAGAATTAGAGAATTTTCCCAAAATTCAAAATTACAACTTGAAATTTTTCAGATTTGAAAACTTTCCAAAATAAAAGCTGTTTTCTCAGAACAGTTTTATATAATAATTAATTATTTTGGATACTTAAAACCAAAGACACAATGCCTTATTTATAGGACTCATGGGTGGTGTCTCTTTAGCACCCAGCCGATATGGGACTAAAAGAGCCACCCAAATTCAACACCAACATCTTGAAAAAGTATAGGGAAAATACTGGTGGTATTTTAAGGCTGATATTAGTTTGTTAATCTGCTATGTTAGCAAATGCACTCAAATATTTGTATCTTTTCTTTTCTTTTATTGTGCATAAATAGGGTTGGATGAGATATTTTCTTGTATGTGCAGGAAACTCAACATCATTTAATCTCAACAGTCTTTAGATGACGAGACATAAAAATTGGGTGGCTAGTTAAATAGTTAGAGAAGTTGTCTCTCAACACATCCTTATCTTTGAAGAAATCACTTTGTCTGCATAGGTTTTAGAGACTGATGCTAGTCTCCTGTCTGTGACCCATAAATTGAGTGTGCTTAATTTTCTTTCTTTTTCCTAGAAATGGGTGTGCGAAACTGACAGGTCTACAGTGCAGACTATCTTTGTTACGGTTCCTACCATTTTTATAATTTGTATCAACTGAACTAGATTTTTTGATGTCTGAATCTAGTTCATCAAGCTGCCTACATGCTTCATTAAGCCTATTATGCACATTGTATTGCCAATGCTCATTCTTACTTGCTAATATCCAATAATTGTGCAAATGGGCAATATGAGCATGATAAGTTTGTGCAAAATGGAAATATACAAACTTAAATATTGCTTTGGGCTGTGACGATCTGTTCGATTTTAACTGTTAAATATTTTTTTAAGCAACTAATGTTTCAGTTGAGCAGGGTGATGATACCATTTTTTATATTCTATTCCCTCTATTGTTGAATTGATAAATGTAAGATTCTATCCTAGACTTGGAACACAACAATTCATCGGAGGAAGATGTTGACGTGCCTGAGAACTACGTTGATCCCCAAGCCGAGGACAGGGAGCTCAAAGGTCAGCTACTACGCAAGTACAGTGGATATCTTGGCAGTCTTAAGCAAGAGTTCCTGAAGAAGAGGAAGAAAGGGAAGCTGCCCAAAGAGGCCCGTCAGCAGCTGCTTGACTGGTGGACTCGACACTATAAATGGCCTTACCCTTCGGTAATTCATCAACATTATATTCTTTTCTATTTCTATGCAATTGAGCATGGCCCATCATAATATGAGAACCCTACTGATACTGCAGGAGTCCCAGAAACTGGCACTTGCTGAATCGACTGGACTGGACCAGAAGCAAATAAACAACTGGTTCATCAACCAGCGCAAGCGTCACTGGAAGCCCTCCGAAGAGATCCAGACGTATGTGGTGATGGGTGACGGAGCGCATCACCAGCATTACTTCTTGGAAAATGGCTTTGGCAACCCCTATGCGTTGGATGTCCCTCCGGCCCTTCTCTAATGAAACCTCATGCATTCAATCTTCAGTGCCGTCATTGAGCTCTGTGAGTTAGCATTGGACTCAATTGTACTAGATGCAAGCATAGATTCTAGCTAGCTAGTATCCTTTATGCGTGCCTGTTTTAAATTTAGCTACATATGGAGGTCTATATATTGTCAAGTTATTCTCTACTCTTTTTGGTTTGAACTCAATATTATTATTATTACTATTACTGTCAATGTTATTATTCTTATTGTCATTATCTCTTCCTGCTGTGAATTCGACCTCCACATTTTCTGCTCAGTTCAATAATATTGTGCGCCAAAAAACTCCCTGAGAAGTTATGCAAGGCCAAAGTGCAATAGAATAGTTAGGTTTTTTTTTTTTTTTTTTCAAATCTATTAGGACCCCTTGAGCAAAATGAATATATAGAGTTTTATTTATTATGAAAGACACTGATATTTATTTGGCTTTGGGGAGAATCGACAAGGGCAGCCTGACTATGTGATTCAAGCTCCCCGTAAGAACAATTTCCCCGAACTTGAAACTATCCGATGCACGAGTAACGCTCAGTCCGATCGCTAAATCTTGTGTTCTCATCGGAAGTATCGAAAATGCTGGAGGCTGCACGCTGACTGTGACTCCGTCCGGAGGGAGAACTGAGATTGCGTACTGCTCGGGTTTGCTTGCCACATTCTTCACTGTCCGGCGTATCAGTAGAGATCTCACTAACGCTGACACTGTAACTGAAGGCAGATTGAGATCCGCTGGTGACGGTAGCGTTATGTTGCATCCAACTCCGGTGATGTACTTCACTCTGGCTCGATCGAGGCTGGGCAACGAGCACAAGAAGCTTATGTAGTCATCGAATTCTGTTGAAGTTACAGTAGCCGAAATTAGTTCAGGTCCGAAAATGGGTAACTAAGGAAGCTTGTGATCATACCTGATGAGAAAACTAGGCCTGGGTCAAGTGCACCTGCAGGATTCACGAAGCCAGCTCCATGATCAAAAGGAGTGGAGTTGTACAGGCTGTACAGCTCAGCGCCTTGTGCCATTATCGGAAGCCCTCGACTGTCGTGCTTCGTTGCAGTAGTGGAGATTGCAGATGCAATCATGGACGGAGTCCATGACGGGTGCGACTGCTTGACGAGCGCAGCGATTCCAGCGATGTGCGGAGTGGCCATGCTGGTGCCCGATAGCAGCGCAAAGGTTCTGCCAAAGAGTATGGGATCTTTCGAGCTGATAGGGCTCCAGGCTGACCATATCTGGTTGCCCGGAGCGAGGATGTCCGGCTTCAGCACATCAGCGGGGGTCAGCTGGCTGTCCATAATGTCGGGGCCTCTCGATGAGGATCTTGCAACGATGGGGACTGGATCACCAAAGGCAGCGACTCGTCCCTCGTTGATCGACGCAGTTGCTCCGTATCTTGATACTGCACCACCTGGGTCTCTGTCAGTGTTGTTCTCGTAGTACTGCTGTAGGATCTGCAGCCAAAGCAAATAACCGATATCTTTATATTCAAAGACCGATCGACACAATAGATAGATATTTAGAGTCAGGTGTACCAACAATGGTGTCATTCACTCGAGGGATCAGAATGCCTGGAACGGAGAAGGGAAGCGGCTGCGCGATGAAGTCGCCATACAAAGGGTTAGCGACGAGAACAAAGCCAGCGAATCCTCGGACCATGGCAGTGTCGAGAACTGCGGTGAGAGATGAGGTCCCTGATAGGAATCCCTCGGCAAAGTAGCAGATGACAATGCTGCCAAGGACTGGTGCAGGCTGCAGGAGTTCTGGATGCTGGCACTCCTGTGAAATGCTGCTGTTTTGAAACATTGCTGCGTCTCTAGCTGATACTAGCTTGAGTTGGATCCTCCCATTTCCAGCAGAAGGTGCTTTTGTTTCGTTTTTCCCCAGGAAAACAAAAAAAAAATGTTGGAGAGAATTAGTTTATTTTCGATGTAGATGAAACTAGTGTATGTATTGATGATTTTTGTTTAATTGTAGGCTTAAACAAAAGAAAATTTGATCAAAGGGCCTATTAGAAAACAAATATATAGATTTCTATTTCATTTATTCCACGATCAGAACAAAGAGGGATAAATGTTACACTACTATTTTGAATTAAAATAGAGTTTCAAGAAATGGTAGATTTGTTCACTCTATCAATAACCGAGTGAGATGTGGTGTATTGCAAGGGATTTGCTTTTTCTTTGGTATGGAACCACTGCAGAAATGATTTGAAAAAGATCCAAAAAAAAAAAAAAAAAAAAAAAAAAAAAAACAATATTTGCTAGCAACGACATCGTGATGAGACAGTCAATCAATAAAGATTGATCCGAAAGTCCCCATATTGTCATTTGAAATTTTTTTTAATTCCTTATTAATTGCCCAAGCCTCTATATTTTTCGTACTCACTCCTAAAATCACACCAAGTTGCTGTAAAAATTTCCATCATGCCTATAATTCTGTTAATTTTAAGAATGTAGAAGAATTGTTCTCTAATAATTTGTTTAACTATGAAATATTCTCGGTATATTTAGAAACTGTGCTAGAATAGTTTCATTGACTAATGGATGGACAGTTGAAAGAGAGTTGCTGGATGCCCTCCAATTTTTTTTTAGCGAGTCTCATGACTTAATTTGATGGAGATCAAATTTGATTTAGGAATAGATTTGATTTGATTTGATTTGATTAGGATTTGGATTGTATTAGATATTTGATTTGATTAGGATTGGGATTGTATTAGATATTTGATTTGATTAGGAATTTTGATTTTATTAGGATTCTGTTTGTTAGGATTTCCCTATATATAGGGTTGTATGGAGTATTAAAAAAAAGATGAATAATATTTTGAGAAATTTTCTTGAGAAATATCTGGCGTGGAATTCGCTGAGTAAAAATCTTTCTTCGTGGATTCGTGGAGAGTGGGCGTGGGCCTGGGTGGATTCCCAAATCCCAAAAGTTTTCCCCAATCCATCTTTTCTTCCCCAATTTCTCCATAAAACCCTAATTTTCGAAACCCTAACCCTAATTCCGCTTCCGTCCTGCGTCAAATTGGTATCAGAGCCTAAAATTATTTTCTCCTCCTCCACCTGACCCACCCACCCTCATCCTCACCCTCCATCAACCAAAAAAAAAAAAAAAAAACTCTGACAGATCAAAAAAAAAAAAAAAAAAAAAAAAAATCTCCATCCTCTTTATTTCAGTTTTTTTTATTTTTATTTAAAAAAAAAAAAAACTGATCTGAAAAAAAAAAAAAAACAGTTCAGATTTGAAGAGAAAAAAAAAATTCAGAAAAAAAAAAAAGAAAGAGAGAAAAAGAAAGAGAAGGAAGAATTAAGTTGGGTTCAATCCACATCACAGTGCAGACCTGTTAAGGGTTTTTCAATTCGGAGCCCGTTTCAACTCCAATTCAGGCCGTTTTTGAGCCGTCGTGATTTTTGGGTATTTCCTAAACTTTTTTGAGCTAAAATTTTGAGTTGATTATATATGGGTTTTATGTTCTATGATCATTACATCAACACAAATGCTAAAAAATCGCAAATTGAGCGAGATATGTATGCTACTATACCCACTTTTTTCGGTTTCGATGGTCGACAAGATTATCAAAATTGGGAGAATCACATCCAAGATTTCTTTTTAGCTTCTGATCTGACTTCAGCGCAGAAATGCCTTCACGCCCGACAAAAGTTAGGTGGAGAAGTTTATACTTGGAGTAAAGAGTATAAATTATGTTTGGATTGGAATATCTTGCGACGTCTACTTCGTCATCGGTATACTCAACACCACCTTCCAAACTTATCATCTCATCGGTTTCAATCGTTTGAGCCTAAAACAATGACCACTGATGAAAAACTTCAATACATGATTGATGAACTTGAAAAGTGTAGCCGAACACTTGACAGTTTCAACAAAACAGCTAAACACAGGAATGAAAGAAGTCAAGTGGTTAGTAATGATAGCATCGCTAACAAGATTGAAGCAGTATTCCTATATTTGGTGAATGTATTTTGCAGCCTACACCGGATACAGAAGTTCATGATAAGTCATTACTAGTACCAGATGGAACTTTTTTTTCATCCACAGAAGTTGAAGACTCAATGGTTCAGATTTCTGAAGATCCTTCAATAGAACCAACTGCGAAATTTCAGCCGCCTGTGAATACTTCTGATGATCATACTTACGAGGAGAAACCAACGGAAATATCTTCTTCTCTCCTATTTGCAGATGTACAGGGAGTACAGAAACTTTCAATCCAAAGTGAGACTTCACACAGAAAAGAAGTTATTGTTGATAATGAGGTAAAAACATCAGTTCCTCTTGAGAGATTCATTACAGGAATTATGAAGAAATTTCCGACTCAACATACAGATTCATATGAAGTTTCGAAGAGATTTGCTTCTACTATTCATGGCCAAAATAATTTGTGGGATTTACAGTCATTTGAAACTGGTTCACGAAAGAAGCCAGTTCCACCTCCACCGCCTTGGTACAGATGTGATGGTGATCTACTTGATACGGTTCCTCGACCACCACCATGACCCAATTGGAATACTTCGTGGATGTTAATCAGTTCAACCAGGACGTGTTTATCATTGTTTATCTCCGCATTCATCGGGGATGAATGTTTTGAAGCCGGGGAGAATTGATGGAGATCAAATTTGATTTAGGAATAGATTTGATTAGATTTGATTTGATTAGGATTTGGATTGTATTAGATATTTGATTTGATTAGGATTGGGATTGTATTAGATATTTGATTTGATTAGGAGTTTTGATTTTATTAGGATTCTATTTGTTAGGATTTCCCTATATATAGGGTTGTATGGAGTATTAAAAAAAAGATGAATAATATTTTGAGAAATTTTCTTGAGAAATCTCTGGCGTGGAATTCGCTGAGTAAAAATCTTTCTTCGTGGATTCGTGGAGAGTGGGCGTGGGCCTGGGTGGATTCCCAAATCCCAAAAGTTTTCCCCAATCCATCTTTTCTTCCCCAATTTCCCCATAAAACCCTAATTTTCGAAACCCTAATTCCGCTTCCGTCCTGCGTCATAATTACAAGTTTATTATAAAAATTTTTTGACCAAAACCCTTAGTCCTTTTTTCTTCACCAAAAAATTTCTTCGCCCCTACCACCATCGTTGCTGCTGCCACTGCCGCGGCGGCAGTAGCAGCAGGCTCACCGCAGCTGCCCCCTATTGCTGCTGTTGCAGCGGCGGCGGTGGCAGCAGCAGCAACAGACAACGGTTGTTGCTGCCGTGGTCACCACTGCAGCAACAGGAGGCAGCTATGGCTGCCGCCGTTGCTACCGCCACCAACAGCTGCTGCTGCTGCTAAGAGAGGAGAGAAGAGGGGACAATATCGAAAAAAAATATGAAGCTCACTAAGAAAAATTGGATAAGTTTTTAACATCCCTGGCTCACTGGGAAAAGTATGGGGCGCATATAGCAACTCTCCAGATGTACAGTAATTTGAATATGATTTATTTATTTATTTATTTTTTAACTTTGATCTCAACTAACATATTTTGGGTGGAATTATTAAGATATGAAGATTCAGGATATAAATAATAAACACGAGAATTTAAAAGTTTGGGACTTAGTGGTTGTGCAGTAATTTGAATATGAATGTGAAAACATAAAGATTCAGGATATAAATAAGAAATCCGAGAATTTAAAAAGTTTGAGAATTGGTGCAAACCTGTTAGTCCAACTCCTTGAGCCCTATGGCCATCACCCAACACAAGGGCACTAATGTATGTCCTGCCAGTGGTGCTTGAGGCAACCCCCACAGCCCAAGGGCTGTAGGAGATCACTGTTGACTCTGCAGGCCCTTTATTCCCTGCAGCCTGCACCACAAAGATGCCAGCCCTTCTTGCAAACAGCAAGAATACATCAAACGCATTCATGAAGGTCACTGTGTCCCTTGGGGCCTCATTTGGCCCAATAGATAGTACTATGACATCCACTCTATCTCTAGCTGCCTGTACACATTATACATTTGTTGGTTATTGTATTGAATAGATTAAATACTATTCGTTTGGTTTGAACTAGAAAAATCAGATATTAAAAATACAAATATATAGAATAAAATTAAACAGATCCAAAACTTATAAGGAAAAGCAAATCATAAATAAACTATATAAATAGCATAAAAGAAACTTGAACCACTTTGAACAGAAGATCGAGTTTAGTATTTAATGCTATGTTTTTAAAGACCGATTCCCTCCACTAGATAAGATTGTGGAAACTAAAAGGAAGGACCACTCCTTTTGTCTTAACGAATCAATTATAAAGTAATGCTCGCTTGTCTGAATGTATGAGAATGCAAGAATGATAAATTGTGTGTAGTTTAATAAATCCGGGCAAGCCTATTTATAGGCCTTCAGACCAAACAGTAACAATGTTTCCATTAAATTGTTGGCATTAAACGCCCAATCGTTCAAGCACGTGGGCATGCATAGCATCATCCTTGGTGTTCGGAGGTTTATCTTATTATTACATAAGTAATAGACAGAATAGACAATACTAAATGAAGCCACACTTTTACAACTCATTTTTTGATGTGAGGCAATATTTTGTTTCTTTTCTTACCACAATTCCTACTTTGAAGTGATTTTTCTTTCACTTAGTTCGTAATTTTGAACGAGTGAATATATCATAAATTTGGCTCAAAATTAGTAATGTTCAAACATGAATGCAACAACATTTACATTCAAACTAGTTAAACATAATTGTTTGACATAATAATGCTGAAAAATCGCCCATAACCCCTTAAACTTTAAATGATTTTCCTATATATAAACCTCATCAAATTGTTGCATTTTTAAGAAAAAGACTCTTGGACCTCTAGTTTTCTATTTTCAGCTACGATTCACCATTAATTTATATGTAGAGCTCACCGCTTCTTGATAAGTAGATATGTTGAATTTCAAGAAATTATCGTGAACTCTATGGTTTTTCTTATAAGACTACCAAATATTTTCTTTCGTAAACGAGCTACTATATATGAATTTGATGAATTCTTTACAGAAAATTACCGTCCAATATAAGAAGCTTTTCGCATATTTGATCACATTTCCATTTCAAAAAAAACCGAAAGAAGAAGAATCATAAAATCCACTTCGGCTGTGTTTGGATTGAAGGAAAATAAAGGAAAAGAAAAGAAAAGGAAAGGAAAAGGGAAAGAAAAAGAGAAAAGGAAAGAAAAGAATATGGAAATTAGTTTTCTTTTTTATGTTTGGTTAGAAAGAAAATGAAAAAGAAAATTTTAAGGAAATTCTAAAAGAAAACTTATGTTTGGTTGCTCAATAGAAAATTAAGAGGAAAATATAATTCTAATTAAACTATAGAAAATTTTAATATTAATTTACATATTATTGATATAATTTTTAAATAATTAAGCATATAATAACCAAAAAGTCCAAACTTCACAAAAGTTAAAAATATCTTAGAACTAAAATTACAAGAAAATTTCTGCAAAAATTTCTCTCATTTTTTCCTTTTTTTTCTCAACTTTCCTTTTCTTTTATTTTCTCCTACGTGTGAGAAAGAAAAGGAAAGAGAAAAAAAATCTAATACATTTTCTCTCACTTTCTTTTTTTTTTATTTTCTCTCTAACCAAACAGTAGAAAACAACTTTCACTTTTCTTTTCCTTCATTTTTCCTCAATCCAAACACAGCCTTCAATTTTGATACTTGATAGTTTTTCGAATGCAAGGTAAAGTTTATGGTTTTTGTGTGAACTCGGCCAAATAGACGTTTAATGATCTAAAAAAAAAAATTGTGAACGGAAAGATATTACAGTGGTTCAAAATTTGAAGGACGGGCCCTAAGGATATCGAAAGCTACGTACTCAACTTGATGATGTAGTATGGATTTTTACTTCACCTGATCTATCGCAGAGATCACATCAGCCATGGTCCCTCCTTGAGGATAAATGGCCTTGTAAACTGCAATCCTGTTCGGGCAATTTAGAATGCACACATAAATTTATATCGGTAAACCAAATAAACATTTATATATACTCGTAAACAAAGATTTTGTATAACAAATTCATCGGTAATTGGTAAAATTAGTAGAGATTATGTATTTTACCTTGCGCGAGGAGCCATTCCGCTTGCCAGGCCATAGTTAAAGCCGTCCACCACCACCGGCACACCGTGGTTCCCAGCAGCAATTCCTGCTACATGACTGAACCGTGCCGGGTATAAAATTAATTGGTAAATATTTTTTCAACTAAAATCACAATTTATTAATTGACTTCCGTAATTATGATATATTTTAGTTTTAAGATAGTACAAGTGAGCAAATTGAGAATAAGACTGGATATGTTTTATTATAGTTCTATCCCTTATAATTATTTTTTGAAATGAATATCCCTTTTAACATTACATGCTAGATGTATTGTAGTGAAAATTTGGAGAAAATTTATTGGATGGTATAACAGCAAGTCCTTTGTTAGTGTGAGAAAATGTATGATGGTGATCTTGTGAAGGCCTTGCATACTAATATGACGGTTGAGTTGTGTGGAGCCTGCGTACTGTACACCAATTTCCAACTCCGCATATCAAACTATACTGATAAATGTTGAGATTTGGTAATTAGAAAAATTATTCGGAAGGGTATTTAGGTAGTTTCATATGTTAGCGGTTGTGACCCACCTGTGGAAATTTCTAAATGAGCTTACAACTTGTCATAGTGAGCACACCTTTATGAGTTGGAAATTAGCCCCCCAACGGTTTGGAAACCTTTCAGGATTTAGTTTTAGTATCGTTCGGGACTAATTCTCGATCAGGATAAAACACAAGGTCACAAAAAAATAACGGCAAACTTGTAATTTTTTATAACTTTAGGAGGTGTACTCACTAGGGAAATTCTATTTACATATGAAAATTTACTTTTTATGTACGGTTTTAAAATTTATAAATAATTACAAGTTTGCCATTTATTTTTTTTTGACTAAATTACCCTTTAATTGCACGGTTCTAAACCACTAGGGCCACCGTCGCCACTCGCGCTGCGGCCAAGTGTGCACATGCTCTTCCGCGAGCATTCTCATTTGTAGCTTTCTGATCCGATTATTTGATCAATTTGCTTTTAAAAAAAAAAAAAACCTCTCCAGATTCAAACTCCCCTCCAAATACACTCCCTCTCGTTGCCCCCTCCCAAGACTCCCCACACCCTCCGCCCCTTCTCTACTTCCCTCGCTTCTCCATCTTCCACAACTTCCTCATCAACCTAGTCCTCCTCCTCCGCCTCTCCACTGTCCTCTACCAACAACAAGTAACTCTACTTCCCAAGCTCCAATCCCACCTCCAGAAACTCCACTTCCACCCGTCCCACAAGCTCTTCCTCCAACTCTATAACCAGTTCCCTTACTCATAGCGCACCATCCACAAATTCCTCCTCTACTCCAAGCTCGCCCACAACTTCTCCCACTACCCCACCACCGCCAACAAGGCCCTCGACATCTTCGGTAGGCCCCGCAACATTGACCTCCTCCATCGCTCCCTCCTCGAGATGGCCAAGTGGGACTTGCCACCGTGCGAACATACATGAGAGCAACGGGATTAGGAAAGTTTGGAAAATTTTGGAATCGTACGAGATAAGAAGTTAGAAGGAAGGAGAATTAAAATTAGAAAAATTTTTGCACACAGAGAGTTAGTTGGTAGTATTTCAAAAAAGAAGTTTAATGTAAAGAGTAAAATCATGTATCAAATGTATCAAGTGTAAATTGCTGTGTGCAAATAGAATTTCCCGACTCACTAAAACTTATGGTATGCTCATTTAGAATTTCCCCCTACTATATAAATATTCTCATTATGTACCCTATTATTTATTAAACAGTGGAAAAAAAAAAAAATCCTCTGTAGAATATTCTATTAGGACGAACTAAATAAATCATTATATTATTTTTTATTTTATTTTTATATGCTTGTTATTCAAATATGTGATATTCACATCAATAAATTTATCCAATAAAATAATGTTGTCATTAGGGAACAACATTATAAAGCTATAACATGTGAAAGTGAAAAGAAAAAAAGAACATATCAGTAGAATATTTTAGTGTTTGGCAGGTATAAAATTACTTGATATAAAATCGAAACTATTTTACCTTCCGTGTCCAACCTCATCGTAGGGCGACAAATCCAGAACATCCAACGGATATATGGCCTCAGCCCCCGCAGAGTAGTACCTTGCCGACACAATCTTCCCGTTGCACGACCCGACCGGAAACCTCGGCCCGGCCACACAGTCACTAGCACCAAACCTAGGATCACCTCCAACCATCACCGACGGATCATACCCGAAGCTGGGATGGTTCGGGTTGATCCCCGTGTCAATGACACCGATCACCATCCCTTCTCCTGCGTGCTTGACGACGGCTTCATCCGTCTGGCTCCACACTGTCTTGGGCAGGCCGAGTAACTGGGGAGTGTAGGTGGTCATGAGCTTCGCTCCGCGGTCTCTTTCGACGTGCAGGACTGATGGGGAAGAGCTTAGTTTGGTCGCTTGGGAATGTGTTGTGTGGATGGCGAACCCGTTGGCAATGTGGTGGAAGCTGTAGAGCTTGTTGTAAGTGCCGGGGTTGAGTGCTTTTGCGAGGAGGTTGTCGTGGAATTGGATTAAGCTCTCAGCTTGGAGATTTTGTGGTTTGCTGCAGATGCCAAAGAAATTGGATTGAGTTAGTCATTGGTTTTACATAAATTAAAATATTCAGACTTGCACCAAAACTAATAAAAAATAGGATTTCTTAATATATGAAATTAAGTTTCTCTTTCAAATACTTGGTAGCAAAATTTGAACTTTGGATCTTTCCATCACGTCATGTCTTGCCAACTGTTTGTTGATTAATCTATGTTCACTAGGTGTCCTACCATCTATAACTGTGATCAAAATAAAGAGGTTTTAGTATAATGGTTACTTGCCGTTCTGAGTTGGCTCCCTGCATGAAAGCCACCGGTTCACCTTGCACAAGAACAATATATATGCCCTTCTCTTCTTCCTCGCCCGTAGCTACCATCATTGATGCTAGAAGAAGGGATAAGAGGAGATGGAGAAACCATAACGAAGAACACCGAGATCCTTTCATTGAGAGAGAGAGAGAGAGAGAGAGAGAGAGAGAGAGAGAGAGCAATACCTTCTAGCTTGCTGTTGCCTCTAATAATAAGAAGAGGAAGAGAAATTAATTAACATTAAAAAGCAAATGATTGTAGAGTCACGCTATAAGCCTGAGATAGATAGTGTGGGAAAGTGTATTTAAACTGAATTAATTAGTAACAGTCAACAGTTTTAAGTGCTTTTATGCCTTAACATACATAAGAAATTTCCATATATGGCTGGGATTTCCATGATTCCTGTTAAAGGTTCACGACGAACCTCACTTGTTCTTTTAGAAATTTAGCGCAAATTAATGAACTGAAGGGTTCGTCAAAAGTACAAGCTTGTGCGTGTGGAAATTCTAAATGCACACCACATTTGACTTAGTGAGCACCATTTTCCCCTGTGTTGTAAATTACTTTACGGTAGGATGGGGAGTTTCCAAAGGAGCACACCATTTTTCCTACTGAGCCCACTTAATAAAGAAAAGTCTGGACTAAAATACACATGGACTAAAATACACACACTGATAGGTGAGCTCACTGGGAAAAATGGTGTGCTCCTTTAGAAACTCCCGATAGGATGTGGTGCGTCCCTTGTGCTTGGAAGGGAACTTCTAAAGGGGCACAAGTTTTTTCCTAGTGAGCCCAGTTAAAGTTTACCCATATATTTCAATTTTGCCCTCTAAAAAATTTTTCCATCTTTCCCTTCTTCCTTCTCCCGCTTCCTCCAGACCTCCCGCCGTCTAGTTTTTTCCTAGTGAGCCCAGTTTTTTTTTGTTCTTTTTAGACAAAAATCCATTTCATTTCTCCATCTCTTCATATTATTTTGTTAATTTGGAAGTTTAAAACTGATTATTTTCTTTGTTTTGTGTTTATTTTCATTAGAAATCCAGACAAAATGTGAGCGGAGTATCAGATCGGGTCATGCCAATGTTCGGACAGTCAGTCCGAATAGGGGGGCACTGTTCGGACTGACAGTCCGAACAGGACTGCACTGTTCGGACTGTCAGTTCGAACAGTCCAGTCTTGTTCAGACTTATAGTCCGAACAAGGCCTCCTTGTTCGGACTGTCAGTCCGAACAGGCCAGTTCTGTTCGGACTGTCAATCCGAACGACGCCCCTCTGTTCGGACTGTCAGTCCGAATGGCCCCCCTCTGTTCGGACTGACAGTCCGGACAGGGGCTTGACCCGATCTGATACTCCGCCGCTGCCTCACCCACTCTATTTATGTAATAAAATGATATATCATTAGTTTACCCAATTTAACGTCACTTTAAGGACTTATATTAACAAGTAATTATACATTATTATTGAAATATAGGGAAGGAAGCAAAAAGATACAATGATATACCGACACACTGATACGCCGACACAATGATACACTGATACATCGATACACCGATACAATGATACACTGACACACAATGATACACCGATACAATGATACTCCAGATACACAAATACAATGATACTCCTGATACACCGACATAATGATACAATGATACATTGATACACCGATACAATGCAACAACGATACAATAACTGATACAATGAAATAGTGAAGATTATAAACAAGATCCCCTACGTATAAAACAAACAAGATCTTATACAAATTAAAGAAATAAGATCAATACAAACGTAGTGTATATATTAATCGAACAAAAAGCGACCAATAGGGTTCATTACTGTTCGCCGCAAAAGTTTCTTTGCTTCCTTCCATTGAATAAGCTTGAATTACAATGAAAGTGAACAAGAGATATAAAAAGAACAAACGAGAGGATTTTATAATTCAATCTCTCTCTTTTACAATGTATTATGTGGGATCAGTGGCGATGGGATCTGTCGAGCAGCTCCTTTGGACGATCGGTACGTCGAAATCTTCTCTCTTGAAGATATCGGCCGACTGTAGACGATCTTCTCTGTCTTTGCTCCTCACGAATCCAAGGCTCTACGCGTAATTTGAATTCTCTAAGATGTCAAGAAGAAGATGATCACTAAAAACTTCAAGGCTCTCTCGCATACTTGAATTACCGAAGGATCAAAAAGAGACTTCAGATTCCAAAAAGAAGACCGAAAGAGAGAGACCCCTCTTGATGATCAAAAGATTGATCTATTATTGATTGATCCTCTAAAGTCTCCTCAAAGAGGGTATTTATAGCCTTTAGTGGTTATGAGAGTTTCCATAGGAACATGAATAAAGAGTTCTATAGGAATAGGAATAAAGCTTTCCATAGGAATAGGAAAAGAATGTTTTTGTATTCATCAAGGATTCTAATCAAATATTTAATATTGATTTAAATATCTTGATTTGGAATTCTGATTGGACTCAATTTGGATATTAGATAAACCCAAATCATAATCTCAATCAATTTGAGATTCTGGTTATCTGCTCACGCGGAGTTAAACTCATCAAAACACAGCGCTAAATAACCAGTAACGCGGAGCTAACGTTGAGCTATTGAACATCTCCGCGTTTACTCAAACGCGAGGCTAAAAGTAGCCAGATGCGGAGTTATAGATTAGCTCAGCGTTCTGTTGTGGAAAACTCTATTTTACTTAGAAATTTTCACCGCCAACAGAACCCCCTCCAAAGTTTTCAAAATGGCTTAGAACTTAGCAAATTTTGAAATACTTTGGATCTTCAAACTAAAATGCGGAGTTCTGATACCAAGTCTCCTTCGCGTTATGCTCGCTTACGCGGAGCTTAATCAGCTTCACTTCATTTTCAGTGAAATGAGTAATTATTTCATTAATTACTCTCGAATTTCTACGCCGAAGCTCATCTTCTTCTTCATTTCACCCGAAGAATTTCTGAGAGCTCAGAGCTCAGGCAACTCCGACAATCGAGTGACTCATGTTGACGAATGATCTTCAACTGATCTTCGTTTAATTCTCCATAGATTTTTATCATCAGGATGTCGCTCCAGAGGAGTTTGGCTTTATGCACGTTGGCCGACGTTAATGGCAGTGGCCGTGGAAGTAGACGCGACGGCGAACCAGTCTATGCAGCGTCTTTCGAAGGTAAAAACCTCAACTCTTGGTCTTCTAAGAACCATTCTGAGATGTTTCGGCTCAGTTTTAACCAGCCAATTGTGTTACTTTATCGGCGAGATCGCCGTTCTCCGGCCGTAAGGCTTGAAGGAAAAGGAGAAGTCAGAGAGGAACTCTGATCTTTCTCTACACGAAGTTATCGCGTCATCCTCGCGCTTAAAACCCGGGGCCATTAAAATGAGGTAGAGAGAAACTCTGTTACGCGAAGTTATCGCGTCATCCTCTGCGTTTTAAAACACGAGACTATTTCAATCAGTGGTACGCAAAGTTAGCTTAGCTCCGCGTTCTTATACTTAGAAGTTTTTCCAAGTTTTGTCGAACTCCTGATTTTTCTTTTGCAGTGAACCAGATTTTGGTAGAGGTGTCTAATTGCACATGCCTAGAATTTTATGAAGAAGTGCAAGTGCTCATCTGCGTAACTTGGATAAGTGGAGGCGGTTCAACACGATGGTCGGGTTAGGATCCATCAAATTTAGATTAGAGGCGCTCAATTGCGCATGCCTAAAAAGAAGACTGGAGGCTGTTCAAGGCTCTCTCGCGTAACTTGAACTGGGCACACCAACTTTATTGGATGAGAATCACCAATTTCAGCAGAGGCGCCTAATTGCACATATCTAGTCCAAGTGCTCTCACGCGTAACTTGAACGGAGATGGGAATAATCCAAATCATATTGTTAGAGGTAAAAACTTAACATGACAGGTCCACGGGATTTTTAGCAAACCCACAGCTATCAACGAATTTGATTAGCCTTTACCAACTACCGTTTGAGTTGGGCTAACCATGCTATTCCCCTCAGCATGATGAGTTGTCGAGAAATTGATTTCCTCTCCCCTTTTGCCTTTAATCAGCATTGGGTAGTTAATTTCATACTTTTACCCCCAGTATGATAGGGTTGGCGAGGAACTTGATCTCCTATTCCCGCCGCTTTGATAGCATTAGAAAAAAAACTATTTATAGCATCCAATTAGCCATTCCAATGGCTATTGAGAATAGCAGAAGCACGATGTTTATCATCGTCAATATTTTCGGCACCCCCAGTCAAATCCGGCTGCTACCCAATGAGGACGATTCGATCGCAGCTGTGGTTCGAAGTATATCCAAGGGGCTAGCTTGCAAGTGCGGGCTGCCCGTGCTTGGTGTTGATATTGGCTTCCCTACAGGTACAGGGATTGCTTTAGCAGAAAACTTATTGGTTCCTACTACTAAATTTGCCATATTTGCAGAAACCTTCTTCTGTTCCTCCTTAAGTGTGAGAATCCCGGCTTCTATCAATGTCTGAATTCGGTTCTTACGAGGATAGCAATTCTTAGTTGGGTGCCCGACATTCTGATGGTACAGGCAATAGTTGGGTCGTTAGTTTTACCAATATCTTCCGGTTTTCCATTTTCAGGAAGTTTCAACATGCCATTTCTAAGGAGGAGATGGAATAGAGTACCTGTCTGCTCCGTCTTGAATGTATAAGTTCTATCTTGTCGGGACATATTCTGACCTGCACCTCTCAGATTCTAAGGTCTTAGTTTTGGATCTGCAACTGTCGCCATCACAGTCTTCCCTTTTTTTTTTTAGGATTATGTGGATATGGCTTGTTATTTGTAGAGTTTCTCGTGCTACGAGATTCCTTAATCCGGCGAATTATATCTTCCGCCTGCTCTCCCTGCCTTAACAGATCTTTCCAAGTTTTGGACTCTACAGCTCCCATTCTTATCAGCACGCCAGTACTGAAGTTATGCTTACAGGTTTCTACCAGGGTTTCCTGGATCATACAGTGTCGACAATACACGGACTTTTCCCTGAAGCGTTCAATAAAACTTTTGACTGTTTCTTCTTCCCCTTGTTTCGTCGCAAGGAGAGAATGAACCGATATCTCGGTATCATCCTCAAAGAAACGCGCCAAGAACTGCTTCTCGACATCATACCAAGCATTTATGGTTCCCGGGGGCAACTGCATAAACCATGTAAAAGCAGGCCCTCGCAGGGTGCTCGCAAATACCTTGGTCATTATGGGATCATTTCCCATCAGATGACCTGCCTGCGATAAAAAGTAATATAAGTGCTGGCTTGGGGATCCCTTCCCGTCATATGACTCCAACTTGAGCGGTTTATACTTTTCTGGATAAGGGGCAAAGTCCCACTCAAGGGGATATGGCCTTGAAACCCCCGATTCCTTCAGTTCCTTCTTATGCATCAAGGCATCAAGTTGACTTTGCAATTTCTCGATCTTTTCTCCATGAGGATCATGGAAAGAGTATTTGTCATCATCCTCATGTATCGAATAAGTCTTTTCTTCTTTAGTTTCTTTATTTGTCTTAGGTGGCGGTTCCGAAGAAATTTTAGCCTTATCATCGGCTATCTTCTGGGTATTTTCGATCACTTTTAGAAGCATTAGTTTGAGGTCATTAATGGCCTTTTGCTGACCTCGAATCATCTGCTCTTGGGTTTCAAATCTTTGATCGATGTCATCTGATTTATCCGCCACATATGACGTTGATTTTTGTGTCTGGGAGGATGTACAAGATTGTATGGAAGCTATGGCTGAATTATCGCTGTTATTATCATCAGAATCTTTTGCAAGTTTCTTGTATTTTCGAGGAGCGACAATACCTGACTTGAGTCGTGTAAGGTGGCGAGCTTGTTCATCATCCGCATCTGACTCGTGTCTTTTTTCCATGGCTTTCTTACTTTTACCGACCATATTTGAAGTCATCGCTTTTACCTCTTTTTCCTTGATTTGATATCTCAGATTATTTTTCCTCCTTTTCGGAGTATGAGACTCAGTTCTTCTATTAAATAAAGAAATTCTTTTCTTACCACAGCAGCAACTATTCAGTACAGCTGATATTATTTGCTTGCAATGGCATGTCGAATGCGGTTGAGTTTGACTCGTTTTCTTTTTACTCGTCAAATAATCTCTGAGATTAAGTATTTTAGAAAATAGAGAATTTTCAGTTATATTTTGGACATGTGGCCTACTTGGCTGGTGGAGGAGTCCAGGAGCCTGCTGTAACCCCCCATGACTGGTGGCGTTATATGTGCTATACTTATCAGCCTTTATTCTATATAATGGCTGATTTACGCGGAGCTGACAGTTAGCTTCGCGTTTTGCTACGCTAGCCTCGCGTTTTACGCTGGCTTGGCGTTCCTTCAGAAGTTTATCTTCTGTTTGTTTAGCCTCGCGTGAAGGAGTACCCCCACATGTTGGCATTATTTTGCGATTAACGCAAGAATCCTTGGCTTAGCATTTAACGCTTGGCTCAAGTTTTTGTTCAAGTTCAATAGCCTCGCATGGGGAGTTTTTACTACATGCTGGCTTATGCTCGTGTTTTATGCGAGTTTTGGCACTTTGGCCAGTTTTATAACTAAATTCAGTAATCTTGCGTGGAGACAATCCATCACACGCTGGCCTGAACTTAACTTCGCGATTTCTACGCTAGCTTCGCGTTTTACGCTGGCTTGGTGTTTCTTCAGAATTTTATCTTCTGGAATCTTAGCCCTACGTGGAAGAAAATTCCTGCATGCTGGCTTACCCTTGCAATTAACGCAAGTCATAGCCTCGCGCCTAGCGCGGTTTTTACGACTGACAACTATTTGCCAATCATCCTCGCGTTCTTTGCGAGTACCAGATATCTTGCATTTATTGCAAGTATTACTGGCCTCGCGTTTCTCACTTGGCTCAGTATTAACCTCGCGTGGAGAATCACACGCTGGTTGTAAAGAATTTTTATACTCACATTTCTCGCGAGTGTAAGAAGTCTTGCGTTTCTCGCAAGTAGCCTCGCGTTTCTCGCTTGGCTTAGTATCAGCCTCGCGTGGAAAATCACACGCTGGCTTTAAAGAATTTTTATACTCGCGTTTCTCGCGAGTGTCAGAAGTCTTGCGTTTCTCGCAAGTAGCCTCGCGCTTCTCGCTTGGCTTAGCATCAGCCTCGCGTGGAGAATCACACGCTGGTTTTAAAGAATTTTTATACTCGCGTTTCTCGCAAGGGTCAGATATTTTGCGACTAGCGCAAATCTTGTTGGCTTCGCGTCTCTCGCTAAGCTCAGCAATAGCCTCGCGTGGAATATCACACGCTGGCTTTTCCTTACTTTTAAGGCAATTTGTAACTTCACGTTTAACGCGGTAGTAACTGGTCTCGCGATTAACGCGAGCCAGTTTGCGAGGGACCATAGCCTCGCGTCCTCTGATGTTAGCTCCGCGTCCAAGGCGGGCTTTGAGGGCTTTACGCCTCGCTCTCCGATTCCTGTTTCGGAGTTGGGTTCTGGTCAATCCAGTCCCCAGGTCTTCTTCGGCAGTCGGAAGCTCATCCTCTGCTAGGATTTCTTGTGCGAACTCCGGTGCTATAGCCGCAGTCTCCAAGGATCCCCATCTCTCGGTGGATACATTTTTACCCGTTGCTCGGGTATTGGAGTACATGCGACGATAGTGTCGTGTCTCGTCCAAGTCACCTGATTCAGAGGAGAGGAACTCCTAGTACTTCTGCTGGTCGATTTCAATGACCAACGTGTCTACTTCGGATCCGATCATGTCGACGTCCGATTGCGCCACAATCTCTTCATCAGTGAAAGAGATGGCTCCCACTGTGGTCGCCAGTTTGTTCGCCGCAAAAGTTTCTTTGCTTCCTTCCATTGAATAAGCTTGAATTACAATGAAAGTGAACAAGAGATATAAAAAGAACAAACGAGAGGATTTTATAATTCAATCTCTCTCTTTTACAATGTATTATGTGGGATTAGTGCCGATGGGATCTGTCGAGCAGCTCCTTTGGACGATCGGTACGTCGAAATCTTCTCTCTTGAAGATATCGGCCGACTGTAGACGATCTTCTCTGTCTTTGCTCCTCACGAATCCAAGGCTCTACGCGTAACTTGAATTCTCTAAGATGTCAAGAAGAAGATGATCACTAAAGGCTTCAAGGCTCTCTCGCGTACTTGAATTACCGAAGGATCAAAAAGAGACTTCAGATTCCAAAAAGAAGACCGAAAGAGAGAGACCCCTCTTGATGATCAAAAGATTGATCTATTATTGATTGATCATCTAAAGTCTCCTCAAAGAGGGTATTTATAGACTTTAGTGGTTATGAGAGTTTCCATTGGAATAAAGAGTTCCATAGGAATAGGAATAAAGCTTTCCATAGGAATAGGAAAAAAATATTTTTGTATTCATCAAGGATTCTAATCAAATATTTAATATTGATTTAAATCTCTTGATTTGGAATTCTGATTGGACTCAATTTGGATATTGGATAAACCCAAATCATAATCTCAATCAATTTGAGATTCTGGTTATCTGCTCACGCGGAGTTAAACTCATCAAAACGCGGTGCTAAATAACCAGTATTGCGGAGCTAACGCGGAGCTATTGAACATCTCCGCGTTTACTCAAACGCAAGGCTAAAAGTATCCAGACGCGGAGTTATAGATTAGCTCTGCGTTATGTTGTGGAAAACTCTATTTTACTTAGAAATTTTCACCGCCAACAATTGTTGGCAGTGAAAATTTCTAAGTAAAAAGAATTTTCCACGATAGAACGCGGAGATAATCTATAACTCCGTGTCTGGTTAATTTTAGCCCCACGTTTGAGTAAAACGCGGAGATGATCAATAGCTCCGCGTTAGCTCCGCGTGTTTGGTTATTTAGCTCCGCGTTAGCTCCGCATGAACAGATAATCAGAATCTCAAATTGATTGAGATTATGATTTGGGCTTATCCAATATCCAAATCAAGTCCAATCAGAATTCAAAATCAAGAGATTTAAATCAAAACTAAGATATTTGATTGGAATCCTTGATGAGAGCGAATTCTATTTGAATAGAAACTCTCTCAAATCTTCCTGGAGCTATAAATATTTTCCTGGTGAAACCCTAGGGGATCTTTTGGATCTTTTGGAAGTTTTGGTAAAATTTGAGTTACGCGTGAGAGCCTTGAATGAATTAAAACCAGAGATCAGAGGTCTCCTTCTTCCTTCGGCAAATCTTCTTCCTGATCCCTTTGGCAATTCAAGTACGTAAGAGAGCCTTGAAACCTTTTTGTGATCATCTTCCTCTTAGAGAATTCAAGTTACGCATAGAGCCTTGGATTCGTGGAGAGCAAAGAGCAAGAAGATCGTCTACAGTCGGCCGATATCTTCAAAAGAGAAGATTTTAATGTACCGATCGTCAACAGGAACTACTATAGATCCCATCGCCACAGATCCCACAATATATTGTAAAAGAGAGAGATTGAACTATAAAATCCTCTCGTTTGTTCTCTTTATATATATCTTGTTCACTTCTATTGTAATTTAAGTTAATTCGATGGAAGGAAGCAAAGGAAATTCTGCTGCGAACAAACTGGTGACCACAGTGGGAGCCATCTCTTTCACTGATGAAGAGATTGTGGCGCAATCGGACGTCGATATGATCGGATCTGAAGTGGACACGCTGGTTGTAGAAATCGACCAACAGAAGTACAAGGAGAAAACCAGTCCTCCGGATCAGGTGACTTGGATGAGACACGGCACTATCGCCGTATGTACTCCAATGCCCGAGTGATGGGTAGAAAGGTATCCACCGAGATCCTTGGAGACTGCGGTTATAGCGCCGAGTCCACACAAGAAGTCCTAGCAGAGGAGAAGCTTCCGACTGCCGAAGAAGACCTGGGAACTGAATTGACCAAAACCCAACTCCGTAACGTGAACCGGAGAGCGAGGTGTAAAGCCCTCAAAGCCCGCCTTGGACGCGGAGCTAACACCAGAGGATGCGAGGCTATGGTCCCTCGCAAACTGGCTCGCGCTACCGGCGAGACCAGTCTCTACCGCGTTAAACGCGAAGATACAACTTGCCTTAAAAGTAAGGAAAAGCCAGCGTGTGATTTTCCACGCGAGGCTATTGCTGAGCCTAGCGAGAGACGCGAAACCAGTAAGGGTTGCGCTAGTCGTAGAATACCCAACACTCGCGAGTTACGCGAGTATAAAAATTCTTCAAAGCCAGCGTGTGATATTCCGCGCAAGGCTATTGCTGAGCCTAGCGAGAGACGCGAAGCCAGTAAAGGTTGCATTAGTCGCAGAATACCCAACACTCGCGAGTTACGCGAGTATAAAAATTCTTTAAAGCCAGCGTGTGATTCTCCACGCGAGGCTGATACTGAGCCAAGCGAGAGATGCGAGGCCAGTACTGGTTGCGAGAAACGCAAGACTTATGACACTCGCGAGAGATGCGAGGACGATTGGCAAATAGTTGTCAGTCGTAAAAATCGTGCTAGGTGCGAAGCTATGATCTGCGTAAAACACAAAGATAAGCCAGCGTGCAAGAACTTTCCTTCACGCGAGGCAATTATCCCAGAAACTAAACTTCTGAAGACTCACCAAGCCAGCGAGAGACGCGAGGCTAGTGTGGATAAGCGCGGAGCTATTCTTCAGGCCCGCAATGTGAAACGCGAGGCTATTCCTAAATCCCGCGAGGATCGGTCCGACCCCAGAATCAGGGTTGATCAGTCAAAGAAGCTTCAATGGGTTCCCAGACCTTCTCAAGAGTTGAATGGACCTCCTGACTCCACAGCTAAAGGCGCTGATCTCAGGGAGTATCTCTCGAGAAAGTGAAGCATAGAACAACTTCAAGTTGAACCTGTCTGCCACTGCCAGCAACTGATGACCGCGGTGTCTGCTGTAATGGACAACTGTGGCTGCAGCAAGAGCAGGGTATCTGCGTTTGATCGATTAATCGAGCCGAACAAGAACCCTACGAAGAAACCAAAGACTACTTCCCTGAGGGAATGGAGAGCTGTAACCTCCAATATGGTGGAAAAAGGAAAGACAATTGTAGAGACGGATGATGATTTGGGATCGAGTGACGAAGAACCTCATCGTGTCACTAGACTTAAATCAGGTGCCGTCCTGCCTCGAAATTATAAGAGGCTTGCAAGGGGTTCCTATGACGAGGACAGTGATAACTCAGCTATAGCCTCGCCTCGTTCCTCAGCGTCGTCTCGACTACAGAAGTCAGCATCGCACATGGCAGATAAATCTGATGATATCAATAAGAGATTTGAAGCTCAAGAAAGAATGATTCGCGAGCAACAAAAGACGATTGAAGACCTTAAAGCCATGCTATCAAGATTCGTCGAGGATAATAATAAACAGGGCAAGAAGACTCCGAATGAAGAAGAACAGGAGGAGAAAGCCCGCTCGATGCACGAGGACGAGGACAGATTTTCTTTCCATGATCCGCATGGAGAAAAGATTGAAAAATTGCAAAATCAACTCGAAGCTTTGATGCATAAAAAAGAGTTGAAGGAGTCAGGGGTCTCTAGACCATATCCACCAGAATGGGACATGGTGCCCTATCCTCCAAAGTATAAGCCGCTCAAGTTGGAGCCCTATGACGGGAAGGGATCGCCCAGTCAGCACATTTACTACTTCTTGTCCCAAGCTGGACATTTGGTGGGAAATGACCCCGTTATGACCAAGATTTTCGCAAGTACTTTGCGAGGGCCTGCCTTTACTTGGTTCATGCAGTTGCCCCCAGGTACCATTAATACCTGGTTAGATGTAGAGAAACTATTTCTCTCACGTTTCTTTGAGGATGATACCGAGATTACGGTTCATTCCCTCCTTGCAACCAGAAAAGGAGAACAAGAAACGGTCAAAGATTTCATAGAAAGGTTCCGGGAGAAGTCCGTGCATTGCAAACACGGAATGATCCAGGAAACTCTTGTCGAAACTTGTCGACACAACCTTAAGACCAATGTGCTCCTCAAAATGGGGGCCGTAGAGTCTAAGACGTGGAGGGACCTGCTCAAACAAGGAGAGCAAGCTGAAGACTTGATTCGCCGAGTTGAAGAGTCCCGTGAGACAAAAAGTGCTGGGGGTAGTAAGTCATATACCCAAAACAACAGCAATAAGAATAAAGGAAAAGCAGCGATGTCGTTAGAAGCTGCTCCTCAGAAAACCAGTCCTCCGCCAGAGCCGAAGCCTCAAGCTTAGCGAGGATCAAGGCAAATTAGATCGCAGCAAGAAAGGAATTACATTTTCAAGGCGGAACAGATGCCTATCCTCTTTCACTTGCTCCAAAAGAAAGGAATGTTGAAGCTTCCGGAAAATAAGAAGCCAGAAGACGCTGGCAAAACTAAAGATCCTAATTATTGTCTCTATCACCGGAATGTGGGGCATCCTACTAGGGATTGTTTTTCCCTTAAGAACAGAATCCAAGCACTAATAGAAGCTGTAGTTCTGACGCTTAAGAAAGAGCAGAAGAAGGTCACTGCCAATATGGCAATCATAGTGGTTGGAACCCATGAGTTCCCCGCAGGAGTGACCCCAATCCCTAAAGGTAAGATGGTTACGAAGAATCTCGACCCTCACAACAAAGCCCAAGAAGGACTTATTCCTGTGACGACCCAAAAGGGGGAAGTCATGTGGGTTCATCCCGATTTGATAGAGGATGAGCAATGGACTACTACAGGAAGTCAAAAGAAGAAGCGGGCTGTTAATATCATCTCTGCGGATATAAAGGAAGAATATATAGCTTCGGGAACCTTCACAAGTTCTGAAGAGGAGCCCGAAACTATGGCCACTCATCAAGATGGGGTAGGCCCTTCCGGTACCCGATCCGGGAAGACATATCTTAAGGACTACACTAGAGTAGATCCGAAAGATATCTATGCGGAGCTTGTGAAACCCGCAAATCAGAAAGGGCTTCGTTTCCAGAGGAGGCCTGTCAGAGATGAAGGAGATAAAGAGTCTACCTTCAAGTTCGATATAATTACTCAGCTGGCCAATATCCTAGCACGAGTAACACTTTATGAATTGTTGAGACTATCAAAATCAACACGTGAAGCGTTACGAGAGGCCTTGGCAGACTCTGAGTCATTCTTAGCTCAGATAGTCGAGCCGGCTAATGAAGAACAAGATCCTTGCCCCCATTGTCATCAAGTGAGGAGGCAGGTCCCACAGATTATCTTCTCTGCAGAAGACATGCAGGTGAGGAATATAAAGCGCAACAGGCCTTTATATTTCACCGGATATGTCGGATCCACAAAGGTGGACCGAATTCAGATTGATCCGGGTTCTGCATTAAGTATCGTGCCCAGAAGGTTGATGCAGCTGTTAGGGATTTCCCTCCATCGTCTGACGCCAACCAACACAACTATATACGAGTTCAAAGCCAACAATAGCCGGCCCCTCGGAAAAATCCGACTCCGATGTCAAATCGGGGATTTGAGGATGGAGGCTACATGCTACGTCATTGATGCAGATACCTCATACAACATTTTGTTGGGACGGCCGTGGATCCACGCTCACAATGCATGAAATATTGCGATGAGGAAGGAGAGATACGGACACTAATTGCTGACAGGCAACCATTTAAGGGATTGGAGAATTACTTCACAGATGCTGCACTCTATAAACCAGCCCATGAAGCCTCTAATGACGATCCTGGAGAACTTCGAAAGCCCGATGATAGTGACAATGAAGCCGATACCGAGAATGAGCTTCCTGGAGAAGATGACGAGGGTGATTATGAAATCAACCCTCACCTAGATTTTAGTTTAGGCCTGAATAATATAGTGGATGTAATAGAAAGTGAGTGGGTTATTAATGAAGATATAAAGTTAGTCTACGAGCATGTTGTAGCTACTGAGTCTGAACCCTCCTGTACTTCCACTGAAGTGGATGGCCTATCCGAACTTGAAGTTCTGGCGGCATATCATTGGCCACTTAGGTCATCCCTCCTCTCTCAGTCTAAAATAGCTGAGGAAAAAGTCACTACTTTGAAGTGCCTCCTCAGAGAGGATCCCAAAGGCCGATTATGTTCGGCAAGGTAATTACACAACCCCGGCGAAAGCAAAGCAGCGAAAGTGATGAACAAACATCACCACAATTTCATCTGTATGAACAGAAATCCCGGCAGATAATGGAGAAGATGTGTTATAATTTTACCTAGAAGCCGGGATTGAACTTCGGGAAGGGGCGACGCAATCTTATACCCTCGTTCAGATCGAGAGGAAAGAGCCCCGATTATTATCAAAAGACCCGCAGGGAGTTGGGCTATGTGTCTAATCCACCCTCATCGCCATCCAAGAATGAAGAGAGTTCTTCGGCCAAGGAAGATACATCTTCACCCGACCAGGATTCAGATATAAGCACTGGTGCCTGGTTCCAATCATTGACAGCTAATATGGTTTCAGCCGCCCCACAAAGTGACGAAGAACCAATTGATGTTCAAGACGACTCCTGGACTAGGCATATGGACACTCTCTGGGATGTCCGCTTTGAACAGCGTGACCCGCCCACAGAAGACAAGTTAGTTTAAGTCAATATGGGGACGGATGAAGATCCGAAACCCATCTTCATAAGCGACACACTAACTCCCTTAGAAAAGGAGGAACTTATGTCTCTTATTAAAGAGTATATAGACGTGTTCGCATGGAATTATGAAGACATGCCCGGTCTTGACCCTCAAATTGCCACACACCGGTTAAATGTAAAAGAAGATGTCAAACCTGTTAAACAACAACAAAGGCGTTTTCAGCCGGAATTGATGGAGGCAATAGTTGCTGAGGTCAACAAACTTATAAAGTCCGGATTCATTCGCGAAGAACAACATCCTGATTGGGTGGCCAATATAGTACCAGTTCGTAAAAAGAACGGTAAAATCCCGATTTGTATCGATTTTCGGGATCTCAACGCTGGTTGTCCTAAGGATGAGTTTTCGCTTCCCATCACCGACGTGATGATAGACAATACCTGTGGTTATGAGAGGATGTCCTTTATGGATGGCTTCTCAGGATATAACCAAATTAAGATGCACCCAGATGATGAAAAGCATACAGCTTTCAGAACGCCGCTGGGAGTATACTGCTACACGGTGATGCCATTTGGGCTAAAGAATGCCGGTGCCACTTATTAACGTGCGATGAGCACTATATTCAAAGAACACCTACGCAAGATAGTAGAGTGTTACGTGGACGACTTGGCGGTCAAAAGCAAGAATAAAAGAGACCACCTTCAAGACTTAAGAATGGTCTTCAATCTTATGAGGAAACATCATTTAAAGATGAATCCCACTAAGTCATTTATGGGGGTATCGAGTGGGAAGTTCCTTGGATTTATAATAACTTCGAAATGAATTTTCCTCGACCCCGAGAAGATAAAAGCAATTAGCAAGATGCCGCCTCCCCGCAATCTTAAAGAGTTGAGAGGGTTACAAGGAAAGCTCGCTTATATTCGACGCTTCATTTCCAACCTATCGGGACGTTGCCAGCCATTTTCTCGACTTATGAAGAAGGGGGTTTCTTTTGTATGGGATGAGGCATGTCAACGGGCCTTTGATGACCTTAAAGAATACCTCACCAAACCTCCCATTTTTATGGCACCGGTCCCTGGGCAGCCTTTCCTTATATATGTAAGGGCAATGGATAATGCCTTAGGAGCATTACTTGCTCAATATAATGAGCACGGCCATGAACATGCCCTCTATTATCTAAGCAGGACAATGATTGGGACCGAACAACGGTATACCCCGATTGAAAAGGAATATTTAGCCCTAGTGTTTGCTATTCAGAAAATGCGACACTATCTTTCTGGGCAGACAATTCATGTCATATCCCGGGTTAATCCCCTGAAAATTCTGATGACACAACCGGGATCCTTAAATGGCCGGTTAGCGAAATGGGCATTATTGCTGTCGCCATATGATATACATTTCGTCCCTCAAAAAGCCACGAAGGGACAGGCAATCGCCGACTTTCTCGCAGACCATCCAATCTGGTCTAATTCCAAACAGACGTCAGAAGTCAACACAGTTAGCAAGGTGCAACCATGACAAATGTTCTTTGATGGTGCTTCCAGACGATCTGCTGCTGGAGTGGGGGGGTTGTGCTTATCTCCCCACATAAACATATTTTCTAACGGTTACTCATTAACAGAACCGTGCACAAATAATGTCGCGGAATATAACGCGCTCATTATCGGCCTGAAGATGGCTCTGCAACTGGGGGTGAACTACCTAGAGGCATATGGAGACTCTAAACTCGTCGTCAATCAAATGACGGGTGAGTATGAGGTCAGACATGAAGCCCTCATCCCCTATTATCAGCTAGCCATTGAACTAGCTAGCTATTTTGAGCAATTCTACATCTCTCATATATCTCGAAATGAGAATGTGTATGCCGACGCTCTTGCCTCGTTAGCAGCAACATTGGCGATCCCGCCAGGAGAGGCTAAAAGCATCACCATTGGAAGCAGAGAGCTCCTCCACCCAGATATGGTTTTCCAAACCAAAGAAGTGTGCCAGGCAGGCTTAACTTTGGAACCCCGTGATTGGCAATTTTCATTTGTGATTATGCTTTACACGGGATACTACCAGAAGATCCAAAGGAAGCCACCTCGATAAAGAGGAAGGCCCAAAGATTTTATTATGACCATAAACTTCAGACTTTATATAGAAAGTCGAGAGATGGTCTGCTGCTACACTGTATATCAAAAGCAGAAGCAGAAGAACTGCTGAGAGAAACACACGATGGAGTATGTGGAGCTCATCAGCCCGGTCCAAAACTCGGAGACCGTATAAGAAGGCTGGGATACTACTGGCCGAATATGATCTCGGAAGCAATGACATACGCTAAACGATGCCATGCATGCCAGATACATGCTAATTTTATTCATCAACCCCAAGAATACTTGCACAATACCGTTGCAAGTTGGCCATTTGAGGCATGGGGAATGGATATTGTGGGGCCTATAACTCCCTCGTCATCCAGAGGACATCGGTTTATTCTTGCAATAACCGATTATTTTTCAAAGTGGGCCGAAGCTGTGCCCATGAAAGAGGTGAAGACGGCAGATGTAATCAAGTTTGTCAAGCATCACGTCATTTACCGCTTCGGTATACCCCGACGGATTATTCATGATAATGGTCCGCAATTCATCAGTCAGGGATTCTTCATATTCTGCAATAAGTTCAGAATCAAAGACATTGCTTCAACGCCATATAACCCTCTAGCTAATGGGTTGGCAGAAGCCTTCAACAAGACGATTATTAAACTCCTTCGGAAGTTCGTCTCTTCTAATAAATGAGATTGGGATGAGAAGCTAGGAGAATGCCTGTGGGCTTATCGCACCACTGTTCGCACCCCTACAAAAGCTACTCCATTCTCTTTGGTCTATGGAAGCGAGGCCGTCTTGCCTCTCGAAGTCCAGATTTCTTCATTAAGAGTGGTTTTAGCCACAAAGATGACGACATAAGAGCGCCATCAGCAAAGATTGCAAGAATTAGAGGTGTTGAATGAAAAGCGTCTCAGGGCTCAAAAACAAATTGAGTTGTATCAGGCCCGAATTTCTCAAATGTTCAATAAGAACGTTAAACCAAGGACCTTTAAACAAGGAGACTTGGTTCTGCCTGTTAAAAGGCCAATGGTACTGACTCACAAGACCAAGGGTAAATTTGAACCCAAGTGGGAAGGACCGTTCATTGTGGAGACAGTGTACTCCAGTGGAGCCTATCGTTTGATGAATCAAAACGGCGATAAGATGATGATGCCGATCAATGGCAAATTTCTGAAGAAATACTATGCTTAATATCTCTGGGAGTATAAGCCTCCAATTTATCCAAGTTACGCAGATGAGCACTTGGACTTCTTCTATTCTGGTGATTTTAACCCAGCAAACCCTGGTGAGTTTGATTCTCAAGTTTGGTTCTCATGTTCTTTTCTTAGGCATGCGCAGTTTAGCACCTCTGACCTAAACCTGGTGAGTTTGGTTCTCAAGTTTGAACCACCATCAGTCTTTTCTTAGGCATGTGTAGTTTGGTGCCTCTGACCTAAATCTGGTGAGTTTGGTTCTCAAGTTTGAATCACCATCAGTCTTTTCTTAGGCATGCGCAGTTTGGCGCCTCTGACCTAAACATGGTGAGTTTGGTTCTCAAATTTGAACCACCATCATTCTTTTCTTAGGCATGCACAGTTTGGCGCTTTTGACCTAAACCTGGTAAGTTTGGTTCTCAAGTTTGAACCACCATCAGTCTTTTCGTAGGCATGCGCAGTTTGGCGCCTCTGACCTAAACCTGGTGAGTTTGGTTCTCAAGTTTGAACCACCATCAGTCTTTCCTTAGGCATGCGCAGTTTGGCGCCTCTGACCTAAACCTGGTGTGTTTGGTGTGCCCAGTTCAAGTTACGCGAGAGAGGCTTGAGCTGCCTCCAATTTGGTTCTCAAGTTTGAACCACCATCAGTCTTTTCTTGGGCATGCGCAGTTTGGCGCCTCTGACCCAAACCTGGTGTGCTTAGTTCTCAAGTTTGAACAACCCCCAATCTTTCTTTTAGGCATGTGTAATTAAGCGTCTCTGATCTAAAAGGTATAAAATTACCCGGCGCCGACTAGACAATGGGAAGATAACCAGTTTCTCGCCAACCCCTTTATACTGGGGGTAAAAAGTATGAATTACCCAACACCGATAAGGTAAAGGGGAGAGGAAAAGTTTGGCATTTAAGCCCAAATGAAATCCTCGACAACTCACCATGTTGAGGGGAATAACATGGCTAGCCCAACTCAAACGGTAGTTGGTAAAGGCTAATCAAATCCGTTGATAGCTGGGGGTTTGCTAAAAATCCCATAAACCCTGTCATGTTAAAATTCTTACCTCTGACAGTATGATTCGGAAAATTGCGCATAAACGATACCGAGATAAATCGTTTTGACGACAGGTTATTTGTTGGGCAAGCAAATCTGTTTTGAAGCCGGCAAATAAAAGAGTCAAAAGAATCATCTTTATTAAAAATGTGAAGATACAAAAAGAATTTCGAAGAACCATCAAAGGTTATCTCTCTCCCGTTTACGAAGTTCTTATTACAAGAAAAATGAAAGAATAGATTGAAGAAACTATGGATCTCCCAGGAGCTTCAATTTATTTATCGTCTCATCCAAATTTCGACGATGAGATGACTCCACGGTATGTTGAGCCTGTCTACACAACTCATCGTCATTTATTGCAAGTTACTACTGACGAGACTCTTCAATGGCACGATTCCTGTTCGTCTCCTCCTGCTTGACCTGTTCCTGTTGGAGAAGCAACATCTCCTGCTTCTTGACAGACTCCCCTAATCGGAGTTCATTTTCTATCAAGATGGCCCGAGCTCTGGCAATCGTCTCCTGGGCTCTGGAGATGGCAGCTTGACTCTCCCCGATTTCAGAGTTCACCCTCCTCAGATCTCCGAGAATGGATTCCCGGCTGGCTTCGAGCTCTGTCAGCTCCTGAGACCATCTCTCTTCCTGCTGCCTTAAAGCATTTCTATGCGATATAGATTCCGCCCGGAGCCGCGCCAACTCTATCTCAGTGATCGCCTCCACATCCGCCTGCCGGAGTGTGTGTAGCGTGGTCACCTGCTCTTCTAAGGCTGCAAGGCGGGCCCGGTAGGGAGCCGCTCGATCTTGTCCACCAACTTCTTCAATATTCCCTAGATAGCGGAGTAACAGTGGACGTGCGAAGTTGAAGAAATCGTGGCCAGCAAGAACCGTCTCGACACACCTCCTTAGCAAACGCATAAAATCTACGACAGTGAAGTTGAAAAGTTCTTCAAGAGGATTTGCAGTGTCGGAAGGCAAAGCAGGTAACGCCAAGGAAGATGTCGCAGGTAAGGAGGCAGTAGCTACCGGAGTTGGAGAAGAAGAATCTCGTCCCTACATCAAACTCAAGATATGGGGAACCAGTAGAGCCAGTGCAGATCTGGAAGAGCTGGAGACCCCAGGGGAAACACCACCAGTACTAATCACTTGGGTACTCCCGTCAACAAGAGTAGAAGACGGAATAACTTCGCCCGAAGCTCCTCCGGTAGGAGAAGCATTTTCGAACGAGAATTTCAAATTCTCCTCCTCTCCTGCTGGAAGGCTTGAAGTCGGAAGAGTTGCAGGTATCTCAGCAGCCACGACGACCGTGGGAAATGTCTCAGTGGAGCAGACTGGCGTTGGAGATGGCATGCTAGGAGACGGTGTGGCCTCCTTAGCAGCAGCGCGATAATGACTTCTGTTCTTTCATCGCTCCCCAGTTCATCAATCGGGGGAATTGAAGAAGGAATAGAGACAGGAGCCGGCGTGGAGTAATCAGTCGCAAACTCGCCAGCAGAGCTACCCACACCACCCACGGAGCCGGAATGGTCCATTCTATCGTCAGACTCTACCTGGGTAGTCGAATACATCGGCGAGAGGAGTTGACCACCTGCATTTCAAGAAACAAGAAGAGTGGTATTACGGTAAAATAATAGCGGGCAAAAGATAAAATGCTAAGAGCCATACCAGGCGATACAAGTCCAGTTGTCGAACTTGAAGGGAGAGCCATTGTCGTTTCCAACAATGTACCCGGCTCGCTACCCGTTTGTTGCGCCACAGGTTCTGCAACAGGCTCTATAGCCGAAGGAGCCGAAACCTCAACGACACTTGGAGTTTTAGTAGGTTCATCCTCCCTTGCTGAAACTGGGGGCAGATCTGAAGCCAATAAGTCTGAAGCAAGTTTGACAGCCACTTCTTGGGGGGCTATCAAAGTCTCCTGCGCCAACTTTTGCTTCTTACCGGGCCTTTTCTTTAAGGTACCGCGGTGTTTGAGAGTTGGACTCCAGGGACGAATGGCGACAGGCTGGGGAGCTCCTCCAGTACCAGTGTTGTCATCGTCATCACCGGCGTCATCGTCGTCAGACTCGCTGGCGTCTGAAGGCTCAGCCGCGGCGCCAAGGAATTCTTCCATCCCTTTTATTCTCACCCTCGAAGCACCTTGGCGACTAATGTAGAGAGCTTCAATCTCTTTGCAGTAACTGTGATTAAGAGAGAAGCCAGGAACATCAGCATTTGCAATGCTGAACCAGTTGCAAAAGCAGAGTGTTGTGGCCAATTCTGGCATTTTCTGGGGAAGAGAGAATTCAGCTTCAGTTCCACCGGCTGCAAAGTGAAACCATTCGTGGGCTCCCTCATACAAATTTCCCTCATAGGCAAGATTTTTATTTGGATTACCCACATAAAGTTGGGAATATCCAAACTGACGAGCAAAGCGACTTGGAGTGTACGGCTCAATCAGACACCTGACATCTCGCCGATATACCAAGTGCCCAGGTCGGATGTTGAGGAGCCACCAGAACGCTCCCGCAGATAAAGCAGTAAAATTATCTGCTCCTGCAGCATCCTTCAGTTTTAACCCATAGCCTCCACCGGGAAAGTCAGGGAAACACCGGAAGATCTCGTAATTCTGAAAGCTACGAAGGGTCTTCCGAATCTGGGACATATAATTGTGCGTCTATGAAGAGCGTTCATATAGCTCCACAAAGAAGCACTTCTCTCCCGAACGGCGTTCTGGCGCGCTCATCAAAGAGGGGCAGTGCAAGACGAGCCATGCCATCAAATAAGTATAAGGAAGCTCCACCCTAGGGTTTGGAGTCTTCGGTTGGGCAGTCTCCTTTGATTTGCCCTTTCCTCTCCCCTTGACTTTATCAGTGGGGAGGAAATCATGGCAGAGTGTCCGCAATTCATGTTGTAAATTACACACCATGGAGGGAAGAAGTCCAAGGGGTCGGCCATATGCAAGAAGAACCGCTGGATATACCACGGTCATTGCAATTGCTTCCTTAGGTAATGACGGCACGACGCATCTCTTCAGCCACAGCATCAAAAACCCAGCAATGAGACCTCTGTTGGAGATCGGAGACTGGGCTTGATAGTGGTAGCTCTTGAATGAAGTGTCGGGACCGTATCCATTCTCATTGGATTCCGTGGTATAATACAAACGGTAATGGCTCCTGGCTACACGTTGGTCGATCTCTGAAATGGGGACAGGAGGATGGCCATGGATAGTTGACGAGCTATCCTTAGAGTTTAAATTGGCGAAGAGATACTCGGCCCATTTCTTATGACCAATACCATTATTACGCGCACCTGTCAGGTTGGAGCAAATACGGTAATGGCATATCATCTCCCAGTATGTGGCATAAATGCACTCATCCTTCTCCATCAATATGTTTAACTCCTCGGTGCAAGGGATGTATTCTTCATAGGGGACTTCACCCATGGAAAGCCCGGAAACCTCGAACATCTCATGGAGAGCGAACCCTAGCTCACCCACTGGTGTAAAGAGAGTGCAAGTCTCAGGGTTGTACATCTCCAGGAAGCAGTAGAAGTGATAAGCACTCTGGGGGAACCCGAATTGGGTATTTCTGATGGCTTTGTATAAGCCAATGTCCTTTAAGATGGGCTCGTGGGAATCCAACATGTACTGAACAAGACGAGCCCACCACATATTGCTAGAGGAGTAGACCCAGCCAGGCATTCTGAAGTCACTAGCCGGGTAATGACCATCTCTTGCCAAGAACTCAGTTAAGAAAGTTCGCGCGCGGGATGGGACTTCTCCCACTGGGAGCTCTTTGCCAAATCGGCCTGGAAGCAAACCAGTAATGCATCTGGGGGAACCATCTTAATAGGGCCCTTGTGCGCCAAATTTGCCTGTTGGGATGCCATCTTGCTCCTGAGTTAGTCCCCAGTTTAATTCTCGAGGCGTCGCCAGTTGCTGAAGATAAACTAAGCGATAGCCACGATCCATTCTGGACAGAAACATTAAAACTTCGCCCGAATTATAGAGTCATTCGCGCTCCTCTTCAAAGAGGATCTCATCTGATTGACCCATCTGGTCTCCAAAGAGGAATGCGGGCTTCTCCATCGTCTCTCTGTTCACGTTTTCAAAAGCAGCATCAGTTATCATTTCTCGCGCAGTGGTGGGATGATACTTGATCAACTTCTCATTGCGATCCTTCGGGTCTGGTTTATATGAGGCCAGGATGGTGGTGAAACGAAATTGGTCTGAGGGATCAGAACCCCCAGCAAAGCCAAAGTAGTTCCTATGAGGGAAGGATTCCACCGAATACCCTACTGCAAGAACCAGAATTAGTATTAGAAAAATTTCTACAAGACAGAAAATTTTTCTAAGTATGGATGCACGAAGCTAAAAATTAGAACGCGCGAAGCTAACAATAGCGCCGCGCGAAGCTAAAGATTAGACCGCGCAGAACTTAAAATAGCCTCGCGTTTCAGTGCGACTGCTACTTAAAATAGCCTCGCGTTTCAGCGCGATGGCTACTTAAAATAGCCTCCCGTTTCAGCGCGATTGCTACTTAAAAGAGACTCGTGTTTCAGCGCGATTACTACTTAAAAGAGCCTCGCGTTTCAGCGCGATTGCTACTTAAAAGAGCCTCTCAGCGCGATTTCTACTCAAAATAGCCTCGCGTTTCAGTGTGACTGCTACTTAAAATAACCCCGCATTTTAAAACGCGAGGATGACGCGATAACTTCGCGTGAGAAGAAAGCCGGTGGCTTTTCTTCTTCTCCAAGCTTTAAAGCAGGAGTACGGCAATCTCGCCGATGAAAGAGATGATTAACCGGTTAAAATCAAACCAAATCACTCAAAAATGTTCCAAAGAGTCTTGATAGAGAGATTCTTACCCCCAATGGGTGAAATGTGGGCCGGCGCGTCGCCGCCATGGCCGCTGCCACCACTGCTTGCGCCAACCGCCGATGACGAAGCTGCGCGGGAAGTAGCACGAGTCTTGGGCGCCATTTCTCAGAAAAGTCGAGGAAAATCGACGGGAAATTGGGAGAAAATCGGTCGGAAAACGCTCGGAACGCCTGAGCTCTGATCGCCTGAATCTCTAGGGTTTCTGGAAAATTCTCAAGTAAAGTGAGAAGAAAAGGAATAGAGACTTCATTTAAATGAGGGAAACCGCCTCTTGGAATTTGGCGCGAGTTTCGAAGAAGAAAACCGATCAGTTGCTCTCCAAAATTTGGAGTTATCAACCTCGCGTAATGATGGAAAAAGTAGAGCCATTAACTTCGCACAACTCCGCGAAACACGAAGATAACTTGGTATTTTAGCTTCGCGTTCCTATGAAGAACTTGGATTTTTGGCTAAGTTAAAGATGATCCTTATCCGATCACTTCAGGTATTAATGATCTAAGTTACGCAAAAGAGCCTTAGATTATTTTACCAGAATTATCAACCATCTATTTGTTGAGCAAGCAAGATTTTTGAAGCCGACAGATAGAGAGGAAAATAATTTATCTTTATTTATGAAGCAAAAGATTACAAAGAAGGAGTTATAGCTCTCCCGAAAGCTTCTACATATTCATCAACTCATCAATAATCTAACGGTGAGATTTCTCTACGGGGTGTTGAAGCTCAGTTCCCTGGTTCACATGCAAAAGATCTCCTCTGCAAATGTCAATTTGGATCTGTCATCTGAAATGAAGCACGAGAGGAAGAGAAGTGCTGCAAGCCCATACTTGAGCTTGTAGCTCCTTCAAAAGTTTACCTCCAGGAGCCAGAGCTTGAAACTTGCAACTATGTTGTAAAGCATATACTTCTGGCTTCCTTAGAGTTACTTTTGCTGATGAAGATCGATGGACCCGCATGCACTCCTCTTCAGAAAGGATTGGACTTACTGCAAAAGGAACAGAGTTTCCAAAAGTGTGAAAATGCGGAGCTAAACTAACTCCGCGTGCAGTTGAAGAAATAGCCTCGCGCTTCAAACGCAGAGGATGACGCGATAACTTCGCGTAAAGGAGGGACAGAGTTTTTCTATGTTGTTTCCTTCTCTTTCTAAAGCGACTGCTAATCAAAGATAGCCTCGCAGATTCATCGCGACTGCTAATCAGAGATAGCCTCGCAGATTCATCGCGACTGCTAATCAAAGATAGCCTCGCAAATTCATCGCGACTGCTAATCAAAGATAGCCTCGCAGATCAAAGATAGCCTCGCAATTCATCGTGACTGCCAATCAAATAGCCCCGCGTTTCAAGCGCAGGGATGACGCGATAACTTCGCGTAGAAAAAGAACAGAGTTCCTCTCTGTCTTCTTCTTCTCCTTTGAGCCTTACGGCCGGAGAGCGGCGATCTCGCCGACAAGGTGAACAATTGTCCAGATTAAACCGAGCCAAAATATCTCAGAATGGTTCTTAGAAGACCGAGAGATGAAGTTTTTACCTTCGGAAGACGCTGCATAGACTGGTTCGCCGTCGCGTTTACTTCCATGGCCGTTGCCATCTACGCCGGCCAACTCGCGTAAAGCCAAACTCTTCTGGAGCGACAACTTAATGATGAAAATCTATGGAGAGTTAAAGGGAGATCAATTGAAGATCGCTCATTGGCATCACTCACTCGATTACCGGAGTTGCCAGAGTTCTGAGTTTTTCAGAAATTCCTCAGAAAATTTTGCTGGTGAAGTGAAGAGGAAGATGACCCGGGAGCTCTATTTAAATGAGATTTCCGTCGTTTGGTATTCGGCGCAGAAGTTTAGAGTAATTAATGAAGCAATTACTCATTTTACTGAAGACGAAGTGAAGTTGATTAGCTCCACGTAGGCGGGCTAAACCGGAGATAGACTTGGTATTCTAACTCCGCGTCTCGGTTTAAGTATCCAAAGTATTTCGAAATTTGCTAAATTATAAGCCATTTCGAAAACTTTGGAGGGGGTTCTGTTGGCAGTAAAAATTTCTAAGTAAAAAAGATTTTCCACGACAGAATGCGGAGATAATCTATAACTCCGCGTCTGGCTAATTTTAGCCCCGCATTTGAGTAAAACGCGGAGATGATCAATAGCTCCGCGTGTTTGGTTATTTAGCTCCGCGTTAGCTCCGCGTGAACAGATAATCAGAATCTCAAATTGATTGAGATTATGATTTGGGCTTATCCAATATCCAAATCAAGTCCAATCAGAATTCAAAATCAAGAGATTTAAATCAAAACTAAGATATTTGATTGGAATCCTTGATGAGAGCGAATTCTATTTGAATAGAAACTCTCTCAAATCTTCCTGGGGCTATAAATACTTTCCTGGTGAAACCCTAGGGGATCTTTTGGATCTTTTGGAAGTTTTGGTAAAGTTCGAGTTACGCGTGAGAGTCTTGAACGAATCAAAACCAGAGATCAGAGGTCTCCTTCTTCCTTCGGCAAATCTTCTTCCTGATCCCTTTGGCAATTCAAGTACGCGAGAGAGCCTTGAAGCCTTTTTGTGACCATCTTCCTCTTAGAGAATTCAAGTTACGCGTAGAGCCTTGGATTCGTGGAGAGCAAAGACCAAGAAGATCGTCTACAGTCGGCCGATATCTTCAAAAGAGAAGATTTCAACGTACCGATCGTCAACAGGAACTACTATAGATCCCATCGCCACAGATCCCACAATATATTGTAAAAAAGAGAGATTGAACTATAAAATCCTCTCGTTTGTTCTCTTTATATATATCTTGTTCACTTCTATTGTAATTTAAGTTAATTCGATGGAAGGAAGCAAAGGAAATTCTGCTGCGAACAACAATTACAAACAAAAACCATATATTCTACAAATTCTTCAAAATGTGTGCAAAAAATAATTACACCGGCCACTTGAAGTTCCTTACAACATTTATATCAATACACGACTAATATAATCTAATCACTGTCTCCTTGTCTTCCTCGGAGGTTGACGTCTACTTCTGGTTCGAGACATAAACGCCGTATCGGGTGCATCAGGAGTGGATTGATCTTGTCTTTATTCCTCTGTTTGACCAATGGATATAATGAAGACCCACGTACTAATTTCATGAATCGGGTGTTTGGCTCAGGTGTCGACAATAACCATGCACTTATTTTTCTCCAGTGACTAATATATCGAAATGTATCTCGTTCCTGTATATATACTATAGTCATTACATATGCACACACACAATAATTGGTTTATGGTTTTTAACAGGAAATAATTACCTCATCTTTTAAAACGAAGAAAGCAACGTGCGTCTTAAAACTCTTCAGTACTGATAAATCAACTGGACCTCGGTAATTTGACTCATGAAGATCATCTTGAGAGCCTCCTGTATTTTTGTGACATTGCATGCTCTTAATTTTATTCATGATAATATTATTGTATCCTCTTCTAAAGATCCATATTAATGATCATATTTTTGTGACATTGCATGCCTTTTGTATTGGAGTACACTGATTTGCTAAAGTTGAGTTCGTTTAAACTTCTTTCTAGTTTGTATCCTCTTCTAAAGATCCTTTTTCATCAAAAGGTATAACGCCCACCAACATGTCTATTACATTGCTATAGCTTACTCATGTCAATATTAAGATGTAAACTTTACATAGGCTATGTGTTCTTGAGCAAATATCTTGTTATGCATTTTCCAACACAATTGATTAGGTAGCTAGCAACAAGATCACAGTAATTAACATTTCATTAGGTGCTCCATAGGAAAGCAAAAAATTACCTTTACAAGAGAATGTTGCAACGGAACAGAAGGCATACAGTTAACGAACGCAGACATAGCTCAGAGAGCATGCGACTGTATCTCTACATCCGTGCACTGCCATTTTCTTCCTTTGTTATCAATCTCCCTACATCACAAAAGAAAGGGAACTCAATTTATCTTTGCACAGTAGAATTCTAATTACAAGATATTGCAATTGCCTGCCATCTCCCACTTCACCTCAAAAACAATAACAAAATCATAGAAGTCAACCAATCCAATTTTATTTTCTTTAAGAAATTTGGTTAATCAAAGAGCTTGTTATCAACCCATATGTCAAAAAATTGACCGACCCAGATAGCAAAATCGCAACTTTTTATCAGTTAAACTACTAATTTCATAATCTAAAACAACATAGCAGAAATTTCAAGAGAAATTAAAGGAGGGGAAAAAAAAACCTAATCCCGAGAGAGAGGGCTTCGTGGAGACGACGGCAGAGAGTGAGAGCGTGATCGCTAATCTCCTTCTTCTTCCCTTTGCCCGCCTTCGAGGATGAACCCATTGATATTGGTTGATTTTTTTTTTTCCCGTTTTGGCTTCTTTTTTTTTAGAGAGAGAGAGAAGCAATGGTTGATTTTTTTTTTCCCCTTTTGGCTTCTTTTTTTTTAGAGAGAGAGAGAAGCAAGTGCCGCCATGGAGTTTTGGGGAGAAGGGAAAAAGGGAGAAAAAGAGAGGAGAGGAATTTCGAAATACCAACTGTACTCACTAAGAAATTTCCTCCTTTACTAAAATCATAGTGGGCTCAATAGGAAATCTGGGCTCACTAGGAAAAAAGTTGTGCCCCTTGAGAAGTTCCCTGCTTGGAAGGACAACATAATAAGATCCAAACCCGAAATAATCAAATCAAATCTGGATCATAACCCAAAACCCGTATACTGACCATGCCCACGTATCATCAGAATTACAAGAGCTTCTTGCTAAAAGTTCACTTAACTATGAATAAATAAATATGATTATCCAAAAGCTTTAGTCTATTTTCTAATTATACACACACACTTACATATATCCTGGCCTAAAATTGTTGAATTAATACAGCATAACCCTAAACACATGCACTAATCCACCCAAAAATGCCAACACTTGCATCCTGCACACTGATGCGGGTTGCCTGGCATAAAAGGAATCCCAAGGGCTAATAACGATTCGATCTGCGAACACCATCGACTCGTGTCTGCGAGCAGGTCATGCAACAAATGAAGATCACAACGAAATGTTCCCTTCATGTACCAACTGCAGCTCGCGGACTGGTTTTAGAAGCCAAACTGATGGACGAAACTATTCGAGAAACAAGCACAGCTTCATTACTGACTGTGGCTTTGGATGCGGCCACATCCTCCAACCGCTTCCACATCATTTCACGCTTCTCCTGCATCTCCTTCTTCCTCACCTCATCCTCTTGGAATCTACCCAAGCACTCCTCGAAAAGCTCCTGGTCTGCATCCAAGAAGAGTTTCCTCACATTCTGTGTCAAGCCTTGCACTGCCTGATTCCAGTGGCCCCTCGTGTTCTTCTCCAGGGCTGGGAAGATGAGTGGTAGAATCACCTTGCGGTTCTGGGTGATTAAATTCCGAACAGGATCATTGTTCCATAAAAATAAAGTTCGCTCAGCAACCTGGAGAATCCCATTATTACAGTTAAACCAAATATGTCTCAAATAAGCTAGCATATAGTCATCTCAGAGAAACTTTGATAAGTACTTTTCATAACCATATACAAATCAAAGAGGGCACAACATACATATTAGTAATATGAAGACATGTGAGATTTACATAATTAGAAAAGGATTATAGTATTCATACTAATTGCCGGATGACATCAGTGGAATTACAAGTGGTGACAGCATTTGGTAAGAGACAGAATCAACAGCAAGCATGTTTGAAGCAGGGTATAACCAACTTGCATGCATACTAATTATTCACTCATGCTCTAACACTGTACTAACAGGGTAAACCAACTTGTTACACTCGCTAGGGCATGGTTTGTCATCATAGTGGATAACCCGCACCATCTATTTTGATCTACATATTTGATAAGAACTAAAACAAAATTTATATGCTGCGAGGACTTCTTTCCCAATGGTTGCAAATGGATTATTTTGACAATTTAACTACAGAAGATGCAACAGTTATAATACTATTTAAGCAAATAACTTTTTATTTGTAAATGTTTGAAGGTACAGGTATCAGAACAAATGGAATGGACCGTCCACTGGACTAACAAACATGCTCTTGGATAGGAGAGCTAAACCAAGCTTGTTATGCCTTGACAAAACACACGCGACACAAGAAAATGAACCTAAGCTGACAACTTAATAGCGTAGATCTAACATTTTAAGTGGTAAGTCGTTACTAGATTTGAGATAGTTTGACTATAGAACTCTGCTTGTGGCTATATAGCAAAAGAGTCGGATCATAAAATGTTGGTCAGTAGTGGTTGTTTTTAGCAGTTGTTAATCAAATCTCTGTAATTGACTTGATATTATAGTGCAATTTCTTTCATGGTTTTTTTCTGTCTGGATTTTCCATGTTAAAAAACTTTGTATTAATACGTGTGATGATTTGAAATTATTTACCGTGTTTTGATTGCTATATTATTTTGATTACATTAATATTTAGTTTGATATCCATCAAAGAGTCCACTTCCACTTCCGTTGCTTTTTCACAATTGTTTAAACGAGCTTAAGATTATTTTTAAGCTTGGTTCAGCCAGGTGTTCAGCTTGATTGAGCCCACAACCAGCCCAAGCTAAGCCTCGAGCCTTCCAAGCCTATTTACAGTGCAAGATGAACAATATATAGAGTCAAATTGTATATATCATACAAAATTTACATAGATTTAACTTTCATCCCATCATACAAGGTGCAAACATTCATGTAAACTATAAACTACAAAATCTTTAAGCAATAAAATTCACAGTAAAAAAACTAACTTATTTCAAAAATAAATGGCTTAGTTTTTCCTTAAAAATTAAGTTCTATATCAAGGTAGTGCTTTTGTCAAACTAAATAATCGTACTAATAGGTAATTGTATCTGTCTGAAATGAGCATGAAGTCTCTGAATTTAAAATCTGAAAATAATATTTCATTACTTTTTGGATTACATTTTATGAAATTAACTGCAGGCATAGCACATCAATAACACTTTCAAAAGCACAAATAACAAGTAATGCAAAACTAAGATCCCAAAATCTAATCTTTTTCACACTTTCTGTATCGACCCTAATCCTTAAATCTTGGTATCGATTTATTCCGTATAATCTGTATCAGCTCGAGAGCCCCAACACTGAGACAGGCATATACTAAAAAAATTGAGTTATATTTTTCTTTCTAGTCTTTAACTTCAAATTCCGCAAAGCATGAATATCTTATCTTAGTATGCTAAATTTTTCCATAATCATGTTGAATTATTCTGAATCGGCCAACTTTTGGATCGATTGAAATAATCAATTTAAAACTAAATTTAAATTATTTTGATTTTCCTTTTCTCATTTTTTATCTCCAGCTGCCCAATAACCTTCCTTGACCAATTTTGGATAGAATTTGACCCAATGGCATTTTGTAATTATGGTTAAGATCAAGGGTTTTTAACAGTGTTTTATACCTCTTTCACCATCTGTTTAACCCTTTAAATAAATTCTGAAAATTCTGAAAAAAGTCAGGCTTATTTCTCTCATATTCCTCTTCATTTTCTCTTCAGTGCATTAACCCTAATTCCTTCTCTAATTTTCTCAAATGAATCACCAAATAATCAACCTGAAAATAGACTGAAAATCCACTATATGGCTATATGAATCTTGTTCTTGAGTTTAACCCTTTCAAATTAGCTCTAATCTTCACCACCAACTTGAGAATATCTTCTCCAGCTCGTCCTTCCGATTCTTGAAAAATTTCTCAACTTTTGAAGGATAATCGCAGTCTTTTTCTAATTTGGGCTCAAAAACAGGGAAGAATACATTCTCCAATCATTTAATTTGTGATTTATTTATGCAATCTCCTCATTATGATACCAAATGTATTATTTACCCATTTTCAAGATTATCATACTTAAACTTGCATTTATCGTGAGTTTCACTGCATGTGTCAAACCGTGCATGTTATATGTGCAGATATCCCAGACATACGTAGCAGCCCTTCTTAGAACGACTATAATTTTTCCATCTTAATTCTGATTGACGTCATTCTAGCGCCGTTAGAAAGATAATTCACTAAACTAAAATTCTTCCAACAGAAGCTAACCCTAATTAAGCCATTTTCCTAACAAAAAATAACCTAGAAATTCCATCATTGCTGTTGTACCAGGTCCATGATTCAGCAGTAGCAGGTGTATAGTAAAATGACCATAACTTTTGTTCTAGAACTTCAATTGAGCTCATTTAAGATTCATAGGAATAATAATTGAATTATCCAAAACTTTGTTTTGATCTTGGCCTCTAATTTCGTTTTTAGCTCAGTCAAATGAAACCTGGAATTTCATCAATTGTTTTTATACCAGGTCAACAACTTAGTAGTAGGTTCATAATAAAACAACTGTAACTTTTGTTCTAAAACTTCAATTGAGCTCATTTAAAATTCATTAGAAAGATAATTGAATTATCTGCAACTTTGTTTTAGATCTTAGACTCTAATTTCGTTTTTATCTCAATCAAATAAAACCCCAAAGTCAGATCTGTTATCGATCATGTTTTGGCATATATGTTACATTTGTGCATATGCAGCTTAAAATTATGATATGATATACATATACATGTTCAATTACTCATGTTCTTACTTGTATATGGTTTTCTTACTCGGAAATGATGCATCATGTACGTAAACATGTTCTATAACTCTTGTACTTGCCAGTATCGTTGTGTGTCATTTCATATTCACATGGCTATTAATACATGAATCCTTATTACATATCATATTGATATATTGATACTTAGCATGTACTACAGTGTGGGTATTAAAAAAATGAATGGTGGAATAAAATACAATAATACATATTGTGGGAGTTCCTTATCATGTTTGGATGCATCCGCTAATCTATGTACTGGCATAGTCGGTTTCTCGTGTGCTTAGTGGCACATCATTCGGTTTGTGTGGAGACTCGTATTTGGGGCAATGATCCCAAGTATGCACGGAATATCAAGTATGCCTAGCAATACGTCATCCGATTCATGTGGTGATCGTGGGGCCCTAGTACCGGATATGCATGGTACACTCTTAAAACACATAAATACTCTCACTATTTAGTTCCAAATTAATAGGATAGAAAATGCATACATCATTATATTATGCACACTATTCAGTTCCAAACTTATAAGATAGAATATGCATCTGTTTGCCTGATCACGTTATATTATACATACCATATATTTCATAATTCATAATTCATATGCATACATATTTTACATTGTTTCCTACTAACATGCCACATACACTTTTTTACATGGTTTTTATATCATTGCACAAATTTGGATTTATATTCTTGTTTAGGTTCCAACCCCTAAAATTATCAAATCCCAAATCTAGCAGTCGTGATCGTAGTGCCTGAGGAGGACTCGCCTCTTGAGGATCCCCACATCCAGGAGCAAGCCAAACGTAATTGCCTGCCTCTCGTAGGATGTTCTTCTCTTATGTGTACATATTATTTTGGCTTGTATATGTATATATATCATACTTCCTAGTTCTATCTATGGTTGGATACTTTTGCACATATTTAGTACTTATATTACTGATAATATACTTGACTCTATATGAGCAACATATTTGTGTACATATTGCTTATTGGGAGAGTGCCTGTCCGTGATACCCTACTCATTATTGGGACATACACTGGAGCCCACCAGTGAGTGGTTGCGGTGCGTACACTTTCCTGGCACGACATCAAGTATCATCTCCCATACTCCCACTTAAGCTTTTGCACCAAGCAAGGAACTGGATTTTTGCTCCCGATAAGCCAGGTTTTCTAGCAAATTCAAATGCCAAAACAACATTTATAACAAGCTAGATAATGTAAGTTTTACGTTCTTAATGCCCTCTGCTATGAATCTAGAACTCTTCTTACATGATTTTAGTTTTAAAAATGTTTTATTTCTAATAACGACTTCCCTTCTAAAATAGAAAAAAATGAAAAAAGCTTCCGCAACAAGCTTTATGACCTTTGTATATCCAATAAATTCGTTCTTGTTATTTTCTACGATTGCCCTTATTCATTCTGTCAAACTAATTCTAAATTTTCCAACATTCATTTACATCCAAGCCGTTCTGCCAATTTCAAATCCATAAACAATCTCATGAACTTGAGATCACATTATCTGAGCATATTGTTCTTAGATATCTAAACGTTTGTGATCTTGAGCCAAATTAATCATATTGAAGCTAAACATATACATATCCATAGGTTTATTTATCAAATGATGAACGTGAAGAAACTACTCACTTTGTCAAGCTTATATTCATTTGTATTATCAATAAATTTGCATCCAATATCATAATTTTTGCTACAAAATATGAAATCCCATATTGCAAATCTTTTTGAAACGTTTACAACTGATAGTACTTATTTTTTAATATAACAAATAATAACAAAGAGTCGATGACTTACATATACAAATGAATTACTTCTTAAAATCATTGCAGAGTGCTTCAATTCATAAACAGATATGAAAAAAAGCTTTGGAATTACCATTTCTAACAAATGAATTAGCAACTTTAAACTTCACTCCCCGATACAAATGAAAGCAATACCTTCTATGTTCACAGTTATCATGTAAACTAGTGAGCAAAAGGCTATATACATGCTAATGGTAGTTTTAGAAGACTGTACAATGGAAAACAAATACCATAATTCTCGTAAAGAAAACTATATATACCCAAAGAAGTCTTTATGTGAAATTTCGGGCTTGGTTTCAGGAAACCCTTCTCTCTTCTCAATTCAGCTCTATTAAGTCATCTCCTGTGTTACGGTGTACTCATTTGTCCTTTGTAATTAGCAGCTACCATATCTTTAAGTCCTCTCCTGTTTTACAGTGCACTTATTTATCCACTATAATTAGCAGCTACCATATCTTTAAGTCCTCTCCTGTTTTACAGTGCACTTGTTTATCCACTATAATTAGCAGCTGCCATATCCTGTTTTTACTTCCTTGATCTAATAAGTTCATTTAGGTCAGCTCCTAATTATTGTTGCTCCATTAAGCACCAACCATTCTTTGTAACAGTAACTTATTTGTCTTTGCTGCACTGTCCAAATCATCTCAATTGACTTTTTAGCATTTATCCATGATTGAAGCTAGCTCTAACTTCTCATGGCTATATTCATTTCTATCATGTTTTTGAGTGCCTGGTCACTCTTCCAAACTTCCAGTTCTAGGTTTAGTCCATTGTTGGAGATGTTGTTGGAGATGTTGTTTCTTAATTATGCAGCATGCTAGACCCATAAAGCATTCCTACTGGGGTAGCCTCTTACCTCAAGTTTTCATTCTATTAAATGCATACCGTTTTACACTTAACCACCCCGTTTTGATTTCCAAACAACATCCTCCTTACTCTCATTATAATAATGAAAGAAGAAAATTTTCTCATTGTAGGCATTCTCAGTGACCGAGTTAGGCTAACTTTATTCTCAACATAGTTCAGCTAAAACACGTTTCGTATATTTTGTTCTCATCCTATTGGCTATAATTCTTTAGTTCTAAAGCTTCCTCTATACATAACTTTTAAAATGATCCTCCCCTAGTTTAATCAATTAATACAAAATCAGCATAAACTGCATCTCATGTAGAATTTCACGAATTCCACAAAAACATGAACACACACAAATTGGAAGTGAATGATGTGCATTCCCCACTAAGAACTAGGTTCATCTATCTTAAAACCCTTTTGACTGTTTGCCATCAAAAAATTACAAAACAGGAAAAGTAGCCCATCAGCTCCATTAAAGTCTTGAAGTAGTCAGCATCTCCAAAGTGATCCACTCTTCCAAGCAATGTTGAAAATAACGCGTTATGAAACCTATTATATTGCGTTACGTAACCTAACAGAGCCCCAACACTACGTAACAATTGGAAATAACTTAATGCACCGTAACAGTACGTTTTTTAATATTATTTTACGTTATATTACATAACATTACGTTATGTTACGTTATTTACAATTATATTTTTAGTAATTTCTATATTCGTGTTGATTATTATTTTGAATATTAGCGAATTGTTGTAATTTTATTACTTAATTAGTTGTTGACTTATTTTATTGCTTGTGGAATTGCTAACTTGTTAATTTGCAATTGTTTCCTTATCCGCTTGTAATTCATCTCCGATTGCTGAATATATTACTTGTTGATTATATTGAATTTTTAATTGAACTGAAATCAATAATTACAAATAAGATAAATTGAACATTACAAAATATAAATTACAATAATAATAATAACTGGAATTGAAATGAAAAATTGAAATATTATTTTCTTGTAAATGATAACTAGAATTACGATTGTAGACTTAATATAATTTATGAAAATAAATGTGAAAACATTTGTAAAATTTAATATAAAATTAGAATAGATTATGATTATAAAATGGTTTTATATTCTTTTTTTAGATATTTTAAATTTATATTTCAATTTATAGAAATTATTTTATATAGTTTATATTTATTTTTATTAAATAAGTAGAAATTTGCAAAAGCTACATTATACATTACGTTATATGTGACATAACCTAACAGAGGCAAAACGTTACGTTACCGTTATCGCTATTTTAAACATTGCTCCCAAGTTCTAACTATGATGTCCACTCTTCCTCTCTTTCTAATGTCCCTTGTTCATATATTTGAAGAACTTGGAATACACCTCTCCAGCACATGTTTCTTTAGAAAATTTTCTATCGGGGGAGGCCAAGGGCTGACCCCTTGGACTTGCCTATTCTTATCCCACTGCTAATATATGAATGAAGCAGAGGAAATTGGAATTCTGACTACGCTATATACAAGTTGACTTGGAGGCAGACATGTCAAAAATATGGAAAGTTTCTTTGATAACTAGCCTGTTCCTTATCCAAGGGAAAGGTTCCTGTTGGAGATTTCTGATCACAGTGCAGGTATCTTACTGGATTGACTTTTTATAGAAGGTGACCATATATACAAGTGAGGATATGGAGTCGTTTTTTCGAGAGACTATAGCACAAAGTTGTAATTGACATGCAACTATCTACTTTGCTACTTCTATTATTATGGATAGATACATAATGAAGAGTTTGCCAATGAATAGATACTAATATTACTCGATTGTGCACCAAATGGTGCTTATCTGGATCTCCAGATTCTTTCCCACTAATTTATTCTCTAATTTTTCCCAATCTTCCCTCTATAATTATAATTTGTTCAGATCTGCTATGCGGCAAAACTAAAACCACAGGAGTCTCAAATTTTGTCTAGCTAGGAGTTGAGGATGTTAAATGGTGTAACTGGTAACCCGAAGAATTTTCCTCAACAGATGCTGCAGGACAGCCCAGGAGAAGGAACTCCATAATGACCAAACACTGTTTGCCCATAGACTATCCTAATTACCTCCTTATAGTAGTTCACTGGAAATCGAAATTGATAATTGATGCACATACTTACTGGAGTCCTTTTTTGTCACTTTATTTCATTTAATGAAATTGACAGTCTGATGCATCTCTCCCATAAGTCTCAAGAATCATGATATAGAAGCAAGTGTGGATAAAGTAGGATCCAATGTTTAAAATAACGATAACGGTAACGTAACGTTTTGTCTCTGTTATGCTAGATAGCATATAGCGTAACGCATAACGTAAGTTACGCAATTTTCTATTTATTTAATTAAAAATAATATAAAACTATATAAAATTAATTTTATAAATTGAAAATTGAATTCAAAATTCTAAAAGAAAATATAAAAAATTATATCCCAGTATTAATTCTAAATTTCTAACAAGTTTCACAGTAATTCTCATGTTTATCTTCATAAATTAAATTACATTCACACCCATAATTTCAGTTATCATCTAAATAAGAAAATAAAATTTCAAATTTATTTTCAACTATTATCAATATTGTAATTTGTATTTTGTAATGTTCAATTTATGTTATTTTTAATTTTTTATTTTAGATTAGCTGAGAATTTAATGTAATTAGTAAGTAAGAAATTTCAATAATTAGAAAGGAATTATAACAAAAAAATTCCAGTACTTAGAAAGAAATTATAACAAGTAAATAAGAATGTACAAGTTAACAATACCACAAGCAATCAAATAAGCAAACAACAAACCGTCAAGTAAAAAAAACTACAGCAATTCGCTAACAATCAAAATAAATAATCGAAATCAATATAAAAACTATTTAAAATTTATTGTAAATAACGTAATTTAACGTAATATAACGTAAAATAACATAAAAACGCACCGTTAGTGTGCATTGAGTTATTTTCGATTGTTAAGTAACGTTGGCTTTCCGTTAGGTTTCATAACGCAACATAACGGGTTTCATAACGTGTTATTTTCAACATTGGTAGGATCATCTGCTGGGTCTGAGGTGAACAGTGGTCAAGACGTTTGTCTCTTACAATGGACTACATCACATCAAGTGAAGGAGAATGGTAATTAGAGAAGGGTCACAATACCATGCACAGCTGTGGTAATTGGGGGAGGGCCAGAATACTATGTGCAGCTATGGTCGTTGATTTTGTGAAACCTAACCAAAGCTTTGAAGGGGCAAAAAAGAATAAAGAATGAAGAAGGCTGAAAGTAGTGGCAAAATACTTCCCCCTAACAAATGGAACTGGCTAAAAAGGACTTCCATAGGAAAGAAAGTAGATGAATGGCACTGACAATTGAAGGTCCAATGACTGATGGATATAACGTCAAGTAAAAAACTACAGCAATTCGCTAACAATCAAAATAAATAATCGAAATCAATATAAAAACTATTTAAAATTTATTGTAAATAACGTAATTTAACGTAATTTAACGTAATATAACGTAAAATAACATAAAAACGCACCGTTACTGTGCATTGAGTTATTTTCGATTGTTAAGTAACGTTGGCTTTCCGTTAGGTTTCATAACGCAACATAACGGGTTTCATAACGTGTTATTTTCAACATTGGTAGGATCATCTGCTGGGTCTGAGGTGAACAGTGGTCAAGACGTTTGTCTCTTACAATGGACTACATCACATCAAGTGAAGGAGAATGGTAATTAGAGAAGGGTCACAATACCATGCACAGCTGTGGTAATTGGGGGAGGGCCAGAATACTATGTGCAGCTATGGTCGTTGATTTTGTGAAACCTAACCAAAGCTTTGAAGGGGCAAAAAAGAATAAAGAATGAAGAAGGCTGAAAGTAGTGGCAAAATACTTCCCCCTAACAAATGGAACTGGCTAAAAAGGACTTCCATAAGAAAGAAAGTAGATGAATGGCACTGACAATTGAAGGTCCAATGACTGATGGATGAAGACTCAGAAAAATAAGCTCTTTAATGAAATAGACAAAAAAGAATCAGAGGTAATGCTCGGAAACAACATGGAAAGATAGTGATAATGCTGTTAAACAGATAAGATGAGAAGCTAAAAGACATTTTGAGATGCCAAAGGCAAGTTTTGAGCAGCTCAAGTAAAATGTAGAAACAATGAAATACATGTTTTCCAATGACTCGCGAACTATAAAGGATCCTCCCATAAGTCAAGGCCCTCAAGTTCAATGCTGCACAACAAACTTCTTTGATAGCCTCTGCCCAGTGATCAAGGTAGGGATATAAAGCTCATTAGCTTTGGTGGGTAAGATAGTCTGAGAAGAAAATCAGATGGTGCAAATATACTAAATGATATTTATTAACTTGAGATAGGATCACTCATTTAAAACCACAATAATCCTTTATCCAAGATTTTGGAAATACAAATAATTTAATCTATTCATTTCAATTAAGGCCATCATTAATCACTATCATAAACTTCTTAACTGCATCCATCTGAGTTTGATAGAGTTTGATTAGGCCCATGTCTAATCTTGTAACTCCATTGACTACAACTGTATCACTTCTGGCAGTCACGCTAATTTGCATCCAGGGCACATGCCCAACCCATCTCAATAGCAGTTCTCTCATTTTATCTGCAAGTGAAACAACCTCTTAATTCAAATGCAGCAATTGCATATTCTATCTCTTAGCGTATTTACATTCATCCAACTTAATATTCTCACAATTTTCAAATTTGTTTCTTAACTAATCGGCATACTGATCCATAAAGTATTGCCAATTTTATAGTCGCCCTATAGAATTTTCCCTTCAATGTCAAGTGCATTCAACAATCACATTAAAACACAAAAAAGCCAAGTGACAAGATCAACTTTGACCACTCTACTCTAATTCATGAACTGTTCCATTATCTCATTACACTAATTAATTGACTTCATATAGCAAAATGGCCACTCCAAGATATTTTTGGACCATCAATCTGTATCATATGTTTGTTTCACACTTCTACTAAAGTTAGATTCCATATGATCTAGTTTTGTTATACTAATTCAAAATATGATACCATATACTACGCTCACTCCTTGACACTTTTCCTAAAGTCACAATACATATAGTCCATTTTAATGTTCAAGTAATTCTAGTTCTTTACATTCCAGAATTTTTCTCTACTTTTCTAATTTGAGAATTATTCCTTTCTTAGTTTCATCAACAAATTCTATGACGTTGACAAACAAAACATAGACCATGGCAATTTCACTTTGAATATGTCTAATAAGTTCATCCATAACTAATCCAAGGAGATAAAGACCTAATGACAAGGGTAAGTATAAGCCTATTGTTAGGTAAGGATGGAAGTTGGTCAAACAGTTAACAAATGTTAGTTTAACTATTCATTAGCATTTCATTTGAAAGGACGTTCAAGAGAGACTATTTTTGTTATGCATATATTAAATAATTAAACAAATCAAACATGAGCATTAGCATATTCAAATCATTTGATCATCAAATATTTGTTTATACATGTAAATGTTATTTACGATTTGTGCTTTTATACCATATATATAGTGTCACATACCCCTACCAAAAAACCATTATTTGGTCTAGATTCTAGATATATCTATGCATACTTAGAATGCTGGCATCCAGCCAGCCCTAAATCTCTCATCCCTCAGTCCCTCTAAAATGAATAATTCACAGATTGAGTTCTTTAATCAAATTCAAATTATGGAACTAAACATCATCCATAGAAATGAATAATTCCCACATGTAAATTAAACAAGATCTTAAAAAAGTTATAGTCAAATGGAATAACTCTTCAAATAAATATTCACGAACTATAAAAATTTTGTTGTCTTTGGATATCCAACTAAATCACAAAAATATCTAATTTTGCACAGATTTTGAGAAAAAAAATTCATGATATTTGTTAGGAGAGTATCCAGATACATAAGAGAATATGGAAATCTCATAGCCATGATATTGGAAATATTTATTTTGGATAGAAGTTTCTAATTTGTGATTCTCTCTCAGCCACATGATTGTTTTCCAACCATCATTTTGACTATCAGATTTTAATTTACCAACCAATCAATATTAAGATTCATTAACTTCCAGTGGAAACCGAAGGGCAATACGAATTGTTTGTCTATTAAAACATCCAAATGCACCCCAAGTGAAATTAATTACATGTATACATTAACATTTGACATATATTTGAACTCTATTCAAATTCAAATAAGGATTCAGAAAAGAAAAATCAAATCCAAATTTGGATTAAAAAATTAAAGGCTAATTCAAATATAAATAGCTCAGTATTTGATTTGTTTCCTACCCAGGTGAAAGGTAATGGGTTACTAGTGTGACCATTTATGAAGCATGTTTGATCATAATCACTAATAATATTTGCATGTGTTGGATAGGAAAAATTTTGGAATATGTTTAATATGACATGAAAGGTTTGGGGTTTCGTGAAGTAATGCTATTAAGTACTGTACCCATGATACATTTTGGCGCTTTTGCTAAATGCTAGGGTAAGTTTAGACTCTATTTCTAAATTATAATATTACCAAATTGTGCGAAGCAAAGTTACTTTTAATGACCAGTTGGTAGTTTGATCCCTAGGGAAGATGGGGACGCTAATTTGAATAGGAGTTGGAGCAAAGTATGCAAAGGGGAATCTCTGTTCCTACCAAAAGAAGCAACCAGGGTTTCGTGAAGCTGTGTGCAGACCCTATAATCAATCATTTCAAGAGGGAAAAATTGCTTGAAACAGTGCCGTAATCACCGGCAAGAATTATCAAAGAAAGGTGACAAAAGAAAAAAAAAGTTTGCTCACACTGCAATTGTTAGCATCTTATGAAATATGATACATATCATGTGAAAATATACGATACATAAGAAAATCACTATGTATCTTATGTTCATATCTTATGGGTAATGTATCATATTAAATAGTTAGAGTATCCCAAGACATGCTTTCTATCTTACGATATGATATGTTATGATAAATTGACTCAACCTATAAATGGATTTCAAACCCATGCAAATGAACCTTTTAGGTAATTGTGCACTATATGTATAAAAGTAGGTCTAGTTTTTTTTAACAAAAGAGGATATACAAATTTAAAAAAAGAGAATAAAAGCAGGTCTAATCTTTTTTTTTTGGGGTTGATTAAAAACTACTAATCAATCACCATACCCAGTTTCCATTCTTTTCTCACGACCAGTCTCTAAACCCCAATTTCATATATACAATATTTATGCAACACCACAAGATAGAGAAATATATGGAACAATTAAGGCTCAATCCATGGCTTCCTTAAGCGCAACCTAAAATTGAAAAACTGAGAAAATAAAGGGGGAAAAAAAGAGAGAAGAATCTAGACTTACATGATATGTTTTACTCATATTTGAATCGATGACTAGGATGAGAGTACTTTGCCTACCTAAAGAGAAACCTCGATAGCTTTCTATGAATGTTTTAAATATGAAGGAGGAACAAGTAGAACTATCTAACTTGAATGATGCAAAGGGAGGAAAGAAAAAAATAATTGAAAAGAAGTTCTCCCCTATACAATGACCCCATACAATACCTTCATATGTGGAACTAGAAGAATCTCATCAACTCTTTGCACTGCAAAATCAAGGCCTAACCACCTTCAAAAAGCTAAGATCAATGCTTGAAGAGTCCACCTACTTTTCCTAGTGATTCTAAATTTTGTGGTGCAATCCTCAGAATTTTCATGCAATGGTCCTTCAATTCCTATGCTCCACTTCAAAAATATTTTTGGTCTAATAATGGGTTGTAAATTTATAATAGGCATAGTCTTTTAACAAAGAGAACATCATATTACATGTTTTTAGTCGATAAAAATATTCAAATCAATCATCAAAATAGACAATTAACAATAAAATATTAATTATTTAATTACTAATTCTCAATTCAAATATCTAATGAGTTCAATTATATACACACTAAAACTTCAACATATTAATGGCATATGTTAAAAAAATAGCTTTTATAGATTAAAGAAAATGAAAAAAACTAAAATAATAAGTTCTTAAAAATGATGATAGTGATGTATTTCAAGAGGTGATCAATTATTTACTTGTTTTGCTGTTTTTTGGAGGGACAATGAACTTATACTCGATGTTTCAGCTTTAAAATATAATTGAAACTAAACCAATAAAAAAGAAATGAGATTTTAAAAACATATGATATAATTTGTTAATGTATACAAAATCTAATTATGAATAGCTTGTTGAGAAAGGGTTGTACATAGCAAATGGTGTTGGAATGGATTTCCATAAACTTTTTAAAGTTGAAGGAGGAAAAATAAAGATAACCTTATGTGGTAGAAGGTGCTGCTTAGATGAATTTCCATTAGTATTTTAAAGTTAAAGGAGAAGTGATTGGGTCTACCAAAAAAAGAAAGAGGTAATGATGAAATTTCAATTAATTATTCCTAACATTTCCTAATATTAAACATATAATAGATTTTTTTTAATAATTATTGGTAAGACCTTGTAACTTAAATGCAAATGTAAAAGAAATGATGAAAAGAAAGTAGAAAACAAAGCATAGTAAAAGAGGAGTTTGTAATGGAGTAAAAAAGATGAAAATGCGAAAAAGAATTTATAGTTCTTCAACTTCAAATGAGCTTGGTAATGTGTAATGTTTACTAATGTAGTGACACATTGATTAATGAACTTGTGGTCATTGCACACTGGATGTTGGGTACCTATTTATAAATAGGTATTCACTTCTATTTTGTGTATTATCAGCATTGGCATTTGTCCCTAGTTGCTTATTTACTTATACTTTAAATTTGTACATTGTTATGTGCTTGATTACTTACCTATTGTACAATGATCAATGTATATTATAATATGGCACATAAATATAATAATACACGATACAAATGCTGATATGGAAATTTTGATTCCTAGTCATTCCCTTTTCCCCAATAAATTAAGTTGAATGTTTTCAATCATTGAGAAACACAATCAAATTATATTATCATTGAACATAATAAACGTATCAAGTTACCTGAAAGTGTGAGCTGTTAAGGCACCTCCCAATCTGCCGGAACAATGGGACCATACACCTTTGAAACTCCGCCAACTGTGTGGCCTCCAACACCTCCTCCAGCTCCCCAAGAAACATCACCTCCTTCGAGCTATTCGTCACCGGCCAATACTTCAACAAACCCCTTATCACAGTATCCGCCAGCTTATAATCCTTCTCCACAAACTGCGTGATACAATACGACAGCTGCTGGTGATAAACCCCCATGCACTTTGGCTTGTGCAGCGGAATCAAAGCCCTCACAAGAAACAACTTGTGCTCCTCCTTCAATGGCAACGCAAACCCATTGATGATACTCCCCAAGATCTCCAGCAGCTCCCCGATCCCATTATGCCTCTCTGTCTCGAAAATGAACCGATAAAATATATTATTAATCGCCTTCCGAATAAATGGGCGATGCACCATGAATTTGCCATAAACCCTATGAAGTATGGTCTTCAAGTACTCCCTTTCCCTCTGATCTTCCGAATCGAAGAGGTCAAGCAGCTGGAGGACGAATGAGTGGTCGATGTAGCGCTTGGCGACCTTGGCGTCGATCTCCGACGAGGAGACGAAGCGGAGGAAGAACTCGTAGACGATCTGGAGGTGGGGCCAGGCGGGGTCGAGAGACGGCTCGTCGTCGTCGGCGTCAAGGCCGTCGGGGGGCTTGAAGTCGGCGGAGGAGGAGGAGGAGCAGGGGAGGGTACGGAAGAGGTTGACGGCGACCATGTCGACGGCCGCGGCCATGGCGGGCTCGGGAAGCTTGGAGAGGTTTGAGCTGACGAAGTCGACGAGCTCGAGGAGGGTGAGGCGCTTCGTCTCCTTCTCCTTGAGGGTTTTGGTGGGGTCCGAGAAGTCAAAGACGGCGGAGCAGAGGGCGAGCTTCTTGATGAAGAGGGAGGGTTTCTCGGCGGCGGTGACATCGCGGAAGCTGGGGAGGGGGACGGAGAAGGCATCGGTGGCGGCGGTGCCGTTGGTGGCGGTGGACGGGGGAGGGCGGCGGAGGTCGTCAGAGGGGGAGGGTTTGGGCTTGCGGGGAAGCTTGCCCAGGATCTGTTTGATCATAATTTAGAAAGAGGAAGAAAGGGGGGAGAGAAGGGGAGAGGGGGAAAGGGAGAGAGAGAGAGAGAGAGAGAGAGAAACCCTAATTTTGGATTTGGATCAGGGCGAGATTTGGGAGTGAATCCAGAGGGAGAGAGAATCTAGGGGAAAGTCTAAATGCGCACCATATTTTACTAGTGAGCAACATTTTCCCCTATGCTGTAAATCACTTTACTATACAGTACGTGGTGCTCACTCGTAAAATTAGGTGCGCATAAAGAATTTCCCTGAATCTAGAGGGGGTGATTTGGGGGTTGGGATTGTCAAGACGAGGGCGCCGACGCGTGAGCGTACGGGCAGAGCTACGGAGGAGGCGCGTGAGATTTTTTCCGTTTGGCGGAGAAACTACGAAGTGCGGGTTTGTTGGGCACTTCGGGTGTGGATATCTGAAGTATACCCGATAATTGTATCGAACGCAGATGTGCTGATGTTTTCTCTCTTCATGAAATAATAATAATAATTCAGGAAAATAAATTATTGTTCAATTTTCGAATTGTTAATTTTACTCTACATTATTTTTTTTTATAAATAACACTTTCTTTAGATCATCTTTAAACAAATTGATTTGAGGTTGTTACGCTATGTTTGTTTGGTTTGACAAAATGAAGGGTAAAACAAGAAAGAAAATATTTTCTATTTTTTGATTTGTAAGAAAATTTGAAAGAAAGGAAAGTAAAACAATTACATATTTTTAAGCATAGATAGCTACAGTTAACATATGCCTATTTAAATATTTTTTTTGCATTTTCTGCAAATATTGTACTCTCAGTGATAAAAAAAAATTTGGTTTGGAATTCAAATCGATAAAACGTAAATTGGAAAGAATTTAGGGATAGCTCTATTATTAATACTTAGTTTCGACGTATTGAGAGCTATGTGATCTACTGAATATTTTCATCTTCCATCTATTGCAAAGTTGGTTTATAAATGAAAAAGTAAACTCATATCAAAGATCAAATTCACTGAAAATCGACTATCCAATCTGTAAAAATATCACTGTTGCAGTTGGAGTTACAATTTAAAATTTAAAAGATGAGTGCACATGCATGGACAATTACATAGTTAAGTAGAGAAATATAGAGAATTTCAAAGGAATTCCTCATGAATCTATTATCAGGTGGTATATTCTTCAATTCGAAGTACCAATTATCAGTTATACCATTAGATAGGTTTCATGTACTCACATCATGAGGCAAATTCAGAAAGCACTTAAACTGAAGGATTAATAAGCTCTACTATCAGAATTCTAGACAACATAAGCAAGACTCGCAACTAAAATATCAAGCAAAAGGGTTTTAAATATAAAGTTCATAAATCAAATAACTTATCAACCAGTATAACATCTAATAGAGTTAATCCTTATTTTTAACATCACATGGAAATTTAACATTGGATAGAATAATATTTTTACATCTTGTAAAACTTATGGAAGAGAAGAAAGCAAATTAAACAATGTTGTATCAATTAATTGTTAGAGAGGTATGCAATAGGATTACTAAACCAAAAATACCCATAAGAGGCAAGAATTAGTACTCAAGTTGAGATATAATAAGTTTTTAGATTTAATTGACAACATTTGGACCCTGTTGTTTCAGTTTGGATTTCAAATTCCCATGATAAAAGGTTTCGCAATCTTTGTAATCTCGACAATATACTCATTACAAACATGTAATAGATTACCAAAAACTTTCCTCATGAGTAAAAATTTTCTCAATGGACAAGGAGGTAACTGTCATCTCAAGGGTGTTCCCTCCTTGTGAGCCACGATATCGGTCAATAATAGCACTAGATACAAGTTCCCACTTCCTTACTATCTTATGCTTCAAAGCATTAGGACTTGAAAAGTTACGGTTAAAAAACATTTGCATTTGTAGAAATAGGTAAGGTTTGATTTAGCCAAAAAAACAAAAAGATAAGAATGATTAGAGCTCGTTTCGTTTCAGATAGAGGTTGACATTGAATTTTTTTTTTTTTTTTTTTTTTTGATTTACTGGGAGGATTGAACTAAATATTTAGATTTAATTTGCTTAGAAGATAAAGTCCACATTTTATACTTCTCGACAAAATTATAGATCCGAGCAAAAATAAAAGTTAATTCGTGACAAAAAAAAAAATTGCTGAAATTTCAATGCAGTTACTTCTATATCTAAAAAAAATTCTCAGCAAAAACTGTGGATTTGTCAATCTCTGGATTCAGGATAATCAATGTCATCAATATCGCAGCAGGCTAATGCTTAGCCAAACCAAGCATCATTAAAAAAAAAAAAACAGTTTCAGCATCCTCCAACATCAACATTTGCTAAATTATTTAGCATAAGTTGTAATATTATTCTCAAGATGAAAGTGAGATGTTACTAACGAATTCTATCAAGTAAGATTCAACAACCTTAGCAGGTATAGAATTTTTTTTTTTTTTTTTTTTCAATCTTGTAAGATGAGAGCTACATTTCTGTATAAAAATGGATTCTGTACAGATATTAAGATGAGGGACCATTCAGCACCATTGCAATAATGAAAACAGGATATTCATGTAAATTGCCTTTCTCATTCATCAAAACCATGTTTTAAACAACACGATACAAAATTTAACTTAATTGTTTGGACCTGAAAGCCAAACAGATTCCATTAGCCTTCTTCAGAGAAAAGAGAATCTAACGCTTGGGACCTCTCATGCCAACAAAAGAGCAAAGCATTATTGCCCAGCATCTAGAATAGCAAAATGAACCACTACAATCACCTTGGCCGTAATATTTTGATGTGACTTGGCCTGGCAGATTGCTTTGAAGGAGCCAAATTCCGGAAGGAAGCATGCAAGATCATCACTAGCGAAGAAGTTAATGTCACTGGGGTAAAATGGAAGATTGGAAAGAAAAAGATTACAATAATTATGAACATAGAGTTGATCAATCACCTGCGTAGCTGACGCTGATAGCACAAAAGAAGGCTATCTGGAGGTTGCACAAGTAGAGTATCACTGCAGTAACTGTGTCAACAATTAAATGGAAGATGGCATGATCAAGTAGAGAACAAAAGATCTGGCATCATATAATCAGCAGCAGAGAAGTGAATATATTCATATAAAACAAGAACACAATCACTGCAGTCGACTTGTATCAATAATTAAATATTTTCAAGGAATTTCCTCATGAGTCTAGATCTGTTGGAATAAACATCAAACAAAAATTAATGATTTTCTAATCATCAACAATATCATTATAGGTAGATTTCATATGAAAACTACACGTTTTAAGCACTCAGGTTAAAGGATTGACAGGGTCTCGTATCTGAATTGAAGACCTACAGCAATCGAACCTGCAGTTTCAGTTACTAGATCTTCCAAGCATACTAGAAACTTGGGTTGGCTGCGGCTTCAGAGAATGAGCAAATATAGCTCGTAGTAGTCTGGGATTTTATTAAGCACTGAATGGTAAAAATATGGCAGTCCTCGAGAGAATTCTATATATTGGTGACTGATGATGTGTAGCAATGCTTCATAGTGAAAGGCATGCCCAATGTCTCGACACTCTGGAGAAAGCCTTATTCCACTGGAAGAACCAGCTGACCGTGGACTACTGTGAAAAGATAAGACTCAATAATTAAAAAGATCCAGCAGAGATGGTGAGTAGAGAGTGCATGGATCAGATAACTCATCAATCAGCCATAGGCCCATAACATCAAATCAGCTTGTTCCCCATTTAATATCAGAGGGAACATTTCTTCAAGGACAGAATTCTTCTAATTAACGACAATAAAATGAGGAAAGCCGTTGGAGAGGATACCCAAAATGCTTCGGAGGCTAAACAAATCAGTTTGGATTTTTAGGGAATCCAGTAGAAGTCATTTGTTAAAAGCTTTCATCCAAAAGACGGGAAGATAGGGGCTATATTTCACCAAGGAAAAACCAACAAAGATCAGTGGAAAAAACGTAAAGTCTTCTCGCTTCGCATTTCATCATGCTATGGTAATCCAAACAAAGGTATAATGAAAATGAAGAAATCAACCCATGAATTGTGTAAACAAAATGCTAAATGCAAGACACAAGTCTCATATATGAATACTCTACCATAATAAAGGTGTCAGATGCATCAAATTGTGAACGTTCAACTTCTTTCTGTCACGTTGTAATCATGGTTCATTAACTATACCAAGAAAGTTACTGAACTAGCAAAGCCTAAACATCCCAATTAGAAACGGTTCACTATGCTATTGGAGGGACTTATCACAAAGACCTTTCCATTCCAAACTATTACTTATGTTTCAGTATAACTTTCTCAGTCACATTACCAGTGAAGCCTACTCTGACAAGTTTGTTTGACGTTAACATAACCAAATAACCAATAATAGTACTATAAGAGGTAGGCTAGCGTACTTAATGTTGGAACTGTCGCTTTTGAACTTAGTTGTTTCATATTTTGATTAACCAGGCATGAGAAATCTTTTTATTGGTTGCAAATATATAATCTGTTATGCAGGAGAACAATCTACAACAGAAGAATGGCTACACAAAGAAAAAGAAAATGGTGAAATGCAACATTCTACTTGTTGCCTAATAATAGAACTAATAAAATGATATATACTGGAAGCTTTAATTTGAAATGTCGTCTGTGCTTTCATTATGTGGCCCCATGAGATGTGGGTTGATTATTATCCAGACATATGAAGATGTGGGCTGCTTAGCCTACTGGGCTACTGGAATCACAGAAGAAAGCAACAAAATCAAGCATGTAGACTACTCTTTTTCATACACTTGGCCCTAGCACATGAGCCTTTTGGTAAGTCAACCCAAATGTTTCATAACAGGTTCTGAACTAAAGCTAACTTAATATGCCCTCTTACGTACATCTCCCTTGCATTGATGCGTAAAGATTGACTTGGTGTAAAGCTGGAGATCCAAAAAACACAAGGCAACAGTACCAACTTTGATGTATAAAACTACAATAGATATAGCAATCACCCCAATTTAGGTAGCTTTTGTTATTGTGGTATATAACATTTCATACTTCTTAAGGCTTAATAACTTTGCTGCAGGTTTTTCAGTTCAACAAGAAGTGAACAACCTACTCTAGCATAATATTGGGGATGCTAACCACTTAGACCAAGATACATTGACTGTTAGCATGTCAGAAGTACACCATGCTCGGGGAAGGTAAATCATCTGCAATAAGTTTGAACAAATTTGTACCAGGGTTTAAATAAAAAGGAGCCAATACAATGTTTGTATGGGATAGCCTAACATATTAGATGCAACAACAAGAATGGCAAAAAGCCTTTATCCAAGAATTTATGGTCACCTACATGAATATATATTTTTTGTCCAATCAGTTTTGACAAGGACACCTCCTCTATTATGTGAAGCACTTTCAAATTTTTTTTGTCTTTATCCAAGTTCTCTTTAGACTACTTCTTCATGCTACATAAACAATAAGCCTATGCCTTTCTTAATTAGCACAATTACTAGCCTATCTTATCACCTGAACTGCTCAATTGTGTGACTCCGTATGAAGACTTACTTTCCATTTGCACCAAACACTACGCCAAGCCATCTCAATCTAATCTCTTAACCAGCATACTTAATCCCTTCTTGCATATACCCAAAGCATCTCAAACCATTTCCCCCTCATTTTACATTTAGATAGCAAACAATAATATATGAATACTTATTTCGCAAAGCCAAGAGCCTGCTGGAACATGATAAGGTCTTAGAGATGTTAGAAATAAGAATGCACAAGCTTCAAAGTAGTTTAAGCTAAGAAATTATGATAGTAATTAAAACAAATGCCTAATTCTAACGATTTTCAAGATATATTTGTGAGATATATTGAGAGAATTGTTTTAAAAAAAATAATCTTATACTGAAACCTCCATATTTAGTTTCCAACAAATACAGTCCCTAAAGCTCAAAGAAGGTTGGATGAAGTAATAAATATGCCTTTGCCTGTAATTTGCCTCTTCTTTGTGAATTGGATGTATTTGGAATCCAAGCTCATAAAAAGAAACAACCTTCTCCTTCCCATCTTGTAGTAGGGATTAGAGTATATTGGACATTTAAAACTGTTGGTTGTTACTCTTACGTTCAACAACCACCCTTTTCTCTTACTTCCCATCCTTGCATCCTTCAATATTCATTCATCTTACCATCCAAAAGATGCACGCACCTAAGGTACCAACATCAATCCATAATCCTGAATCTACTAGTTATCTTCTATCAGAATTTAACTATTATACAGCAAAGATACTTCTGTCTAACATCTTTAGTTCTAACATGTCCTCCACAATATATTTAGTTACAAATCCAAATACTTATCATTCTCGTTCTCATAAAACTTGCCTAGATTTACAGCACTCTCACAAAACACCTATCAATTCATCTTCCGCTAATCAAAATTTAGGCAATTATGTCACCTAAAAGCAAACGAAAGGACCACATCCAAAATATATTTCATTTCACTTGCTCCAATAACAACAATCGAAAATATCCCACCCTTGCTCTAAAACTATTCCATTCTTCTCATAATTAACTTGAAATCTATCAACAAGTATACGCAATTAAAATTTTAAGTTCGAAGTGCAACTAATGCTTGGTATTAACCCTTCTTTTATTCAATGATTAGCATTCTCGATCGCCAACCGAAGTTCTAATTCACAAGGTAAATATAACTCACCAATCTGCACAAAGCGAACCAAGACATGCCGTAATCTGGGGCGCTTCTCCTCCATCTCCCACCTCTCACTGCAAAACTTCACCCCCTCCCACATCATCAAACTGGCCACCACCCCCAGCAGCGGCACTGGCATCTGGTAACTACAACGATACAGAAAAGAAAAAAGAACCAAACTTTATACAAAATTCACCAATTAAATCACAAAATTTACCGAAATAGAAACACTGACAGGGAGCACGCGAGGAAGAGGAGGGACAAGAAGGCGTAGTTCCTGGCGTAGCGGCGGACGTTCTCCTGGGCCCGCAGCCGGGCCTGGGTGGGGCCGACGGGCCAGGAGTAGGAGTCAAGGCAGCCGATGAAGGAGAGGGTCCAGGAGGGGGTGGGGCCGGTGAAGTCGTGGGGGGTCAAGTTAGCGAAGGGGTTGAGGGTGAGGAGAGAGAATAGGGTTTTGAGGGAGGAGAGGACGGTGGTGGGATTGGGGGCTTTGGGGAGGGCAGAATTGGGATTTGAGGGTTTTGAGAGGGGATAGGAGGAGGGACACGTGGCGGTGGCGGTGGCGGTGGCGGTGGAGGAGCGGGAGTCGAGGACTTCGAGGTAGCCGGTGTCGCGGAGCCATGACTCGAAGGCCGGGTCCGGGACGGACAGGGAGAGAGGGTTGGCGGAGAACACCATGACCCGCTCTCTGATCCCGCTCTCTGATGAAGATTTTTTTTTTTTTTTTTTTTTTAAATTTTTTGGTGGGAGGTGGGAAAGAGGTGAAGATATTATTATATAGTATGTTTTTATTGAAATGGGGTACTTAAAAAAGTGTTTTAATAGGAAATTGCATTTCTAAATTTCAATGGCGAAAGTGTAGGTAGAAGATCCGAATATTTAGTTATGACCCTGTGTTCTAAGTAAGTGGTGTATAACAAATTATGTAATTTGACACTTCATCAATCAAGTGGTCTTCATTATTGTATTATTGAAAAATCATTTATTTTAATTTTATCTGATATCCTTGATGTGGTATGGATGATGAATTCTTAGAACATCTGACTATATCCTTCTCGAGCTTGATGGTTATTTGGGATCGAGTTGGGCATTAGTTGGCTCAAAGTCTAGCTTGGCAGGAGTGGGGTGATTGACTATCCATACTCTCTAGTATTGACACTAGCATATTTTTTCTTAGGAAGTTCATCCAATAAGTCCTTATCTACATGAACCGAGAGATTTGGAAGGAGAGTAATTCTTTAATTTTTTGTGCGCAGAAGTTTTAGTCCGGTATAAATAGTAAGGACAACAGGTGTGGCAGTTAAAGAGATATGGCTCTTTAAGGTAAACTCCCTATTCCTTCTTTTTTTGTATAGCTTTGGAACTTTTGGGGCCTTACAGTTTAGTGCCTAAATCTTATGTGCCTAGATGAATATTTTGGAAGCTCCCTTCATAGTTGGTTTAAACTTAAATTTGATGGATCTGTTCATCAAAACAATTTGAGTGTTGGGTTTCTCGTGTGGAATGATATAGAAGTCCTACTAAGAGCTGATAGTGTTCTAGTAGCTAATGTATCAGTGCTAGAAACAGAGATCCGAGGATTGTGGAAGGCACTTAGTTGGGTTTCGAATATGATTTTCCGATTAATGATTGGATAAGAAGGAGATGCCTGGGCTTCAAATATGATTTTCAGAATAATTCAAGGAGTAGCTGTCATCTCTTACTCCGTAACGGTTATTTATTGGGCTGATATTTTGCATAAGTTCATGTTCAATATACTTAGAGGGAGGCCAATATTGTGCATAGATTATGTGGCTAATGAACTTACCATATCGGAAACAAAGATAATTTAGTAAGAAAATTTCCCTAATCGACTTTTGAGTCTTGTAATGAAGGATGTATCCGGTGCCAGTTATGAGCGACTGTAACCCATGAGGGTCTTATCTAGTGTGTGTGTATATATATATAGTTAAAATATTTCAAAAATACATGATTTTTTTCTACACTATTATTTTTTATTATATATATCACAATTAATAATTCTGATCATCCACATAAAACTTATATATTTAAATTTTGGGAGTGCATTTATAGTCAACTCACTTTGAAAACACTTTAACTACACTTTTTTCTTTTTTATTTTTAGTATCCCTTTCTCTGTCTCTCCTTTTTGTCTGTAAAACCCCATTTATCTTTTCTCTCTTTTTCTCTTTGGAATCCACACATATAATACCCCCTCTTTTTCCTCTTGGGAAAACTTACCATTCTACATATAATAAAATTTTAAGACTTTTCATAATAAAATCCTATTTTTGAAAATAATGTATATATAAAAATATCCATGTTTTTTTTTCTTCAGATAAATTGGATTCCCAACCCATTTTATCTTCATTTAAAACTAATTAGGATCTTTATAATAAAAATCATTAATTTAGAGCTTCTTTTTTCCTTATTATAAGTGAGTACAAGTTTAATAAGTTGAAGAAAACATGAATGAATGTGATATGAAAAAATATAGATGCTAAAGACTTAAATGCAAACATATTGCTCGATGAAAATGAGTAGAGGAGAATCATCCATGTGCTCAATTTGGTGCAGTTCTCTTTGAGTTCATATAGCTTGTTCAAGTACTTGGAATAAAATGCTTAGTTATTGTTGTCGTTGTTGTTTAAAAGTTCAATAGAATTAATAGAAAGTAAGAAACTATATGATCAAACAACATATGAAAATATATTATCACAGTATAGAATTATAATAAACATATATCAATTCTCACATTTATGCTTTATAAAACATAAATTTACAAGAATCACAAGCACAATAAACATATTATCAATCACAAAAAATATAATTATAAACAAATCAAGATATATAATTAATACAAAACAAACTTGTCATATAATAAAAATCCTCTCATAAATGTTGGAATAGAGGTCAACCGTCAAAAATGTGGTGAGCAATCAGTTAGTGAAGTCTAAAGTCAAAATCTACAGGGAATTGAAATTCAAATTTGCTAAGGTCCAAATTGTAGAAATGATCCTTATTGAAAGGGTCACGAGAATTATATACCTAAAAAATATACCAAAAAAAAACACTCATAATGAAATTAGGTTACTACAAATAACGTAATCCAAATAACACTTTAGAAACTAAAAGGACGAAAGATTAGGTAATATTAGGCTATTAAAAATATTTTTACGTAACGATGTACCGTCATTCAGTTACAAACGAGTTATTTAAAACTATGGGTCATGGTTTACCCCTAGCCCCTTTCTGCCACCACCCTTCCAACACACACATACATAATCAAGGAGAAGGGGAAAAGAAAAGACTTCTTCCATCAAAATGATATAGGTGATGACAACATACATATTACCTGAATTCTTCTTATAAGATAATTGTTGTCATACCAATCATTTCCCTCTGGAAAATTCTATTTAACTAGACCACTTTTCTCACCTAGCCCACTTTTGAAACTTCAAAAAAAATTTTATAAATTTGTCATTGAATTATTTGGACTAAATTACTCTCTTTTTTCCCAATCCAACACAGGTAGAACAGTAACAAAGAGGCGGAAAAGAAGAGAGAGAAGAAAGTTGAGATATAAGATAAGGTGGAGAGGTAGGAGAAGGGAGGAAGGAGGCGAAAGATAAGAGGGAGGAGGCGTCGGAGGAGGGATGGGAGACGGATGAAGAGGGGGAAGAGCAGGGAGGAATAAGTGGGGCTCCTCCTCCCCCTCCCCTCCACCCTCCCTCCTCTTCCCCCCTTTCTGCTCCCTCCTTTTCCTCTCTGTTGCCTCCTCCACATTCTTCTCTAATTTTTTTATCAAAAAGAAATTAAAAAATATATATCTATGGAAGAAAGGAGGGGGTGGGATAGAAAAAAGCGGTGAGCTAAGTGAGTAAAAATCTTATGTTTCAAAAGTGAGTAAGGTGGGCTAGAAGAGCAAACTGGTGTGCTTAAATAGACTTTATGTTTTCCTCCTCTAGCTTTTATTGCTTTACAAGCTTAAAATTAATTTACCTTTCAAAAAGGTAAACAAAATTCTCATTTTGACCGCAGATGAATGGTGATTGCCTACCTCATGCAATTTGTGCATATTTCCCACATACAGCAACATGTTCGTTCAACGGTAACACGCACATACATATATACATAAGGAGAGAGAGAGAGATTGAAACAATAACCAAGAAAGTCTTCATCGCATGAAAATTTATCGTCTTCTGCTGATCACTAGGCGCTAGCTTACATCCCATTACCACTTGTAAATGATCGGTTTATAATTATAGAACACAAAAATTGAACCCAACTGCTTATGTATAACACTGATAATCTTCCTATAGTCAACCCTTTTTCCTGATACAAGCACGATTAAATTGTTACGTAGGAATCTCTTTTTAATGTTTGGTGTGGAAAGAAACTAAAAATAATAAGAAGAAGAAGAAGAAAAATTAAAAAATAACAGTAAAAAAATTAAGAAAACATTTTCTCCAAACTCCATGGGAAGAAATACAAAGTGATATTTTCTCTCATTTTCTCTAGCTTAGAAGAGAGAAAAATAGAGAGAAAATTTTATCACTTATTTTTTCTTTCTTTCATTCAACTTTCATTTCCTCTAAATTTTATTCCAAACAAAATAATAGAAACTGATTTTTTCTTTTTTTTTTTTCTTTTCCTTCAATTTCTTTCACACCAAAGAGAGCCCAAGGGCATGTTAAGGGAAAATATAGTTAGACATGGGGTTGCAGCTGCAATCCCAATTTTGAACTCCAAATCCCATCCAAACAACCTCTAAGAGTGTGTTTGTTTGCATGAAAATAGGATTATTTCCACTATTTTTCATATCTAGTGCATGAAATAAATAGAATATTACTGTTATGATATTTTATTAAATAATACTTTTTTTTTTTACTTTCTAGTCTACTTTTCTCTTTCAAAAATTCACACACAAACACTAGAATTCTATTAAAGAGAATTATGCTTAAACTTTCATTTTGAAAGTTATTTCTAATTTTCTTCAATATTTCTCTCCTTCTAGCATCCAAACATACCCTAATTGTAAAACAGCAAGAATCCATCTACTCCTTAATGGGAAATTACTAGTTTAGTACAAACACAAGGGGGAGAGACTGCCTAAAGCATGCATATATTACAAGAAATATATGCGCAGCTTATTATAAGTTCTTGCAATTTAATACTTAGAAGAAGCCCCGGGTCTTCATAGCCTAATAGAATAGAAAAAGGACATCAAGGCACCCCTTCAAGTTTCTAGAGTCTACGAAATAAAAAGAAGAAAAAAAAAGACAACCCATTCAAAATAGATTCAAATTCAAGTATATATGTCAACAAAATTAACAGATCATATTTTTCTTTGTACTTATAAAAGTTTTCATGTCCAAATTTCTTCAATTTAGTAGTTCTATACATCAGGTGGCATCCCTTAGTTGTGGCTGAATGTTTGCCATATCCTAGGGTTCCAAACTATGCTACAAAGCCTAGACCGAAATACAGGCTGAGCGTGCCTACGGATCAATTCCCCATTCAAGCAAATAGATGGGCGGGGCAGGGTTGCCCCAGTGGTGTGGCAACACGTTCTGTAGCCAGCTCGTGGTGGTGTCTGACAAGTTGTTTGGCCATCCATTCCGAAGCACACAACACAGGGAAGGCTGACGAGCGGATAAAGTTAGCAGCTGCCTCGTTGTGCCTGGGATGGAGAAAAAGGGGAAAAGGGGGGGATGAGGGAGGCAACATGAAAGTAAATATATTTTTCTTCATATTTATCTGTGTTGGGAACACAATCCTACTATACCAAAATAACAAAAGTAAAGTTAAAGAGCTCCATAAAAAGAAAACCATTTAACTTACATATTCCTGGAAGTTGGAGAGCTTATTAGGAGCAGGAAAGGTAAATCAGCATGCATCATAAGCCAGAAGCGACTTTCCTAGTAAGTGATATTTAAGTAGGAATGGTAATGGACGCATCCACATGTCAATTTCTGACCCGCACTATTCAAAATTGAATTAAAAATAAAATTTTCACTTTTCTAATTCAAAATTTTAAATAGAAAATATACCAAAAATTAATCCGTGGATGCATCCATTATCATTCCTAATTCAAGCATCAATATCCACGAGTGTTTCCCACTTTCTATTCCTTTTCTGGCTGTGTTTTACAGAACCTATATAATTCAGAACTCGGGGGAGCATAATAGAGAAACAAACTACACTTGAGCTAGTAGGCTAGTGAAAAACTAATGATCAGAAAACTATTGATAACAAAATATGGGTTTATTAATAGGTGGTTATAAAGAGAAAAAGGAACACAGAAAAATTTGCCAACTGAAAGACAAATAAATTAACTTACAGTTTCAAACAATCATCTCTGTATATGTGGTCCACAGTTCTCCAAGATTTTCCATGCAGGTTTCATCTCATTGGACCACCGAAACTCGCACTGCAAAAGTCCTTTAAGCCACCTTATCTTATTCGCAAGTTCCTCTAGTTCCATAACTGCTGAATCAACTGTATCTGAGTGCCTTCTTGAAGCTCTATATCTGCTCTGAATCTCCTCCCGAGAATTCGAAGAATCAGAGCGAGCTGCTCTGGATGATAACCTAGGTTTGAAAGATTGATCATTGCTTTTAGTATGAGAAATGGATGCTTCCGAGGAGTACTTTTCATCTGCCATGCCATCTAACTTCAAGTTTAGAGGCATTTCATTGCCTTCTGCATCAACACCAATGAATGCAGGATAATTAAGGACTACGAAAGAAATTGGAAGGAACCCATAACACCACTACTAATTGCTTTACAAAACCAGAGACGACTTGCTTGCATTTGAAATTATCCATATACAAGCAGAAAAATACCAAGCAGTTAATTTGAAAAAAAAAAAGTGTTTATCTTCCGTAGTTTTCCCAACCTGTGGTATTCTCCACAAAAGTGTCTCCTTCAGATTCTTCATCTGTAATACAATGAAACAAGAAACTCCTATAAATGAATCGACTGTTAAAAGAGAACAGTATTAAATAATGCAGCTAAGGCTGGTAAATAGGTCTCCAATTTTAGTTGGATTACTTAACCATATATTATGCTCATTAACAATGCAAAGAGTTCGACAAAAATAAAAAATTGCATCTCCAACGCTGAATAAGGACAAAGATCACCAGTCCAGATATAAATTAAAGCAAAAAGATAGTTAAGATGAGTGAAAGTTGGGAAAGAAAATAACCCATCGACAGACACACAGTTTGGGAGAATATAGAACATATAACCTAAAGGAAAAACATATGCTTGTAAAAAACCAATTTTGATACTGAAAGATTCTCAGCGTTTAAGCAAAAGACAAACAAGCCCGGAAAGTGTTAGTATGGAAAGAACATGAGTGTGCATGCGTGTAAGAGGAATTAACTGAGCCACATGCATCCTACTGGCTAACATATCATACTGGTCCAATAGGCAAGAGAGAGAAGCGTGTTGCCAAAGGAATCTACTAAACCCCATAAATCCTACAAGCTAACATATCATATTGGTTTCGATGTGTCTGTATAGAGCATAAAAAGACTCAGCTAAGGTTATTGGAACCAGACCTAACACAATCAACTTGATCAAGGTAATCAACTTTAGCCTGTGAGTCCCAGGATATGGATTGTGTCTCTCTATACCCATATTTCAATTACAGATACAATCTACTGTCAGAAACATAGATGCACATAAGGACAGTTTGCAGCTGCTTGCTAACAAATAAATGTTTTCAGCATTCAACTAATATAAACTTCAGGATACAATAGAATGAACCAGGCACTCAACCATCTAAAGTTTACTGTAGCTATAATTATCTCCTGGTCTTGAATTACAGATAAAATGATAAATTTCAAGGTTTTATCACATCGTCTACCCTACAGACAAAAATGGGTGTAACTTGTGTATATAATACCCATCAAGGTACTAAGTCTGAAACCAGAGGCCGTAGACCAACATTAGTGAGCAAGAACTGTGTTCTTGTTTTACACTCAATGATATGTTTCAAATGACCAAATACATGGCAGTTGACCATCCACTACTCACATGGTGTGCCATCTCCACAGGGTGCTGGATTCGTACAGCATCAGTGAATAAGGAAAGAAAATATACGCCACTTCCCGAGTAATGACCGATTAAATTGAGCACTAGACACATTCATAACTTGAAAGTGCATGCCAGAATTGTCCCAATAGTGACCTTAGCTTTTGGACTGTAAATGAAGAATTATGCCTTCACCATTGATAGGACCTGTAAACCTGACGCAAAACGAAATGGGATTTAGGGCTTTTTTGTGGAGATTTGGAGATTTGAGGATAATATTAGAGTTGGATGACGAATTTAGGCCTCGTACTCAAGCGAATCACACGCTCACTCTCGCAAAGCATACATGAATGGTTTGGAATCACACGTCGTAATATTCTGAAACAATTCTTTTCTCTTTTAATTATTACTATACAAGCAATATATATAGGAAAAAGTGTACCTAAGGTATACCATAGGGGAGTTGCCTATACAAGTGCCATAAATCTCAACACAAATAGTGTTGTGGAAGAACCAAACTGTTAATTGTGATCTCTACGTTAAAAAATGATGGTATATAAAAAAAGCATGCAATTCAGATACATTTTAACCATATATTGAAATGCACAAAATGAACGGTTTTTCAACAATAGAACAAATAAAACCTCTTGATTGATAATAAAGATGTGACTAAATCGCATGATTTTTTATATGTCATCTATTTAGAGCATGAAAATTACAATCAACAGTTCGGATCGTTCATATACACTCTATGTTGACATTTAGAGCAGTTCCATAGGCAACTTTCCTATGGCGTCGCCTTAGATTATATATATATATATATATATATATATATATATATATAGTGCGCAACACATGCAAACAAAATAAAGTCCAATTTAACTAAAATCCTAATCAAATCTAATAAAATCCTAATCAAAACCTGGTCTTTAATTGTCGCTATCAATTCTCCTCGACTTGGAAATATTCACCCCTGGTGAATATAAGCATTAGCTTCTGAAACTTCTCACTCATCAATAACTTGACCTTGTCCAATAAAATGACCTCAACACCGAAAATAAAACCTGAAGATATGACATCTAGTATTAGATCCTGATATTTGTACCAACAAATGAGGTTCACTATTCTTTGCAAAATAATAATGTCAATTTTTTATAGAAACGCCTGCCATAACAAAAAGACTTGAAATGGATTGTAAATATCAGGCAATCTTATGGACAATGGGAATCTCACAATTGGCAAATTGTAATGTCAACATTTTTTTTTTTGTCGGAAGAATACCAAAAGTGTCAATAAATGGCTATGCACCTTCTATAAGCTCTAAGGAAGTTTCTTCAAGCAATAGCAGTAACTGAACAAAAACTTTTAGCTCAAACACGTCAAGTACTTCTGTTTTTGCTTCAGGCTGGAAAATATGATCATCAAATTCAGCAAGGACTTCAGCTCTAAATTTGTCAGCATTTGCAATTAGCATAGTATGGGCATGTTGACTCTTCGAAGGGCATTGCTAATCGTAGTGTCAAAATTCTTCATTCAGACACTGGTGAATGGAGTTTTCATATCCCTCACATTTAGAGTATTATTTTCTGACATTAGAAGATTTAGATGTAGAATATGAAAGAAGATGCGGAGCATTCGGTCCACGAAGATAAACTTGAAAGTGATCCCAATTTAGACAAAAATTTATAGACACATATCCACCAATCAAAAACTTCTCCAAACAAACCTAAGTCGAGCAAAAGTATTTTTACTCTAAAGTTAGGGGAAAGTAATGGAAAGATGTATTTGCTAATTTTCATAACCATTACGATTGTTAGAACCATTGAAATCAAGAATTGCATCATATATCACGCTCAATTTGTTATAGATCATCATTCTTATTGATGTATTGACCATAAAATATGAATCCCATAATGCACAGTTTAGAAAATACCCAAGATTCTCGATGGCTCGAATCTAACTTAAATCAGGCTTGAATCAGACTCCAAATCATCAATTAACCCTTTAACGGGTTTGTTTTGCTTGAGAGTCTACAATTCACAATTTACTGAACCCAAAATTGAATTCGGTTCGGGTTTGTTGCTACATAAATAGTTAGATTGAACCCAGTTGAAAGTCGATTAGGTCTGAGAGGGAACAAAGACACAAGTATGACAAGTTGAATAGAGTAACCCGAAATTAGGTCTCAGATCTGAAGATGAAGCGAGTTCCGGATTGAATAACAATAGCGACTAGCAACTTTGATAAGAAAGGAAGTGAGAGTAGAAGCACTAGTAATAGAGGGCTATGTCGGCTATCGACAAGGCTGTAATAAGCTACTGGAATTAAAGATAATAAAGTTAGAATTGAAGGGTGAGGCAAGAAAATATCGGTTCAACGGCGGCTAATTGGGGGAAGAAGACAATGAAGGGGCACAACAGTGATGAAGCGAGGAGATGGCATTAATGGTCGATGATATTGAAGTTAATGATAATTGAAGTTATAGGCAGTGATGGAGCTCGAGTTTGCTCGAGGCTGATAACAATTGAGTCAAGAATGTTAAAGAGGGGTTGGTGGGTTGTCAAAGGCTCGGTGGGCTCCGGTGAAGTCGAGCAGTGGCTTAGGTGAGCAATGATAGTGAGAGAGGGGTTTGGGATCTCAACCTTGATTGCAAAGGCAACTAGAGTTAAAGTTTCTGATTTTTTATATCTTTTTTTTTCTTTTTTGATTATTTTAATTTTTTTCTTGATTTCTATTTTTTCTAAATTTTTGTCGCCTTTTTCCTTCCCAGTTTTATTTTTCAAAACTAAAAATCAAATCAAAAAAAAAATATGGAAGATGCAAAGGGTAGAAATGGATTCAGATCCTTGAACTTTGATACCAAATTTGATGGAGAATGGAAGGGAATTTATGGTGGAGATTTGGAGATTTAGGGATAAAATTAGGGTTTAATAACGGATTTGGGCCTCACACATGGGAAAATTACATGCTCACTCTCACATATCAGAAATGAAAATTGGAAGAAGTAGATCACATGCTTTAATATTCTCAAAACAATTCTTCTTTTTAAAATATTATCATACAAGCAATATATATAGATAATATCTTTATCCCATACGTGTAAACAAGATAAAATCAAAACAAACAAAATCCTAATCATATCTAATCAAGTCCTCGACTTCAATCGTCTCCATCAAAACCCCAGTAATCTAAGTTCGTGAAACACTGATGTACAAAGTGACTGTCCAATTATCTTCCGTATTTGTATTGTGCTCTAGGAGGAAATACCAAATTAGCTAAAAGGCTCAACACATGTGATATTAGAATTTGGTGAAATACTGGATATTAGAGACAAATCTACTATTTGAATAGAAGAATGTGACAAATATTGCTATTTACTCACATTTTGCTACAAAAAAAATAGGTATCTTTTATGCCTATCCAATGCCAGGTTATATAAAAATAAAATGCACTCAGACATTCTCAAAAGTCAGAATTACCTGCTATTCCTACCACAGCAACCTCTGCATAGATTTTACAAGAAAACGCAAAATTAAATATGCAAAGTCAACACAGGAAGCTTAAAAAAGAGAGAGCTAACCCTCCCAGACGTGCAAAATCATATTATTTCTCATTGTAACAACTGATAGAAAAGAAACTTATAGGCTACATAGAGATTTCAGAAGATAAGAACAAAGATAAAATTGAAGACATGCAAAAGGGAATGCATTTAAGGAAGGATAAGAAGATGAAGAAAGTAACAGGTCTAGCCAGTGTCCATTAGCTTGTTTTGCAGTTATAAAATTAAGTCCAACACCAGACTTTTTTGACTGCACTGAACTTGCAGGATAAGGTCATAGAAAACAGTTTTACTTTAGCCAATTATCAGTTTAAATGAATAAAAACGTGACATAGCATAATCAAATATTCAAACACATAGGTAGGCTTGCAACAAGCCTAACTTGAGCTCCACTAGTACAAGCCCATGTTTGGGCTTGCACTATTTCTAGAGCCCAAGTTCAGCCTATTTATAAATTGAACCTACTAATAAAGACTTGAATTCTGGACATTTCAGGCCTGGACAATCCGAAAGTTAAACAACAAAGATAAAAGTAAAGCCATAGAAATAATAAATGCTATGAATATGGTCGAGCATTATCAAGCGTAGGAGAGGATAACAGAAGGAAGGTAATAAAGGGATGCAGCCTGTATGACTCTAGCCAAAGCCCTTCAGACTACAGTTTTTAATGTCAATCATAGCAACTGTTTTCCATAATTTAGCTACACCTTAAGAAGACTAAAAACATGAAACCACAATCAAAGCAGGTGGCTGTGTGGCTGCTTCGGTAAGATCTGCATGCCATTGTGTACACTTGCTCGAGTACACCCAGCTTTCATCTATATATATATTATAGGGCGTGAAGAGCATTATGAACGCAGCAGAAAATCCACCTGAAATGAGAACGTTGGCATTTATTAAAGTAATATAAGAACAAAGTTTCACCAATACTGTTTGATAATACCATTTTCACTTCATCAGATTGTTTCAAAACATCAGTTATAAGGTTACAACTCCAGTTGGTGAGAACTTTGGCTAAACCCAAGGTGGAATTAGCTTGAAAATCCTTTTTCTCATGAATTCTCATGATCATAGAATAAATACCAATTTAGGTTGATCACCTTGAGAATTGCTGTCCATGAATGCTTTCTTGAAGTGTAATAAAATGGTGTGAAATAGGAAGATAAGTAGGTCAATAGCTATATGATTTTAGGGAGGGAGAAGGATCTTTGTTGGTTTTTTTTTTTTTTTTTTGGCGGGGGGGCATTTCATCATCATCCAATGCATAAGTAGGAGATATCTATTTTTGGAGAATAGCCCAATGGCAAACATGATAGCCGCATAACTAGGAAAGGAACTCCATCATACGGGGAAAAAACAAGCGTGAGAAATATGCATGTGTCTAAGAAGTGTCTTAACATAGAAATGTCATATAATACTGAGAGCATAGTGACTAAGTGCTCAACACATGTCCAATGAGAGTCCAATACATGTCGGTATCGGACACGTGTTAGTTACGTGGTATGCCTAACTTAGAAGTACCCATGCTACATAAGGTGTGGCTCATGTTGCTTACAGCAAACATTTGGGATGAAGGTACTATTGTAATTGTCTTTTAACGATAAATAATATTAAAGATATAACTCAAACTTGTAAGGAAAACAAACAAGTGTGAGAAATATATGCATGTGTCCAAGAAGTGGCTGAATCTTAACTTAGAAATGTCATATAATACAGAGGGCACAGTGACTAAGTGCTCAGCACATGTCCGAGAAGTGCCCAAGACATGTCGACGGACACACATCGGTTACAGGGCATGACTAATTTAGAAGTACCCCATGCTACATAAGGTGTGGCTCACATAGGTTACACTATACACTCGGGATAAAAGTGTTCCTGTTACCAAAAAAATCTGTATTTAACAACCTCAATCCATGTTAGTTTAACTTTAGCAAAAATGATATATGTATGTCAGCAAATATTATATCCTATTTTTAGCTAATGCCAAGAAATCCGTTTTTAACCACCTCAATCCATGTTCGTTTAGGTTCATTCACCCTGTGTTTTTTGTCACTCCATTCACTACCAAGTACCGATCCATCACCCTTAACTGGCGGACTAGCCGGGGATAGCTGCCATGTCCAAACAATTCTCAGTCACTTTCCATACCATGCTATAAGGTCGTATGATTGAAAATATCAATTTCAAAAAGCTTCACATTCCTTGCAACTCCTAGCCTTTAGAAATCAAGCATATAAAGATATTACTACCTAGAAATCAACAAATAAAACTGTCTGACATATTGAGAAACAACTAAATATACTGCTTTGTACAATAATTGGATTTTCTTGAGAGTTTAAACTCAATTTCTTTCAGTAATCTTCAATTCTTTAACAAATTCTCTACTAAGGCAAAGCAACACAAAGGAAACAAAAGAAATAATATTTTCTTGAGAGTTTAAACTCAATTTCTTTCAGTAATCTTCAATTCTTTAACAAATTCTCTACTAAGGCAAAGCAACACAAAGGAAACAAAAGAAATAATAATAATAATATTATTATTATTATTAAGAAGCTCATATTTAGCTAAGCACTTGCACAGAATTGATAAATACTTGACGATGAAATATTTTCATGGTTATACAGTAGGGAAAAATTCTGATGATCAAACATTACCTTGTTTAAGTGGCTGAACCAAACGAGCACAGTATTGAGAACAGCCATCCTCCTATTACCAACAAGGACAAAAATGCAAGAAATCAATGGCAAAATTTATAATTTCCAAAATACACATGACACAAAAAATTAGAAAATTATTTCAGGATCTGGTATGAAAAAGAAAAAGGAAAAATAAAACAAGTAAAGCTTGATTGCAATATAAGCAGTCACCCTTGATATTGGTACCGTCCAGCCAGTTTCCGGAGACCAATTTAAGGATGGGCGCAAGTCCTTGCAAAGAGCTTCATAAGACTTTCCTTCGCCGATTGGAGGCGCTGGCAGCTGTACCTGTAGACATAACCAGGAGAACTTCTCTTAATATACACATTTCTAGTTTATGATAATCGATTACTCTGTAAGTGATACATAAGAATAAAATGGAAAATTCACTTTTCAGTTTCCACTATCTGAAGAAAGAAACTCATTAATTCGGCTAACGTATTCGCCATTTAAAAATATAATAAAGATAACTGGAGACATCAAACAAACAAAAGGGAACAGTTATTCATGTCAATCATTAAGAGGACTCAATTCACTTCAAGCGTGATAATCACCAGTTAAGCCTTTTCCCCTAAAATAGTGTTGTCTATGCAGAATTAAAAAAATATTGAGAAGGCTCAAAAGAAACCAGAGCCAGTCCATTAAATTGATGTCAAATTCCTAGCTAGAAACTATGTAAAAGAGTTGTGCTGCCATCAAATCTAGCAGGCCATTATTTGGTAAACGAAGTAGATACCTTAATGGACACACAATTTACGTTCTCCAAACCTGGAGGTAACTGTGCAAAACTCTGCTATACTAAGAGTCTCTACATAAAGACCAGATCAGGGGACTGGTCATAAGGGATCAAACTCAACTCTAAGGCATGATATCCAAAAATCCCTAAATGAAATTTTTGACACTATCTTAATTCTGGGTGTTGATCCAAAAAGACCTATACATTTTTCATGCATGTCTTAGCAAGCATATAATTTACTTTTTTCCGTAACTAATGTTCGTTGTCAACTTGCATTACTCAGATAAAGCATACTAAAGCTAGCTGAAGTATGCTTCAAACTCATAATCACCAAGTCATATCTACTCAAAGTTACAACTAGCACACTTCTTGAGCAACCTCTTAGCAAAGTACATCTAACACTAAACCTATATAAACTTACTTTACCTGAATATGATGAAACATCTATCGTTAAAAATCCAAGTGTCTCATGTGTTGTTGTTCTCTTCAATTCTATCATCAAAAGAACTACTTCCAGAAGCTTTTTACACATGGAGAAAAGAAAAGTCCATATGTGCAGCATTGTTGGTAAAATGTCTTATTTGACTGAGATCATGGACAAAGCTAGGAATCAATTTGCATGGAGATGGGGGGGTTAGATAGGATTGGCTTTGTGGAAAGTGGTCAAAGTCTATAGGAAAGAAATAGAAATTATAGTTTGTAATAGATATAAGAAACTTTAACCTTTTTCTTCAAAGGAAAAGACTTTAACAAGAAAAATTCATCTCCTTGGTTGATAGTTTCTCTGCATGATTTCATATATCAAATTAATTAACTTTTAAACATCCAAAATTGTTTCATTAGATTGAACTAATAGCACTGAATTAGCGAAGGATAGTTAACCGCGTTTGCAAATAAAGATACAGCAAATAGGTTTTATGTTAATATGCAAAAATGGTATAATCTTCTTTCAAGTTTAAATAAGTCATGTTATATTAAGATTAAGATCAAAATGCTTTAACTTCATAACCAAGGACATTGCAAAAGACACTTAGTGAATTATTGGATTAGGGTTTAATAAGGATGAGAGGTGGGTAAAAATCTAGGCCAGAAACCTTTTTACAGCAGAACTGCATATTATTAGAAGAACTTTTAGCAGTTTTCTATTTTAGAATTAGTCTAGTCTGATTAATTATCCAAGATAAATTCCCCAGTTGAGACGACCTAGGATATTCCTCATAAGAGTAAGGGATGTAAATAGGCTAACATGTTCAAGATATTTAGGAGTTATTTGTGTCTGTCTTGTGGGCGGTGGGTGGGCAAGGGGAGGTTTTTTTTTTTTTTTTTTTTTTTTTTTTTTGTGGGGTGGGGGTTGGGGAGGTTGCTCCAATAATAGAATATTGCCGCTGAGTTTAATTGGGGAAGCAGGAAATTAAAGAAAAGAATTTTATTAATTTTATAATAACATAGTCATGGTGGTGGAACAATCTACTATGAAGCACGAACACTCTAAAGTGAGTATTGTGTCCGTGTTGGATATGTAACAAACACCAATACTTCCATGAAACTGTTCGATATGTATCAGACACACCAATACCATGTTGGATTTTAAGAATCCAAATATGTGCTTGTCGAATCCATGTCCGCTTTTAAAAAATTATACGGATCGTGTTTTGAGGTCGTGTCTACTTTCAAAAAGTCATAAAAATCGCATGTTGAAAGCTATGGAGTCGTACATTACCTAAAAAGATGTAAAAAAATTCTTTTGATATGAAAGAGATATTAATCTAATATACTCCAAGTGCCTCGTCAAGATAGAGGCTTAAATATTTTATTCAATGGATTAAATTTAGATTCTTTTCTTTAATATAGTTACATCATTAAATTTTCATTTTAAACCATTAAAATTCCTTTCTTTTTATATTATAAAAAACATGTCTCAAAAATTACGAGTTGATATACATTATATATATGACAAGCATAAACATGCGCATAATTATGTCATCATGTCACATGTGACCTACTTTTTTAGGTTTTACCATGTTCTTTTGTCCGTGTCATGTTGTGTCTATGTCCCATGTCCATGTCCATATTTCATAGATGGCCTATGCATAACTTCCGCAAAAGTTGCCTTCCAATTGGCAAATTGACCAAAACAGAAGATTGCAATCCACGAAGTGGCATTGTTTTTCTTTTCTTCATTCAAAAACAACATAATCGATGTTTCTACAAAAAGAGCACTGTTTTAAGTACATGCTGTTTAGTCTCCTATGCATGAAGGTACACAATTGACAAAGCATGCGAAATTATTAGTTTACTGGTACACCAACATGCATAAAATATTACTATTAGCTTATTAGATACATAAGACTGTGAATACTTCAAATTATAATAGGCAGATAGATGACGTCACAAGTAATTCCTAGTAATTAGCTTATCAACTGAGACTAAAAAGAAAATTTAAGCTGCTCAAGCTACCTCCATTATCCAAAACCTTATACTAAACGATATTCAAGATGATATTCAATAAACATGTCTTCATAATAACAATTAAGGTTTTACGCCTGTTGCAAAGATGTCCTCGCAAATAAAAGGACAACCAGGAACTTATTTATGAGCAAGACAAGTTTAGCACAATCGCAAAATTGGTTTTTATAAGTTACATCACTACATCAGGACTTCCTAGTGACAATACACCTGGTGCAAAGATGTCCTCGTAAGTAAAAGGATGACCAGGAACTGGCATATGAGCAAGATAAGTTTTTCTCATAAAAATACATGTTATAAGTTACACTGATAATTCAAGATTAAACAACCTCCTATATGTGCGAAAGTTAAAAGTAAGCAAACTAACCTTAAGTGAAAAGTGTGTAGTAAGTAATACAACAACAAGAACTAAGCCTTTTATCCCAAGTACTTGAGGTAGGGTACATGAACCAAAAAAGAATCACGTTGGATCGATCACGTTGATAGTCTCTCTATTCATTTCTATCAAGTAATATCTCCTCATTTAGACCTCTAGAATCCATATATTTTCGTATCACCTCCATCTATATTTTCTTCGGTCTTCCCTTCGTTCTTTTAACTTGTCCTACTTTGATAAATTCCCCTCATCGAATTGACGCATTTTTAAGCCTACGTTGCACATGACCAAAGCATCGTAAGCAATTTTCTCGCATCTTCTCATCGATGGGAGTTACACCTATACTAACACGAATATCTTCATTTCTCATTTTATCTCTCCTAATGTTGCCGCATATCCAGCGGAGTATGCGCATCTCTGTTACACTTATTTTCTGTGAATGACGTTTCTTTAAAGCACAACATTCCGTACTATATAATAAACCTGGTCTAATAACAGTCCTACAAAATTTTTCCTCCAGTCTTAACGGAATGTTACGGTCGCATAGAACTCCCGTTGCACTCCTCCATTTTAATCAGCCAGCTTGTATCCTATAATTAACATCATTATCAATTTCTTCATCATTCTAAATAATAGAATCCAAATACCTAAATTGACTGCTCATTTGTATTTCTTGCCCGTCCGTGTTACAGCATTATAGTTTATGGTCCATCGTTTATTAAATTTACACTCAATATACTCTGTTTTAGACCTACTCAATCTAAAACATATAGATTATAATATGACTCCATAACTCTAACTTGACATTCACCTCTGCTCTTGTCTCATCAATTAAGACAATATCATCAGCAAATAGTATACACCAAGGTATCTCATTCTAAATAAATCTAGTAAGTTCATCCATAAATATAGCAAATAAGAACGGGCTCAATGCAGATCCTTGATGCAATCCTATTGTGATAGAAAAATCACTTGTTAAACCACCACATGTTCTGACATTGGTCACCACTCTATCATAGATGTCCTTAATTATATCAATATACTTGATGGAGACTCTTTTCTTCATCAATGTCCACCAAAGTACCTCTCGTAGTAGCTTATCATAGGTTTTCTTCAGGTCAATAAATATCATATGCAAATCTTTATCATTCTCTCGGCATCACTCTATAAATTGATGAAATAAATGAATAGTTTATGTCGTCATCACCCCGGCATAAATCCAAACTGGTTCTCTGATATTTTAACAGTTTGCCTCAATCTAGATTCAATTATCCTTTCCCAAAACTTCATAGTGTGATACATGAGTTTTATTCCACGATAGTTAGAACAATTCTGAATATCATTCTTATTCTTATACAGAGGTATTAGGATACTGTTCCTCCATTAATTTGGTATTTTCTTACTCTGCCAAATCTTGTTAAAAAATATGTCAGTCACCTCAAACTAATCCCTCCTAAGTATCTTCATATCTCTATAGGAATCTCATCCGGACCAACGGCTTTTCTTAATTTCATCATCTTCAAAAACTCTTTTACTTCAGATTATTTAATTATGCGCATAAAACTACAATTCATATTCTCACAATGAATAGTAAGATTTACCAAATTTTGAGTAAAACTACCCATTATATAATCTATCAAAATAATATTTACATCTTTCTTTAATCTTTTCGTCTCGAACTAGAACCTTCTGATTCTCATTTTTAATACACTTTACAATACATAAGTCTCTAGACTTTCTCTCTCTTATTCGAGCAATTCTATATACATCATTTTCTGCCTCTTTATTATCCAACTTCTCAGTTTTTGCATCCCGAACAGCTTTCTTAATCTCCTTCTTGGCTAGTTTATACCTCTCAAAACTTGTTCCATCATTATTATTATTCTTATTCAAATCTCTATAAAGGTCCCGCTTAATCTTAATACCATTTTTTATCTCTTTATTCCAACATGGTATATCCTTACATGATAGAGCATCGCCCCTCGATTCACCAAATATATCTTTAGCTACCCTTTTAATGTAACTAGCCATTTTATTCCATATTACATTAGGATCATCATGGTCCCTCCAATCTGCTTCTTGTACTAATCTATCTACAAAAAATTTTTGATTACGTTCTAATCGCCACCACTTAATTTTAGGATCTAACTTATACTTAATTTTTCTAAGTCTCTTTCTAATCTGAATATCTAAAACTAAGAGTCTATGTTGAGTAAGTACACTCTCACCTGACACTACCTTACAATCGATGCAACTAGCTCTATCTACCCTCCTAATTAAAAAGAAATTTATTTGGCTCCAATTGATCCACTTTTAAAAGTAATCAAGTATGAAACTCTTTTTTTAAACAAAATATTCAAGTGTGTAGTAAGTAATATATCTCACTTTTCTAACGACACTAGAAGTAAAAGAGATGGCTTGGTTTAACTTCGGGTATCTCAGCATTGATCAACATTGTGAAAGAAAGGACAACAAACTGATGTAACACAAGGTCACCGAACAGATTTAAGTGTCAGCAGATTGGTGGCACTTGGTTCATATTACTATGTACAGATGCAGTGGGAAGGTGGTATTAATCAGATCAGTATTTGGAGCCCATGGTAGACTTTGATTGAGGGTCAAGGGGATCATGTATGGTTTGTGCAGGAGGACAGAGAGAATTCAGAAAAGACATGCATTTCAAAATGTGTAAAACCAAGGATATTGATGATAGAAACTTCCAATTTTTAAATAAAAAAACAGATACCAAACTACTTAAACTATGATCAATTAATTCTAACTAATTCGGAGATCAAAGTTCAAAATCCAAGCCTTTAAAGTGATTGTGCAAGTCTTGAGAACCTCAAATAATTCTATTAAGAAAAGCTTAATACCAGTGTCAAATTAGATAAAAAAAAGCTAACTGAATCAATTAGTCATTAATTCTCCTCCTTTATTTCTAGGGTTACCATTTTGGAGATCCATATTGGAACACATTACAGAGGCATGAACTGGATCGTATTGCATATGCACTGTGTAGGGGCAGGAATTAGATAAACTGATTAAGATGAAATTAGGACCAAATAAATGACTAGACTAGGTTTTTGAAATCGATGCTCCAGTTATTGAATGTGCAGTAGATCTAGAATGTACAAGGATGAAAGAGGTTTGAAGGTTTCATGAATGGATAAGGCAACTTTCAGCAATTGATGTGCTAGCAATAGAAATTAGGGGAAAATGCATCTCCTGCCTTCAAAAACTTTCGTTATGCACTCACCATCTTGGAATAAGATTGCATGTGATTACCTCCCATGACTTTTCAAACTATCAGCCCCACCTATTTTAGTTTTTTTTAATGAATTAGTTGTATTTTAATTTTTAAATAAGAAAATTTCTTCTTTTACCATCGTCTCATTCTCCATTTTAACCTCAAAAAGTAATCAGCTTCTTCTTCCTTTTTTCTAACTCCCAAATTCAATGGAATCCGACATCCATTCATCTTTTCTATTTCCTTCTCCTACTGTCCTTTCCTTTTTCTCTTTCAAAACTAATAAAAATTTTAAAATATCTCTTTTTTCTTAGGAGATTGGAAAAGAATTACAAAAACTTGAGACTTTATCATAATAAATTTCAAACTAATAAAAAAAAATTTGTGAGACTCATTATTAAGGTTTTCATGGAATAAATTTTCTTTTCTATTTCTTTTTTCATTGTTCACTTTTGGATCCGAATATCTTTTTTTTTTCTCTTTTTTTTTATAGAAATCACATGAAAAATATTAGAAGTTGATGTTTTAACATAAAAGAACCCATCCTTCTGGTGAATGATGAGACATATTTATGAAGAGATTTTCATGAAATATATTCTTAATTCGTCCCACTTTAGTATGAGTTTATCTGCTTTACGTAAGAATCCATCTACCATAATACAATTTGTCCACCTTTTGTAGGAGTAGGTGCACCCTTCATACGAGTTTGTCCATCTTTGTTAGAAGTATGTGTTCATTTAGTAGAAGTCTGTCCACCTTTAGTAGCAATTTCATGTCTTTTTTAGGAGTTTATCCACCTCTTGTGTGAACTTTGTCAACCTTTGAATGTGTTTACCAGTTATTAGCATGACTCCTTGATAGACAATACAATATAGATGTAGAAAAATTCAACAGAAAGGTAGACTAAATAGTCAGGATAGACAGACAGAACATATTTAAGAATAGAAAGAATATAATCAAGAGTAGACACATTTTAATTTATTGTTAAAAATAGACGGTTTTCAGCAGTTCAGGGAGGACAAAAAATATGTAAGAGTGGATATATTATTTCAATAGGTGGACAACATATAGATGGATCATCCAGATAGAAAATGTAAAGTAAACGTGGATTTGTTTTCATAAAAGATAGACAAGTATATGAGAAATAGGGATAAATTAGAAAAATCTCGAAAATTTTGCCTAACTTCACTACAACCTAGTTATTCCCCACCATATACCAAACAAAACACTTAACAAATAACCCCTGCTTGTGATCCCATAATTTAGCTTGGATTTTTCAGAAGTTTTGATGGATTAGTTGTGGAGCAAATGATGGAGAGTAATAAGAAAGATGGGAAGAAAAAAATATCCATTTATTTTGGTAGAGAAATATCTCTCGAATATAACATAAATTTTGGCAGAAACTAGCACAATTTCCTATTTGAAATTGTTATATATTTGAGATGGCAGTCTAGCTAAACAAATTTCAAAAAAAAAAAAAAAAATGAGTTCAAAATAAATCAACTAAAGGTGGACAGATTTCAGTATAGGCGGACAGGTTGCAACTTGGATGTGCTCAAGCCACAAATGAGACGATTATGGTGACTAGGCCAATACCCATCATATCTTTCCATGTGATTATAAAAGACGAAAGAGCAAACTTGGAATATGAACATATACATATTATATGAGTATTAAAGGTCATTTAGAATTAAAAGAAACAAGACGAAGACCAAATCCAGGGGATCTTTCACTGAAAAAGATAGCCATAGGGGTAAACATATGGCTATAATTGCCTGGGGGATGGGACACATTTTTCCTTAAAAATTTATGGAGGAAAAAACAATTAAAACATTAGGAACAAAAGGAGAACCAGAAAAGGATGAGTGAAGAGGGGACATAGAGCACTACTTCCAAGGTAAACTCATGTCAGAATGTTGAGAAACGACACTATTGAGATTAGGAACGAAAGAAAAAGAAAGTAAAGAGGGGATGCAGGGCACCAATTCCAAGGTAAAATGACATTACAATATTGAAAATATGACCTGTATAAAGTTTAACCTATCGGAAATAACATAAATATAAGAATATTGATTAGAGCATGAGAAAAATTGACTGAAATGCGCCTAAGAAAACACAACTTTACTAGCATGAAACTCAGTTTCATTGCACAAGAGTACAACAACGAAGACTTAAAGTTTCTGAGTTGACTTCATGAATTGTTTTCTTTCATTCAGTTCTTTCAAGGGCCATCTCTTATATTAAATTAAGCACTTCCAGGTCCTTTTTAATTGTCTCCATCAAAGTTCCTTAATCCTAACTGCTCCATCAACAATAATCCTATCACTTTTTTTAACTAGTGTACTTATTGGCTTCCACTGCCAAGCCCAAACAATCTCAAATGACTTTCCCTCATTTATCCTCTATAGAAGCAACCTCCAATTCATTACGATCGCACTCACGTCCACAAAATTTAAACGACTTTCACCTCCACTAAGTTAAGCACTTCTAGGTCCTTTTTAATTTGCATCCATCCAAGTTCTCTTAATCCTCACTGCACCACCAACTATAATCCTAAATTCCTAATATCACTTAACTGGTGCACTTACTGGCCTCTATTGCACATGATCAAACAATAGCAAACAACTTTTCCTCATTTTATCATCAAGAGCAACCTCTAATTGTTACAATGCACATTTCTTATTCTATCTCTTAGTATATATCCATTCATCAACCTTCGCATTTTCATTTCTACCATTAATTAGTTAAATAAAAGTAAACCCTAATACTAGATGGAATTTAATCTCAGCCATAAATTAGCCACCGTTCATAAATTAATAAAACTTACAACCATAACAGTGTAAATGATTAAAAAGATAGGGCAAGAATAATCAATCATACCTTCCATACAAAAATGCATTGCATTGTAAAGTTAAATTGATTGATTAAAGTGTCTATCACGGTGACTTGCAGTATGTGAAAAAAATACATATGATCATATCCAAGACAGGACACTGGAAATAGCATATCATCTGGACACCAGATAATGTCAATTGGAGCATCACTTGCAGTTTATGTTCGGTTAAACGAAAACTATAAACAAGCACACAGTACATCTCATAAAAGTTCAATAAAGAAATGAAACAAAATTGACCTAGAATAGTACCTGCACTTTATCATTCCCCAATATCTTGGTCACTCTTCCAGACCAGAAACAACCATCACACCACCAATCAACCAAATCTCCCACTTCCCGGTCATCCTCAACAATAGCTACTATATCAGCTGCTGGATATGAGTTGGGCCGTTCACTTTCAGAAAAGCAAGGTGGGAAGGATGGGCGCACCATAAGCTCTGGTTTAGTCGCCCCAGGTGCTTCTGAATGTCCTTTGGGCCTTTGATACAATTCTGTCCATCTTACTTCTGTAAACATCAAGTTACGAACGAATGAACTCAACATGACGTATTGGCTACCATCATTTTAAATGGTGGGACAATAAACAAATAGGCATATATCTGCTGAAAATGGCAAAAAGATTACCTAAAGATTTTTTTACTTATTGTGAGTTCTTAGCCAGAAAAAGAAAAATCACTAATAATAGTAAATTGCAGAGTTGCATGCTAGGCCTATAAGGAACACCATCAGAATAAAAAAAGGAAACCAACTAAAAATATAATACATGAGCTGAATTTATTTTACAATCATCCATTGCATAACGAAGCCACATTGTTTGCACATTCTGCACAATCAAGAATCATGCATAAGTAATACAAACTTTTAAGCAGGGAAAAATGACCGCTGTTATGCAGCCAATGCGTACATTGGAGCAGAGTTTCTCAAGCTCCAAAAAAAAAACTGAAAGAAATAATGGTACCTAACACTAAAGAGGATTTAAATCAAATGTTCTATTTCAAACTAAAGGAGAAGGTAAGGAACAAAACCATCCAAATGACAATCTATTTAAGTTCCAAAACTATTAAAATGAATGTTCGTGATCATACATTGAAACAGATATACAACCAAGTTATTTTTAAACTTCCAGATATAAATTGGAGATGGGCCTTGGCACTAGGTGGGTAACTAGCCACAGTAAAGCCAAAAAAACCTCTAATGGAAATGCATGTTAAGTACTTTAGACAGAATACTAATTACCCTCTGTATTATTCTCAGATAACTTGAACTTCTTTTATATCTTTGCATGTTTTCTGTTAGTAACATCACAAAGTAATATCTAAAGAAAAATGTCTGACTATAATACTTCCTATTCCTTGCACAGTTTCCACTTATAAAAGCCCAAAGTAACACCTCAAGAAAAATGTCACAATTGGAGGTATCTTGTGAAGCAAAGTTCTCATTTGTCTCGATAAAACTAACTTGAAGCTTACACAAGACAATTGGTCTAGCATTATGTGGTTTGTGCAATTATTCTCATTGGCTAAATGCCAATCAACGATGCTTTTCCTAACATCAACTGGATACAGTGGTGAATATTTCCTGTATATTAGGTGAGATTAAGAAACAAATAATCAATTTCTTTTATACTTTTCTTACCTGTTTGTGTAATGAGGACATGAATAATTATGCCAAAAACCAAGCAATCACAAGTGAGATGTCTCAAAAACTAAGTTGACCAATCTTCCTTCGCTATAAATCAAGCCAATCTGCTTAGTAGATTCTCGGGTCTGTAGTATATACGAAGGGAATAATTTTATGGGTCTTCATGACTCCACCGAATGTTTTATGGGGAGGGGACATAAGGCTAGTCTCTGGGTAGTTATGAAGGAATATAAATTGGTATGGCTATTATAGACAACATTTGCACTGTCATAAAAAGCTTTATGATTCATCTGATAATAACAGTCTGCAAGAAAGGAATCCTCAACAGTCCAATATGTGCCCTTGATCAGGCTATTACTATTAGAGTTATTTGAAGAAGCTGCCCATCTATGGCCAGGACAGAAATTTAAACCTCTGCAATATACCATACTAAAACCTACATGAATGACTGCTATGCTGATCCTTCTTTTTTTAGGGAGCAAAATAACTGGTATCAAACATGTAATAATTCTCATTGTAACAACTGAAGACAGGGAATAAACTCAACAACTTGTTGAAAATTAGCTAGGTGATAAATCATTTTGGAGGCTGAAGACAACCCGATTTCAGGATCAGTACTGGCAGAATTAGAACAACTGAGTGGTCCAAATTTTTTAAGTTTCTTACTAGTACAGTGAAGAAAAGATAAGGACTTCTCATGTCCAACATTACTCTTAAGCCATGACATGTAGGGCACTTCCCTCTACCTAAAAAGGGCATACCCAACATAACTAATACTTGGAAATGTGTTAGCCTTTATTAACATCAAACACAAAGACCAGGCAAACTATTTTATGCCCCTTTTTGACAGTCTGATTTTCATAAATAGTTTTGCTAATTTAGGTTCCTCTGTAAGTATACAAACCCAATAGATTTTTATGTGGTTTAAACATACATATGGCCATACGAAAAGATGCATTTATAGGCATGTTCTTGTCTGGACTTTGGAGAAACGCCATGTCTGGCATCCCATGCAGCATAGAGGCACATTATTCCCAGGCTGTATACATGCCCCACTCTACCCTGACTAAAAAACCTTTGGTGGGTAAGCTCTAGCCTTAACACAGCAGCCTACTCTAGTTAGTATATGAAATCTGGACTAGTTTCAAAGAGAACATATTTCCAGTTTTACAATACTATTTCCTTTTTTTTGAACCAAAATTGTGATAAATCTGCTTCAGAAACAATTTTAAAAAACCTGTTTTATATTATATATATATATATATATATATATATATATATATATATATATTAGTTAGATTCACCTCTTAACATCAGTATTTGCTTAAAAAGCAATTAAATTTCCATTCTCGACACATTTACTCTTCATATTAAGTAAAAAAAAAAGATTTCCAGTCAAAAATGATCCTAGCCTAAGATATACGTATTTCTTTAATCCTGCCCCAAAAAATTATCAATAACTTAAAATAAAAAAATAAAAAAAAAACCTTTGTAACTCTTGTTAGAAAGACAACAAAAACACAGTCCATAATATTCTTTAAAATAATAGGAAAAGGGTATCCACTTATCCAACTCTTTTATATCTATTTCCAAATAACCTATTGTTTATACTTCCACTAGTTTTTGTTCAAAAAGGTTACATAAATTTAAAGCCACTATTTTTACATTGTCTCTACCAACTGTGCCCCTCCCTTAGGGAGTTTCTAGATGGGCACAACATTTTTCCTAGTGAGCCCACTTAAAACTTCTATCAAATTACAATTTTGCCATCAAATTTTTTGGACCAAAATGCCAATGTCTTCCTCCTCCCTTCTCCTTCTCTTCTCAAACTAGAGTTCAGTTAATCCAAAAAAAAAAAAATCCTAAAACCCATAAGAAATGGCGAAAGAAAATCAGCGATGGCATTGCCTAAACCGGCGGCGGCGGTAGGCAAAAGAGAGAGAAGAGAGGTAGAATAGTATTGGGTTTAGAGAAGAGAAGAGAATAGAAAGAGGAAGAAGGAATTGGATATTTGGGTTAGAGAAGATTTTTTGGAAGAGAAGAAAAGAGGAAGAGAAGAGGAAGAAAGAAAAAGATCAGTCATATTTGATCCGGACTAATCAGTCCGGATGAACCAATGTGATTCGGACTCCCGGATCACTTCAAATTGATCTGAAACTATTAGTCCGGTTCAAGTATGTGAGAGAGAGAAGAAGATGGAAGGGTATTTTAAAAATAATGGTGTGCTCACTAGGAAAAACCCTCTTTTTTTAAAAAAAAAAAAGAGTGTGCTCACTAGAAAAAGTGAGCTCACTAGGAAAAAAGTTGTGCCCATCTAGAAATTCCCCTCCCTTAGAGCAAACTCATGACTCTGCCACTGACCCATGCTTGAGTCGACCTCTGTCCATATCTACACCTTATAGTTTTTTAATTTACTTTTTGTTGATTGTACTTCTGTAAGAGACATCATCTATAGTATCAAGCACACTGCACATATTGCAGCTTCATCACATCAAATCACAGACAGCAGAGAGTAATTCACATTTGCTTTCTACATATTAGTCAGACTATTAATTTTCTTGTATGATGTATCCCTAGAAGAACGAGCATTAGGTGGTTCCCAAACTCGAAAAGTTCTTTGCATACGCAAGTAAAGGAATCATTTAGGTTATCTTATAGTTATAGCTAAGAGTAGTATGTAAGTTTAAGTGAATGCAAATCACCTAATATCTTCTGGTGGCTTCTTTGCTAATGAGGTTTAAAATAGGTTTATGATGACAACATTGGAAAACATGCTGTCGAGGCTATATGCCTATTTTGCTGTTATTGTATTATAAACAAAAATTAATAACAAAAAAAATTTAAGAAATAACTATGCATAAACAAATTATGTCTGCAGAAAGAAATTGCAATTAATGAGAGGTAGCATGATTCAGCAAAATGGACAGCCATTGAACATTAACATTGTTAAGTACCTCAAAAAGAATGATCGCTAGTAAGTACTAACATAGCAAAGTCAAAAAGCCATAACAATGCAAGATACTTATGTAATATCATGTGAATAAACCAGTTCAAATGACAACTTAGCAAAGAATTCAGGAAGCATTGACATGACAATCAGAGCCTTTGAGCTTAAAGCTGAAAAGAATATATAGAAGCATGAAATAACCATGAAATAGAGATGGACGTGTTGCAGGGCATATATCTAGACCCAATTGTGAATACTGGTGGCATTTACATGAAAATCAGAACCTTCAAGCTCAGAGCTAAAAACAACATATAGAGCATCTAATAACCACGAAATTGAGTTTGAGTTTCACCACTTCAATTAATAGAACTAAGAGCATTTACTTTTTATATGTTTAGAAGATGCCAGCCATGTGGGTCTATTTTTAAATATTAATAGTCTCATAGAAATTTAAAATAATACTATTTTTAGCAGCAAATTAGCACCTAAAGATTACATAATGCTAGTGAGCTGAAGAGAAGGTGAGATCAAGCAGATACCTTATATGATTTACCATTACCTATCTCAGAATGCTCTTGCTAGTTTATCAGCTAAATTATTTATTATTACCTATCTCACCTACGACATTGAATCAGCAGTGTATATTAATAGCATCCATCACAGTTTCGATATACTTTTAAGTCTTTAACTGTCTTTACCCCTTTTAATGCTAAACTTCTAACTTGTCAACACAGTTCCATTGCAAATTCCAAGAACTGTTTCAGAATTTTTACCAATGTCTGTGACACCCACTTCAGTATGACCACTAACACTCGAAAATAAATGGTTATCAAATATTTCATAAGGGTCAAAAGAGAACAATGGACTTAAAGAATTACTTACTTTCATCTGGAAAATCAAAGAACTCTAAGGAATATCCAATAACTCCTTTCCTTAAACTTATGTTCTTTATCTGAAGAAAACAATAACATTAGTAAAACAAGAATATCCAAGAGAAGATATTAGAGAAAAGCATTTATATGAACGCACAAAATCAAGTAAGGAAATACAGAAAAGGAAACAATAGCAAATCTAGTGTTTAGGGAATTATAAGCATTCATGTAATATGAGGCATGCAAAGATCGGAACCATTCTAATAAGATATGTGATTTCTTTAAAAAAGACCTCCAATGCCAATATATAGGGGCTTCTGATGCCTCACATAAGAATGCTTTCACATATCTACTGCTTATAAGAAAACACATTCACTTTTCAGAAAAAAGGCAACTACCTCACTTATTGCATGTGTCTGCCACCTAATTTCTACATATCAAAAAGACTTTCTAAAGGCATCTTGCTGATATGCACGTCTCCAATTCACAAGAATGGTATGCTTCTATACACTACATTGAAATTGTTAGGCATATATCATAGCTTGTCATGTATATGGAGTCCAAAAGATTACACAAAATATTAAAAGTAACTTTCAGTGTAACAATATGCATACAAATCACTTCTTTAATTGGCAAGACATTAAGATAGATTAAAAAACAAGAATTTTAAGTTTTATCAACCATCAAGCAAGACCAAAAAGAATAATATAAAGAAAAACAATTTAAATCTTACTGTATCTTACACTTCCACTAGAAGTGGCAAGTGTGTCAGGCCTGACAGCTCACCCAAAACGACACGTTCGGGCACGTGCTCACGCACAGCTCCCCAAGAGGCGGGCCAAGTCCGGTCTGGGTGGGCCTAGGCCGGCCCAGCACAGTGGTGCCTGAGCCATGGTGCTCGAGCCACCAGCACATGCTGGCATGACATGTGAAGTGCCCTGCTAGGCACATGGCGGCACGACACACCCTGCAACGGCTAATTTAGCCATTGCAGGTGGAGCTTTGCAAAAAAATTTTGCAAAACACCCCCCAACTGCAAAATTAGCCATTGGAGGGGGGATTTTGCAAAAAAATTACAAAACAACCCCCAATGGCTACAAGAGCTGTTGGGGTGTTTTGCAATTTTTTTTCAAAACCCTCCTTCTCCATACCTATAAACACCTCTCGATCCCCATTTCAATTCCACTTTCGGAAGCAATCTTCTCTCATCTCTTTCTAATTTCTAGATCTCAAAAAAAATATACAAAATCAAGATCAAGTTCAGGGCTCAAGCAAAATCAATATCAAGGTTCAAAACTCTTAACAAACCTCTCTCAACTTTCAAGATCAAGATCAAGGCTCAACAACATCTCCAAAGCTCTCTCCTCTCTCAACATCTCAAACTTCATCTCTCAACTTTCAAAGTAGAAGAATTTTCTTCAGCTTGCAAGGTTGAGATACACGTTTATTTTTTTAGAAAAAATTCATAATAATTTTTAAAATTAAAAACTGAATGTCAACTCCTCTGCTACAAGGTTGAAGAATTTTCTATTTTTTTACAATTTTCTACTGATTTAAACTCTTAAATCATAATTTTTACATATTTTCACATATTTTTCAAAAAAAAATAATTCAGTCGGGCCAGCCCGGCCCGGCATGGGTCCGGCCCATCTGCCGAGGTGAGCCGCTAGACCGGACCCGAGCTAGTGGCAAGTCATGCCCAAGCCAGCCCGTCTCCAATTTCGACACGAGGCCACGCTTGGACCGGCTCACCCACGGCACGCTCGTGCCCAGGCAGGGGCTGTGCCGAGCAAGCCAGTTGCCAGCCCTAACTTCCGCTTCAAAAAGATCATGATATCTTTCATATTGTAACTAATTTCCTATTTCCTCTATATATTGACTAGATAGCATATATATCACATTTTCACATATAATTTGAAATTGATATCATGAGTGAAAAAACGTGACTGAAACTAGAAGTAATATAAGTAGTTTTTTCGCTTTTGCAATGAGGGAAGCTTGAAAATCTAGTCGATCTAGACCGTCACTTGTGAAATTGCACTTCTTCAAAAGTTTCTCGCTGAACTAATTGCTAAATACCCAATATTGCCAAAAAAAGGAGCATTTATCAAAATAAATGGCTAGACACCTCCTGAGCCTTAAATAGAAAAAGACTGGACACAAACTATTCAAATCAGGCTAATAGAAACAGGTGTAGATATTATTAACATTGGTCTTTTCTTTTGTACAGAAGTATCAAGTGATAATCCAAATAAAGAACTAGGGTTTACTGAGATTCACTAGATAAACCGATAAAAATAGAATAGAGAGAATAAGTCAAATCAAACAATTAAACAAGAGAATAACAAGAATTTCTGAGGTTAGGAGCAAGTCCTATATCCACGGACTGAATCAAACTTCACTATTAATGATATTTATAAATTACAAATATTGGGTCTCTCAAATCTCTGAAAATTACAAAGAAAGCACTCTCAAATTGAGAAAACAACCAAAAACTCTAAGGCTGTGTTTGGATTGAGGGAAAATGAAGGAAAAGAAAAGAAAAGGAAAGGGAAAGAGAAAAAGAAAGAAAACGATATGAAAATTGGTTTCCTTTTTTATGTTTAGCTAGAAATAAAATGAAGAAGCAAATCTCAAGGAAATTTTAGAAAAAAGCAGTTTCTTATGTTTGGTTGCTCAATAGAAAATTAAAAGGAAAATATAATTCTAATTAAACTATAGAAAATTTTAATATTAATTTATATATTATTGATATAATTTTTAATTTTTAAATAATTACGCATATAATAACCAAATGGTCCAAACTTCACAAAAGTTAAAAATATCTTAGGACTAAAATTACAAGAAAATTTCTACAAAAATCTCTCTTCCTTTTTTCTTTTTCTCTCAACTTTCCTTTTCTTTCATTTTCTCCTGGATTTGAGGAAGAAAAGGAAAAAGAAAAAAAACCTAATATATTTTCTCTCACTTTCTTTCCCTTTTATTTTCTCTCTAATTTTCCTTCTAACCAATCAGTGGAAAGCAATTTTTCCTTTCCTTTTCTTTTCTTTTCCTTCATTTTCCCTCAATCCAAACACAGCCTAAAGAGCTGGAGTTTTTTTTTTCACAAAAGATCTTATATACCCAAAAAAATTTGAAGGATTCAAAAGAGATGCCTCTAAAGCCCTATTTAATGTCTTATATAGATTTGGTATATTTGACACAAACCTTAAATCAAATAGTATTATTTTGGCACAAACCCTAAGGCTGTGGTTGGTCTGAAAGCAAATGGAAGAAAGAAAAAGAAAAAAAGGGAAAGATAAAAGAAAAGAGGATGGAAACTGGTTTCTTTTTAATGTATAGTTAGTAAGAAGATATTTTCTTTTCTTTTAAATTTTCTCTCAAACCGAACAACGGAAAAATTTTCTTCCTTATTTTCTTTTCTTTTCCTTGATTTTCCCTCAAACCAAACAGAGCCTAAGACAAATAGAAATCCTAGAAATTGAGCCAAAACTCAACATTTTCTTCCCTTCTCTTTTTATATTCTTCTCTCTCTAAACAACCGACTTCACGCGAAATTTGCTGAAAATATCCAGAAAGCAGAAACATAGTCCAGTACATTGCAAGATTCCATGTTCATAGACAAGACAAAAGGGTTGCTAGCCCTAACCTTGCAACGGAACCACGCTCCACGAAATCCATCTTCGAAGCTCTTTGATTCTGCCTCCTGCCCAACTTTGAATGGCAAGCGACTCGAATCCGCAGCCATTTCTCGATCGCAATGAATCCTCCTTCACTGCGCTCGAATGGACGATCTCTAATAACCAAAGTGGCTGGGAAAAAAAATGCATTACATGCCTACAAGTAAGTTAAATAGGAACAAAACATCAACATTGTACGTCTTCGACTTTGAAAGTAAAATCCGTACACATGAAAATTTAGCAAAAGGATCAGAAAATTTAGAAGAAATATAGAGAAAATTGGGGCGGAGAAGAGGAGGAAATAATGACTCTTATTACCTCGGTCTCCGATCGTCGTTGATCGTTGATCTCTCTATCGGATGTCGCCGGCCGAGGGTTTGGGGATTTAGGGTTTTCAGAGAGCGAGAATAAAGCGAGCGGGTAAAGGAAAATGATTGTATTTGCGTTGTACAAGGGAGTTGCTAGACGCGCCCCATACTTGTCCCAGCTAGCCACATAAATAAATGGCTCACTTTATTTATATTTATTTATACGATTTGTCCCAGCAAGCCAACTGACTCACTTTATTTATACATTTATCCCAGATAAAAATTGTTCTTAAATTTTTCTTAGTAAAATCTAGTATTATTTTTCACTCTTTCTGTTTTTTCCTAAACTCAATCATTAAATTCCCTCTCATTTTCGAGCGAATGCTCAAAAAATTAAATAAATAAAGGAGGGAAGAAGCGACTCCAAAATTCAAAAATTTTGCCAAAATTGAAATCTCATCGTTTGCATGTTATTTCAAATTTTTTTTATCCAAATTTTTTTTTATCTCAGTGGTCGGGTTACAGCACCGGGAGAGGAAGAAGAAGGAAAAGTATGGGGCTTACTAAGAAAAATCTAAGAACAATTTTCTAGTGAGCCCCATTTTTTCTCAGTGAGCCTCATTTTTCCCTCTCAAATGGTTTTGGAGGTAAAACTGAAAAAATTATGGGGTTTACTAAGAAAAAAAGGACTGATTTAAAAGTACCCTAAAACTCACTAAGAAATTGAGGCTCACTAGGACAAGTATGGGGAGCATCTAGCAACTCCCGTTGTACAAACACAGTAACCAAATACGACTCTTAAAATTGAGCCCTCTTTCTCTCCAACTCGAGAGTCGGTTTGCATAAGAATTTTCCAATTTAATAATAAAATAAAGTGAGCAAATTCGAACTTGTAGAGTACTGATCCGTTATTTGAGAGGATCCAGATTTTTCAAGTTCGGATCTAATTAATCTAATAATAATATGGACTTGTGTAGTCTGCATCATTATTAGTGGCGATTCATATTTCATAATTCTGAAATAGAGTGTTCTGGACTGGACAAGTTTGAATACATTTTTAGAGGGAATATAAACTTGTCAAGTCCAGATCTTTGTCAAGTGGGTTCTAGACTCCTCAAGTCCGGATCCCTCGCATGAGACTAACATATTATGCATGCCACCCCTCTCTCACACCCTCCCTCTCTCCATCTCTCCATACACTATCTGTTAACATCTATTTCCCTCCCTCAATGTATATCGCCTCTCTTATCATTTTTTCCTTATCTCTGACCATTTCAATTTTTCTTTTCCTCTAATCTTTCTCCGTCTTCATTTACTTTCTTCCAATAGCTCCTCCTTTCTCACACCTTTAACTCTTAAATTCAAATCTAATTTCTCAAGTCAAATCAGATATTCTCGAATAAAAACTTATCACAATGAATTTCATTTTTAACTAATATCATCCAACAACACAAATAATAGTTAAATACATTAAAAATTATCAAGAAATTATATTTTAACAAAGTTTATAAAGATGGGGATATAAATAGTTATGGAACATAATTCATTAAATATAAATATAAATACTCTTAACATATTAGCAAAATCTAAAGAAACATGAAACTGAAATTGTATATATATCACATATTATTAGATACGCATTTGGAACTAATTTATGAGGCCACTAACTATCCTACGTTGTTGATGATTCTACGATCGGCCATGTGCGATGTCAATCTTGATTTTGTGCTTATGATGGTAGTATATCATTCGGTTCAGTTTAGGGGTTTGTGAGAGTTCAGCAGCGTCTTCATATGTATTATGCATGTGTGTTTGTTTGGAACGTTGCAGCATAGGTTTGACATTGCTATGTGAAGGTCTGACATCATGTGTTGTTGCCTTGTGTTGTCATGCATATGTGAGCTGGGACGGGTCGCTGTGAAGGACTGTACTGAGTCACTGGAGATGGTTGTGAGGGTCCATGTCTATGTTGACCCGACTCCTCTCAAGATGGTTGTGTCGGTGGAGAAAGTTGAAGAACATGAGGTTGAGTAGCTTGAGATTGAGAAGCTGGAGGTGGAGTTGGTGCATCGAACATGTGCTTCTCTAAGAATTTACTGGAAAGGCTCTTTATATCCACAAATTTAATTTTCACTCTACCTAAATCTTCTTGGTCAGCGCTCCAATGATGCTATCTATCTGAGTCATAGCAAACTAAATACCCTTAGTTGCAAAAAATTTAGATCACTTGTCCATAACATAATAAAATAACAAAAACGATTAGACTAATTACTATTTTAATTAATTAATGTAATATTACCGGATTTCTTTCGTCCTTGAGAAAATATGTCATTGGAGGATCATGCATGTCGTGGTCCAATACCTAGTAATAATCCAATACAAGTAATAATATGATGGAACAGCTATAAGCGGATCCATCTATTTTTGCATAAGGTTCAACAGATTATTCCACTGTGCAAGATATTCATGATAAACAGCTTCCCATGAATATCGTGCATGACCTGAACATATCTTCCTGTTGAAATGTTATACATTCACCAGGACGTGTTTTGAGAGGTCAAAATGTCTCATCACATGATCCAACAAGTACAACTCTCCAATCTCGAAGCACAGTAACGGAGTCCTTACTTTCCATGGATTGGCTTCCTCAGCACGAATATAATGGAACATAGCAATAGTATCTTATTTATACAACTTCTACATCACCTGAGAATATAAGATTTCAACATTAGAAAAAACTAATTGCAAATGATATTACATAATGAATGTTAAATTCATAAGTATTGCATTCTCCTCTAACAAATCTAGTTCATTACGATATAACTGCAATTCTGGACTTAGAGTCACATCTTTGATGGACATTCTATCTGAATAATGTTAAAATTTTAAATTGATAATATATTATATATTAATTGATATATATGAAACATAATTAAGAAACAAAATTATACTTGCAATGACATAATAACATCCAAATATACTTGAGAACTTCGTGACAGGATTCCAACGAATAGATGCTCTCAAAGCCAATTCTAAAAGAAATAAATTATTAAAAATCTATGATGCAAGTAGAATTTGTTTTGTTATTTACAAATTAAAAAAAGGTAAGAATGGCTATATTTTACAAATATTAGTGTGCAAACACACTATTTTTTGCACTCCTGGATCTCAATTTAAACCATCTCTTAGTATGTATACACAAGCATAACGTTGTTACAAATAGCCCGTCACACACTTGAATATCCTTCAGTAAAGATTGCCACATAAGATGAAGCCATTTGCCACTCAAATTTGGAAATTTAAACCAAGTGAACAAATGTGTTATATATGCTTGGCCATATTGGAGGAGCTACACATTTGTGACATATGGTAGAACATCTTGGATGTTATCTCGAAGCTAAGTAAGTTTCATTGATCTGCACTTCAGTTCTTTTTATATTGCAAGAGAATGTCCAAGCAGATTGTTGTAAATTTGATACTAATTAGTACGATCCATTACCGAAGTGCCATCAATATGTAGCCCCAAGAGCACAACAACATCCTGTAGTGTAATTGTCATTTCACCAATTCGAAGGTGAAATGTTGATGTCTCTAGCCTCCATCTCTCTACTGCCATACGTATGAGTGCATGGTTAAAATGAATCCACTGTAATGCGCTTATAACGCCAAAATTAGCATTTATAATTAGTTGTCAAACTTTATCATCCACAAATCTATAATCAACTGTGTAGACCCAAAATCAGAGCGTTTCTATTGCTATTTTTAAATCTATTAAAGCAAAAGGAAAAAAAATACAAGTCTTTATATTTCGAATTACACGGAAGAAATGGATGTTTGTTGTGGGCTCTTTTAGATAGCCGAGGGAAGATGGATCATATCTTTCGTTGATAATATGAACGCTCGTTGGTTTCTTTAGATCCAAACTCAAGACTCTCCGTAGGAGAAAATAGCTAAAACCTTAAGAATTTCTCTCTTTTGGATTTTGTTCCATCCTCCTTTGTTGGATCTTATACTCCTCTGTTGGATCCTCCCTTTTTTTTTTTAATCTGGAGATGGCTATTTATAACTTATAATCGGTCCTAGATTTCCTCCCTCAATCTCTCCGTAATCGGAGTATCAAATCCCATGTTCGGAGAGAGTGGGGAGTTAAAATAAATTCTTTCATATTTTTAGCAGAGCATTAAAACTAGAAAACTGATTCTGTTTGTCTGCCTAGGACTCCTGAGCACACCTTGGGATATGTGCGCTCCTGGGGCACACATGCCTGGAATGCCCATGCATCTGGGATGCCCGCACTGTCGAGCGTGCGCTTCTGAACTTTATTAGGATTTTGATCTCTACCTGATTAATTTCTTTATGATCAAATTTTATAAATTTTGAAGTTTATTTGCCCTTTAATTAAGTAGATATAAAATATTATATCCACAAAAAACCGTTAATCTTGTATTTACTTAATGGAAGACCAAATCAAAACTAAAACCCAAAAAATTGGGTATGAGTGAATTCTAAGGAGTCTAGATCATAATCCAAAAAAAAAAAAATTTAAATAATTATTAGAGATAGTGGAAATGGACCACAACTCAGGTAACTTACGTGAGGCAGCAGCACATTTCAATTATTCTCTCTCTACATATATTTATGTATATATGTATGTATGTACTCGCATATATATATATATATATATATATATATATATATATATATATATATATATATATGTGTGTGTGTGTGTGTGTGTGTGTGTGTGTGTGTGTGTTTCCCTTAGGGAGCTGGGGCTTGAATGGCGGGAAAAATTTAGCAGAAACGATTACATCCATTTATCTCTCTTAGAATGCATCGAAGCTTTTTGACCTAAATGGCAGTTTGATTTTAATCTGGTTAGGCATCCAGATCGTATGATTGGGTACAAGGATCCAGGTATACTACATGAGGCAATGTTTGAATGTTAGCAGAAATCTTTATGACAATAGTAATAGTGAGGTATCTCCTTCTTCCACAATAATAATTAATGTAACAAATCAACACTGAACTATCTTTTCACTCTAGCCATCCAATAGACACAGAAGACAATGACTAATCTCGATCATTGATAGCAAAGTTTGAGTGGTTGAGAAATCTCGTCTGTCAGATGCTAATCTCAACCCTCACAACAAGTCGCCTCCAGAGGGCTAAACAATAGAAGTTTCTTGTGAGATGATCCATTCTATCAAGTTAGACTGAGCAAACGACCTACAGAGGCCATTGACGCGATTAGCCAACTGTCAATATAAAAGTCCTTCTTTCTCTTAATTCCCTCCAAAATCGGTGCGAGCATAGAAAATGAAAAGAACTTCCACCACTAGCCAATAAGCCTTAGGCACTAATGAAAGGCTCCGTGGATACTCATATTTGTCCGACAACCATGAATAGTATGATGATTGTCCATTTCGACGAGCTTAATCACTTCAAATAGAGGAGTGCTAGAGTTAAGGTGATTGGCCACAAAATCTTTTCGCTGTTTACAATATATGTTCCAACAAAATTGAAAGTCATGTAGAAACTCAGCATAAAGAGATTACTTAAATTGTATCCATCAATTAGTAAATATCCTCACTAAATATATGCTAAAAGATAATTAAATAAATAGATTTCATAAAATATTCTTTTAGAAGAATTAAATAGGATTTTCCAATATTCATTTGCAAAAGACTTTATATAGTCGATATGAAAAATATTATTGAGGTCTGAGAGTAGATATGTTTGCATATAGATACGTGGAGAAAATATTTGAAGGTTCATTTGGATTAGACCCATTTAGCCTATCCGGTCGCATAAACTAAAAAGAAAGACATTTATATGGAGTTCTTTTTTAATCAAAAACTTAATATCACTAATCTTGTATTTTGGATGAAGGTATCAATTGGTTTACGAGAGTGGTAAATGGCCTGTGTGGTCCATCGGCCCACTTTGACTAACCTAGAAGAATTTTGGCTCGAGCTTGGCCCACCTATGATCTAGGTCAGCGTTAGCCTAAAGGTTTTGGGTTGCATGTGCAATTCAATCCGAGCAATGTTGGGCCTGAGTTGAGTCTATGCCAAACCTGTCAGGCCGCTTCCCTCGCCTACTATACCATATGGCTAAAATAGCCTATTTAAAGCATTTTTTGCAAATTATTGTAAAAGGCACTTCCAACGACTAATCAATCGTTGGGGCCGTCTGTATTTTTTTTTGCCGTAGGGATGTTTTCTGCATTTCTTTTGCACTTTCACCACTTTGGAGTTCTATACATATCCCATGTTTTCTTCCAAAATTTATATCTCATAATTTATATCTTATTTTAGCTCTTTAAAAATCTCCATCTCTCGTAGCTTTCTCAAAATTACCAATGCTTTCTAATTCTTATCTGATTCAACTGTCAAATATGAGAATCAACTAAAAATGAACATCTCTCTTATCAGCTTGCAAATATTACTTATTAACTTTATTTTGTCTTGGATTTTATAATTTAGTTATTAAATGGATACATGTACACTTCTTATGAGCAAGTTATAATAATATTTCTTCTCCTACATTCATCAAAGTGGAAAGTTTTACATATATCATTAATTGATACTCTTAATTATCTATTCAAGGAACCATATATTTGAGTTAGATCGCAAGATACATACTATAATACATGTTCTCAATATATGCTAATTCAAGTGAATATCAGACAATTTATGGTTCAAAGCACCAGCTTCTTATCGAAGTTCCAAATTTATTGTTCAGAGTTTTTTTATTAAATAATTAAAAATGGTGTTAGGAAGGCAAATACAATTCCTGTGAAAAACTATACGTTCCTAAACATTTTGAGACTTACTTCCTAAAAAGAGATATTAACAAGATATACACCCTACCTAACCATAATAAATTCAAATAAGTACTTGTGATGCTGCAGTAGGCGTTTTTAGATATAATCATGTTGTAGATAGAGATAATTAAAAATAACCATTTAATATATCTTAAAGACCCAGATTTAAAATGTACATTAAAATAACATGTGATCTAGAATTTTTAAAAAACCATAGGAACACTTACAAATCAAACACGTTAGGATTTATAGAGAATGACAAAAAACTTTAATTATTATACTCAATTCTCTTCTATATAAAATTGAACTTACTTCTCTTTGTTGAAAACGTATTAAAAATAATTATTATCTTTATACTATTTGGTTTTTTAATTGACTCTGGTTGGATGTTCAAAAAATATAATTACTAAATAATTTTATTTTTCTCATACTGCTATGAATAAATATAAGGTCTAATTATAAATATCTAAGCCAGTTAATAATGATGGATATTAAAAAAATGGAATTAATAGTATTGTTTTCTATTTTATATGATAATACAGTTAAAAATGTTGCAATCACTGAATATTTTAAAATTATTCAAAGCCTATTTTTAATGAAAAATTATTTCATGTTCAATATATGTATCATATCATTAACTTATGTATATAATTGTTTAAGAATAAGCAATAATTACCAGATAAAACTAAAATTTCTCATAACTTTAAAAGAACTAGCTCCCGTAAGAAAGCAAGTTTTTAAAGCAATTTTCTTTTACAACATTAGGTCTAATGCCTATAATACTACTCTATAATTTAAGAGGCTATTAGAACTCAGTATATTGCTTGTTGAGTTAATATCTTCATTACACCTCCAAGTTCGTCAAAACTCCTATAAATATCTCAATCTCTCCATATTGCATAAAGCTGCACTCACGAAAAATTTCAGAGAGACTCCATTTTTGGAAGAAAATGAGGTGGTCTTCCAATTTTGTTAGATCACTTATCGTTTTTCTTCAATCTTGATATAATCATTATTGTATTCATCTCCAATCTTGATATAATCATTATTGTATTCATCTCCAATCTTGTGAAGCACCTTTTACGTACTCATCTCTTTTTTATTTTCATCAACTATTCATTGTTTTTCTTAATTTTTCAATTTATATCCTAGTTTTTTTCAAAAATAATATTTTTTTCCCTTTCAAAACGCACAAAACCACGTGTCATACATGATTTCCTAAACCCTTTAGTTTGGACTAGGACTTGGAATCCCCACGGGATACTCGTGTAAGGTACGTTTCCTCGGTTCACCTCATTTTTTTTATTTTAATTGATTTAGTTCCCCTACTATACCACAATGTAATCTAGATTTCTTTACTTCCTTTTTTTCTGTGTATTGCTTGACTTAAGTGATGAGATAAATATGAAATGATGAGAATTGCATATTCTAATAAATGATGACCAAAATTTTCTTGAATGACAGCTGGTTTGAGTAGCGATTATATTATCTCTTTTTGAAAACCACTCAGAAGTTGTTGTATATCAAGTCTATTTTAAGACAAAAATCACCACAAGTTACAATTAATAATGAGAAGGAAGATACATCATTTTTAGCATAATATAAATAGTTGAAAGTATAACATAGACTCATCTATGTTGTTTTTCCGATATTCCCCCTAATCTTACCTATATTAGACGAGACAAATATAAGAAAGAAATGACCAAGAAATTGACTCCTCTCTATTTTTTTTCCCCTATATTATCATCTCAGTAAATCTCTTTGTTATATTTGCTACATTCCCCTCTTCATTAACTTTCTTTTTGTTGATTTCTTTAATCAGGAGCTCCCCATTCAGTTTTTTTTTTTAATATGAATAATAAAAAGTTGGACAATAATAAATAATTTTGCCATTATCTCTCAAATCCTGTTTAAATGTAATAACCAATATTTTGTGGATCACCTCTTATAATTTAGGATTATCCCACTATCAATGATTATTCTTATCATACTTTTCTTGGATAAGTAGATTTGATTTTCCTAAACTCATTTTTTAATTCAAATTCCAAAATTTCACAATTCATGGAAAAAGTTTTTTATTTTGCCTTTTTAGAAATTCCTTCTGTCACCGCCATTCTCACCATCAAAATAATAATGGATTAATGGATGTGCAGGATAAAAAAGGGCCCATGGTCATAGCCTTATCACTACTACTACTATTATTATTATTAGACTAAAGTACAAAAAATCCTGTGAAGTATAATCTTTTTTCCAGAAGGCTCCGTGAATATTTCAATATTATATCCCACAGTTTCAAATTTCATATAAACTCCTAATAAATTAATTTGAAAATACAATAATTACCCACTCTCCGACCTTTATAAATATTCACTTATTGATTTAGTGTATTTTACTAAAAAAAAATTGAAAATATTACAAATAAATATTTATTGCATTTTTAATTTTGATTTATTAATTTTTTTATTAATAGTATTTAGGAGTTTAAGTAAATTTGAAACTCTATAAAAATTTAATAGGTTAATTACACTCAGACCCCCTATACTATGGGACATGTAATACTTAGACCCCCTGAAATTTAAAACTCTCACTTAGACCTTCTGGATCAGGGGGTCTGAATGTAATTAAAACATGGTAATTTAGATACTTCAGGGGTCTAAGTGAGAGTTTTAAACTTTAAGAGGTCTAAGTGTTACATGTCCCATACTACAGGGGGTCTGAGTGTAATTAATCCAAATTTAAATAACATAAAAACTTATGAGATTTCTAGGAAAAATATCATAATTGATGGTGTCCTTCTCATTTAGCCTTATTATTACATAGAGTGGAATTTCTAGTTGTGTCTCGTATTTTCCTTAATGAGCTCCAATTTATTAATAATGTAATTATTATTTTTTTTAATTTTGGACTCACTAAGAAAAACAGGGGAGCATCTAAAAATTCCCCACACAGGGGGCCAATAAAAATCCAACTCACAAACGGCCCCCTGTCCCGTGTCTGAAAACTAAAAAACAAAAAAAAAAGTTACTCAGCAAGAAGCAGCAGCAGCAGCAGCAGCAGCAGCAGCTACCACCTTCTAGGGCTGAGGGGGACCAGCAGCAGCTGCTCCTCCAGTGAAAAAAAGAAAAAAAAAATCTCCCATTTTTCTTGGATTTCCTCAAATTTTGTTTCTCTCACAAAACTTATTCTCTCCAGGGATCAAATCCATGGCCAAGACCAAGCCGGGCAAAAAAGACCTCGACTCCTACACCATCAAGGGCACCAACAAGGTCGTCCGAGGTAATTAAATCACCAAAAGAGGCAATTTGTCTCCCCTAGGGTTAGGATTTTAGGTTTCCCCTCATCTTGACTCATCGATCGGTGCTTTCAGCCGGCGATTGCGTCCTTATGCGGCCGTCGGACTCCGACAAGCCGCCGTACGTGGCTCGCGTGGAGAAGATCGAGGCTGATCACCGCAACAATGTGAAGGTTAGGGTTCGATGGTACTATCGGCCGGAGGAATCGATGGGAGGGAGGAGGCAGTTCCATGGCGCGAAGGAGCTGTTCTTGTCGGATCACTACGATGTGCAGAGCGCCCACACGATCGAGGGTAAATGCGTGGTGCATTCCTTCAAGAACTACACCAAGCTCGAGAATGTCGGGACCGAGGATTACTTCTGTAGGTTCGAGTACAAGGCTGCCACTGGGGGGTTTACTCCCGATCGAGTTGCTGTGTGAGTAATTTTGGAAGTTTGTTGTTTGGTTTAGTTTCTTTGATGTTATTTGTTGCTAAGGATGGGATTTTATTGTTGAAGGTACTGCAAGTGCGAGATGCCGTATAACCCGGATGATCTTATGGTTCAATGTGAGGGATGCAAGGATTGGTAAGGCTTCTATCTTTAGTCTGTCCAGTGAATTCTTATGTACATTGCATGTTGCATTTACAATTTTCTGTTTCTATGATTCTCTGTGCACTTGCCCGTATTATGTGGTGTGTGATTTGATTTCTATTTTCTTGGCATTGTGTGACTTTGGTTGGATGTCTAGTTAGGCTTCGTCTGTCAGTGGATTTTAGATGGCTGGAGTTATTTTATAAGTGGAGTTATTGGTTATGTGAGCCCCAATTTACAAGCCTCTAAATATGGTGATCTACAACTCCAATTGTGTGATGTATTTGGTTTCGAGGAAAGTTGAGTTATGAAGTAATAGAGACGGGATTGGTGTCTTTAGACCTCCACATTCTTGAACTTATGTCAACTTTAGATTTGAGATAATTTGTCCTAACCAATAATTTGTCTAAATCAACCTCGAAATTTTGATTTTGAAGTTGAGTTAACCTACCTCCCAAAAGGTAGAGGTAGGACAAGATAAATGTATGCCCAAATAGGGCTTGACTTGTTAGTTGCCTTTACTTTTTGATGCTGAGGATGGAAATGCATTGGTTTCCTTTGTGTTTATTGACACTAATTGGATTCATAAGTTGCTTAAATTGTCATGTTGACAATTTTTTTTTGATTTCGTAATTACATTTTACATTTTTTCTATTGGAGTTGATAGAAGAGATGCCTTATCAACTATTAACGCAATATTATGTTTCTACAATTCATTTGAGTTGACAATTAAGGTTTCACATTAGGAAATATATTTCCTTTACTGACTAAGCTCCTAGCTTTTGTGAACGAATTTTCTTTGGGTACCAATTGGTTATAGTTTCATTATTTCATTTACTTTTGATTTTAGTTGAGGTAAATGACAAATTGTAGACTAAGAGCTTAGAGTGGTCTATACTCAGTGAATTTGTTCTTAAAGAATGATTTAGACCTGAGCACTCTTGTGAGTCTATCTAGAACTCCAAAATTGATCAAGGTGATGCAGCAAAGAAGCTAATTAGGGTTTGTTGGTGGGAAAATTAGGGTTTAATGGTGGAAATTGGGGAGTTTGGTGAAGAAAAAAGGAATTAGGATTTTGGTGGAAAGTTGGGAATAAATTAAATGATAGAGATAGATTTTGGCTTTAATACCAAAGTGATCTAATGATAGGTTTGGGTTTTAATACCTAAGTGATCTCTTACCCACTCTCAATAAATCTATGATGAAAATTTTAATTTATTTTAGCAAATCATCATACTAAAAATAAATGGGGTTTTTAAAATGTTCATCATCTCATTATTTCTTCAAGAGTTTATGCATGTTTATCAATAAAACAAACTACATGCACTACACGTTTAAGTAAATCAAAATCTAATAATAACAATAAAATTTTAATCAAATCTAATAAGATTTAATCAAATTCCTAATCAAATCCAGACCATTAGTTGTCCCCATCAGTTTTTCTCAGTTTCAAAGTATTCTTCTCTAGTAAATATGATGATAATGAATGTTAAGTATATCTTGGTTGAGCCAATTAGTACTCTCATATGAAGCATATCAATTTGGCTATGGTAATCGTTGAGGAGTTATCACGTGCTCTTCTAGTAATCGTTGAGGAGTTATCACGTGCTCTTCTACTCTAAGTCAAGGTACTAGTCTTTGTGATGGATCAGTTACAGTTGATGATAACTCTTGAAATGCATAGATAACATTTGTAGTGTCCAAATATATGATAATTTTTTATCATGATGTTTTTATTGTTGAATAGACTTTATTGTACGCAGCCTATTATAAACTCGAGCTCCTAAAATTTTGCATGTTGTGATAAAAGTATTTAAAAATAAATTGTAGATGTCAGACGATCTCATAGACACTGGAGACTTGTTTTTGCTGAAAGATCGCTAGAAGTCGTAGTAACGGGCCATGCAACTTCTGAGTTGCGAGGAAGTATTTTTTGACAAGAGTAGCGATTCAACAATAACTTTCGGTCCAGATCTATCAAAATCTTTTGTATGAGACGCCAGTGGAGAAATCTAATCTTCATGCTCGACAAGGGTTTCTAGCTCTGGTCCCATGTCGAACATTGTTTTATTTATGTCTCATGTTCTAGTTTTAGCTTTTTATTCGATTATTGTCTCTTTTAGAGTCATTGTTTTTGGCTCGGGTTCACATTCTTGTTTAGTCTTGGGCTTATATGATGGAAACATATAAGGTTTCTATAAATAATTTAGAAGGTATTGAGCGTACTGATGATGAAGACATTGCGGGATAGACTAATTTGGACATAATTTATAGGATTTACCTCAAGAATAAGCTCCTCCACCTTACTTAAGTCGAGTATAAAAACAACTTGTACTGATGTTAGATCAAAATAATGAAAGATTTCTTCAAGATGGCTTCTCCAATCTTCATAATCATCAGATGGATCATCAAAACTTAAAAAACCGATGTAGTAGCATACATTTTCATGCTCCTTGTAATAGACGAGCATCAGTGTTGATGTATCGACCATGAAATATAAATTTCATATATAATTAACTCACTATTTTAAAATTTCTGCACAAGAAAAGTTCAGGAAATATCTATGGATTTTAATGGCTCGATTCTAGTTCGAATCAGACATGAAAAGTCTCTAAAATCAGAAAATAGTCTTAACAAGTCTGATTACATATCAACATATCAAATTGAACCCCGTCATCGTTGACCTTATTATTTAATGACACCAGTTCTTATAGGATTTTGGAGTGCAGTGATCTCGAACTGTAAATTGAATTGGATCTGGAAGCTTCGGGTTTGACTTGAATTTTAGTTGCACTTGATCTCAGGTGCAACGTGCAAGTTGAATTTGTTGCGAGTTAAAATTGAAGTAGGTAAACCTGACTTCAGTTGATAGTGATCCAAGCACCCGACGGTGATGAAGGTGAACAACGACAGGGTGCTGCACAACGACTAAGATGGTTGTTTTTCGAGACAACGATTAGAGATCCTATGACAAAGTTGGCAAGTCGGAGATCCCCGAGTGAAGATTGTCGTGGATTGATGAGTTTTCATTCCTTGATTCGATAGTGTCAGCGCTGATTTCGAAGGGATCATGGACTAAGGAGATCAGCGACGGAGGCTCAGAGATCAAAGAGGGTGGTCGTGGCAGATGTCCTACGGATGGAGGGAGGTTGAAGTGGCAGCGATGATTGGCTTTGGTCCGGATGTGAGCCGACAATTGAAGACAAAAGAGATGATGGTGGCACCATATCGACCTTGATCTCGATATGAGGAATATTTTCAGGTGTTTTGTAAATAAAATAAAAACAAGAAAACTAAAAAATATAACTCGAATTTCTTGATCTACTTTTCGCAAGAGAGAAGACTCTTTACAATCCAACAAGATTACAAGTTTAATTGTATCTGGAAAGTTGTGCCTATAATAACCAGTTAGAGTGATTTTTTAGCCCATTGATGATTTGGCAATGGATGTGGAGTTTTGGGGATTTAGAGAAGAAGATTAGATTGTGAGCTTTCTTTTCTCTTTTGGTGATGACAACTTGCTTTAGATTGCCTCTTTTTTTTTAATTATTTCCCCCTTTCATGCCATACTTTTATAGCCAAGGAGCCTCTAGAGTCCTCCCTCCCTTTTTCTATCCCGATCTGGCATCAATGGCTTATTTTATAGTGAAGGAGTTACAAATGTCATCCTTAATTTTAGGAGATTGTGGTGGGATTGCAACCTTGATTTGAGGGATCTAAATAACTGCCCATCGATGGAGTTGGATTGGCTTTGTCGGTAGGGATAAATTTTCTTTTGTCAGCTAAGCTGGACTGGCTTCATTAGTGGAGATAATTCTCTTCCGTCGCAGAGTTGGACTTGCTCTATCTGCGGAGTTGAACACCTTACTCTGTCGGCGAAAATCCCTTTGCCTTTATCGGCGAGACTGATATCATTTCGTCGATGCAGATATTGATTTAAATTGTACCGGCACAGTTCTGCTGTGCCAGGATAGATACTTTGCTATGCTGGGATTAGTTATTGTGCTGACGAAAGAGATTTATCAGTGCCGGTGCAAATGGTTATGTAGATTTTTTGGAGTTATTTGTTTCTTCATTTTTATTACTGTCTACATGAAGCATAACTACGGCAGTCGTCAATGAGGGAGGGGGATCAGAGAGTTCTTGGTTTGAGTTATGGAAATCAAAGGCGAGAATGTGACATGATCTAGTTGTCAGTGTGACGCCATCTAGGCTGATGTCAGTGGTATTAGGGAGTAGAAGAAGATCTGAACAGTTGTCGGGAATAGAAGAATTAGAGGCGACAACTTTGATGCGATGGCGGAGCTTGGTCAAAGGGAGTTGTGATCGACAAAGGCTCATGGACCCTCTAATGGTGCTAACATTGGTGGTTAGTGGTTTCAGTTAGCAGCAGGGTTGGCGACTTTGATTCAACGACCTTTTTTTTCTATTTTTTATTCTGTTTTTCTCTCTCATTTTTTCTTAAAACTAGAAATAAAAAGATGAAGATGGAAGATAAAAGATGGAGGATTTAGGGTTTTGAAAGAGATGGAATTAGAAATTTTAGTTCTGATACTAATTTTGACATAATATGAAAACTAATTATGGTTTGTTGGTGGGGAAATTACGTTTGGTGCGAAAATTGAGGATTTTGGAGAAGAACTAAATGAATTAGGGTTTTGAGGGGAATTTAAGAAAATTGGGAAAAATTACGACAGATCTTACCCACTCTTAACAAATCCATAATGAAAGTTTTGATTTTTTTTTTTGGTAAATCTTCAATGCTAAAACAAAAGGGTTTTTTAATTTTTTTTTCAAGATCTCATTATTTTTTCAAGAGTTCAAACATAATTGTTTATAGAACAAACTGCGTGTATCGTACGTGCAAATAAATCAAAATTTAACGATAACAATAAATCCTAATCAAATCTCTAATCATATCCTAAATAAATCCTGACCTTCAATTGTCTCCATCACAAGGGGTCACCTTAATGAAGCTGTATTGCACTTAATTTTACTGTACTTACTAGGATTTTGACTGATTAAACCTGCGAAGCTTTGCAGTGTTTAAGGGTCAAGGATATAATCTACATTGTGAAGTAGCTTCCAGCAACATTCTGTGTCCTTTAAGTTACTTAGCTTTCCATTATTTTGATCTCTTTGCATTTCAACTTGCAATTTTTCAATGATAACAACCTGTACCATGTATTTTTATTTTTTTTGCTAAAACCCAAACTTGTTGAATCTTGTTGTGGTTAGTTAGCAGACCATGCATTTTTATGTTATAGACCACCCATTTACTTCCTATTTCTAGCTCCATTTTGACTTATGTGCATTTTTCTTAAGCTAAATCTTTTGAGATATCATGTAGCTGATGTTCTTATCAGCAACAAGCATTAGAAGAGATGAAAGATTAGGAAATTGCTGCAGAATTTGAACTGTTTTTACATGATATGATCCTTTGCACCTTAAATCTTAAAACCCATTCTACATCCCATAATGGTGGTAAGGTTTTAGATAATTAAGAGCAGCATAAAGTTGCTTCTGTAATACAGTTGCAGTATCATTATTCGCAGCTAGAATGTCAAGATTTTACTTAAGAAATTTAGTGATGTCAGTCCTGAGCATCTATCAAGCTCATTTTAACTTGATGCAGTCCAAGCTTTTTGCAATAATTGTATTGACTCGCAACTTTCTAGCACGCTTTTGATGTAGGTCTAGGTTGGATCACACTGAAGAGACTTTGGAGATATTAGCTCAATTTTTTTTTGGGACTGACTTCAAAGATATAAGGGAAGAAAATCACAAAATAAGGAGGAAACTATAGATTATGTAGATGAAATATGTGCTATCCTTATTTGTAGCTAGAAGATGTGCGGAGATGATCGGAGGTAAGAGTTGAGATGTAACAGGTGTCAGATCTTCCAAGAAGGTTTTATTTTCTTCAAATACCCATCATTTGTTCATTTATTTGTGCCCTTTTTAGATTTACATGAATAAAGGTAAGGTAGTCTCGGATCAAAGTTAATAAAGGTAAGGTAGTCTCGGATCAAAGTTATCTTATACCGACTGACTGAGAAAGAAGGCTTAAATTTATTATGATAAGGATGACTAATAGATTCATGTGGTTTTGATATGTGGGCTAACCAGTACAAGATTTTGCTTTTTGCAATTGGAATTTGATCTACAGAAATCTAGCCCTTCCGGCAACTCTTTTCGCTGGCTCAAAATACTTTTAATGTAATCACACTTCACATTGTCTCTGATTAAGCGTCAGATTGTAACTGATGCTCTGATGTAGGTAGCATTCAATTAAGTTGAGCAATAGCTCATTTTTTAAAGAATGAATACTCCAAATAATTACTTCAATATAAAAATAAATTGTAAGAATCAACATGCTGTAAGTTGGTCTCAATAAAGATGACATGCATTCTAAATACTATAGAATACAATTAGAGTGAAGATTGAACTGCATGTTTCTATCTTTCCCACCTAAACCTTTGCACATCAACATGAACAAACATGTAATATGTAATTTTAAACTTGCGGGCCTTCATATTGTGTTGTTAACAAATGCAATCTTTGTTCACTATGGGTGTCACACCATCAATATCCTGTTAAAAAGGAGTCATCTGTGCATTTTTAGTAGCTTAGTGAGACTTGTGTGCATTGTGTTAGATATTGTCTACCTATACCTATCAGCGATCTTAGAAACTTCTACTTGAAAAAGAACCAATTAATTCATGGATTCCTCAAGGCCCTCAATTCCTTGGAATATACATCAACTGGAATTAAAAAAAGGGATTCCGAAGCACTAATGTTGATACCTGAAATGCAGTTAATTTTTTTGGTCTTTCTTGTCACCAAGTTTTTCCCCCCTTAAATCGATAGTTAATGAACGCCAATTATATGGTATCTAACACAATCAGTTATTTTAATTTCTAAGGACTTTTTTATTGGATCATCAATCTACAAGGACTAATATTACTGCTTCTGATTCATGGAGCTTCAAGACAACTATTTCCTTGATACTTATTCTTGTATGATTGAGGTAATATCTACCTTGCAGGTATCCATTACTCATAATTAGTGCATGCCATCATTAAAAATCTGATATGATACCTACAATCCAGAAAAGGAAAGTGCAATAAGACGAGAATGAATAGGTCCGAAAGGAAAAAATTGCTGGTTTCTATAATTTGAAGAGAGTAGATTATTGATTGTCTCCATCATCTGTCTGTATGCACACCTTTCGTATTTTCTTCAAACTAGTGCCTCATAGCTTCTAGAGGCCTGAGTACTACTTCAGTTGCTTGGACATGTGTTTAAGTCAGTTGGATGAGATGTTTTCCTGGCTACTAAGAGGAGACTGAGAAGAAAACTGAAGAACAAAAGGAAAGGGAAGAAAAGGATTAATATCTTTATTGGAAGTTACAACTTAAACCCTTAACTGATACCTAATTTTTGTCTTGTGCTGATTGCAATTCATTTAATAATACCTGATAAACGTGATTAAGTTTCTCACATATTCTTATAAATTATTCTGCCTTTGTATAATTATATCTACATGCACTTTAAGAGACAAGAGTTATTATGATGCTTCCCATTAGCTTGGTTCCTGTTAAGAACATTTTCTAACAAACTCTGGAGTTTTCAGCACTTTTCAAAATTTCAAGTGCCGAGGCTTAGATGATTGGATATGGCAATTCTAATTTCATGAATTTATTACTATGTTCAAGAAGCCAAGTTTAAATATTGATAGGCAAGATTTTACAGTAGATAGCAAAGTTGAAAATCTATCTTATTTCTCATTAGGGCCGACCTGTTAATATTTTTTACATATTCTTCCTTGGAACATATAAAATGGATCTTTCTGGAGGTTGCTGTGTTAGTCAGTTTTGAAGTTTGGATTTCTTGTGTCAATTGCTTCTAGTGTGTTGTTATTGTTGTTGTTTCTTTTCTATTTTCTTACTTTTTGATTTGGGTGGAGGCTGGAGTGAGGAGACTATTCCTAACAGCTCAGATGACAAGAACCCTTCATAACTCGTGTTATGGGATTTTCAATATTTAACGCAATTTATTTACTCAAGGAGATGTTTATAATAAGTACATGTTACTGATATGAGAAAGGCTTATGTTAGAGCTTTGAGTGTTTACTTGGTGGACTATGACCACGTAAAAGTCGGGCGGTCATGTGTAAAGATAAACCACTTGGTGGATTTGACAGCTGTAACCTGTTAATCTCTTAGATGCCTGTCTAAAGGGACTTTTAGTTATATCCTGCAAAAGTAAGAGTGTAATATATAGGACTTCTTGGTTCCGTCTAGTATTTTATCTAATTTCTATATCATGCGTATGTAGCAAACACGGTTATCCTATTGGTTATAATTATAAATTTACATTGTAGTTTGCTTCCATACCTTCAACCTGATATTTATTCACCTCTATTCAGAAACAAATGGATATGGGGCAGAGAAGTTAATAAAAATATCTTTCATGTGTCATTGTTGGTTTCGTCTCTCTCTCTCTCTCTCTCTCTCCCTCTCCATGATGAACGAATCTTCTGGTGATATTTAAACACTTATGATACTTTCCATATAAGGCACTTCTATATGAGTCTCCAGTAGTGTTTGATGCGGGATAAATCATGCCCTGTCAAACCATGTTTTAGCCATCATGTTTATTCTATGGGCTCTGAGAAATTGGTCATTTAGTGATCTATGCAGTGTTACAGGACACTTGATTTTGGCAAAACTTTACCCATGTCAGACACTCAGACACGGATCCTTGGGCACTTACATGTAATAAAAGTGCTGTAATAAGTCATTGTTGTACTAAATAAGCGAAGGGATTAGAAAGCATATCTGAATAGGATTCATGAGGGAAAAAGAGAAACAAGTTTTCTAACAAGTGTTATACTTTTATGCTCTTCACACTTGTTCAAACCTTGTCATGCCTTCTAAAAAAAATGTTGATGTTAAGAGATATGTAAACAAGTTGGTGCTAAAAAAAGGTTGTTTCTCCTCTAAATATGGGATGTATGTGTGTGATTATTAAAAATGACCTCGGGCACTTGACACCCTCGTCCCATGTCCATGTAACATTGGACCTATGTACTTACTAAATATTACTTTAGTGTGGAATCATTTTAGTCTTGTTGAGCCTTAGCTTGCAAACCCAAATTACCTATTGATGGAGATTGAATCTGATATAATAGGATTTTGCCTTTGTCTGATTTCGTTTGATTTTGAAAATCAGATTTGACAAGATTTTATTTGATAGGATTTTATTTGATTTTGATAGGATTCTGTTAGAATTTTGTTCTTTCCTTTATTGTTGGAGTTTTCTTATAAATAAGTATTGTATAAAGTATTTTGGAGATGATGAATAAATAATTAAAATTTGAGAAAACTCTGCATGGATTCGCGTGTTCAAAAATCTCCTCGTGGATTATTTGAGAGTGGATGTGGATTCGCCTGAATGGATTTCCGAACCCCTTTTGTTCTTTTCCAAATTTATCAAAAAAATCCTAAATTCCCCAAATCCATAGCCCTAATCCGCTCTCGTCCTACGTCAAATTGATATCAGAGCCTAAATTTCTTTTTCCTACTCTTCCATCTCTTCCATCTTTTAGATTTTATTCTAGTTTTTTAAAAAAAGAAAAGATATAAGAGATAGATAAAAAAATCATCAGATCTGAAATCTTAGATTTGGAAAAAAAAAATTAAAATCAAATCATGAACCCCGATCTTCCCCCCTTTCCTCTTCTTATTCACCGCTCCAACAACCCAACCTCCACCATATCTCCACAAATCTCCACCAGATCTCCCACAAATCTCCACTAAATCTCTACAAATCTCCAACAGATCCCACAAATCTCCAAAGATCCCCATAAATCTCCACTAAATCTCCACCGCATTTCTATAAATCTCTATCAGATCTCCACAAATCTCTGCCAGATCTCAACAAATCTTTGCGAAGATTTCCACATATCTCTAGCAAATCTCCACAAATTTTCATCAGATCTCTACAAATCTCTACCAAATCTTCACAAATCTTCACCAGATCTCCACAAATCCGCCTCTTCAACCTTGCCAGTCAAATTCGTCCTCAGCCTTCCCACCCTCTGCAGCAACACCTTCCTACCTCCCAAGATCTATGTTGCATTTGTGCCGAAGGATCTCTACACTTCATCTTCGTGTGGGTTTGGTGAACAACACAATATATCCCAACCCGACCTAGTCAGCAGCTGCAAAAATCAACAACGGGTTCACAACCAGCAATATCTTTATTGAAGCAAATTAGATCCGTTACTACAGCATGCTTGTTAGGAGTAACAGACTTGTTAAGGGTATTATTGTGATTCAAAGTCCATTTGGAGTCCGAATCTAAGCCAGTTTCGAGCCACCAAGATGCTTGGGTATTTCCTCAACTTTTTGAGCTAAAATTTTCAATTTTGAGTTGATTATATATGAGATTCATATTCTATGGTCATTACAACAACAATAATGCTAAAATATCATGAGTTTAGTGTGATATGTATGCTACACTACCCTTTTTTAGGTTATATGATGAGCGACAAAATTATAAAGATTGAGAGAATTATCTCTAAGATTTCTTCCGATATTTCGATTCGACACCAGCACAGAAATGTCTTACGCCCGACGAAAACAGGATGGAGAAACTTATACCTGGAGTAGAGAATATAAATTATATTTGGATTAGGATATTTTGCAACGTTTACTTTGTAATATGTATGCTCAACACCGCTTTCCAAATTTGTTGTCATCATTTCACCAGTTTCTATCGTTTAAGCTTAAAATAATGACTGATGAATCTTCCTTAAGAAGAGAAGCAAAACTTCAATATGTGATTGATAAACTTCAAAAATTTGACCGAAGACTTGTTAGGCTCGACAAAAGGCTCGAACAATTATGTTTTCGAAAGTACAGTGAGCGAAGGGATGAAATAAGTCAAATGGTTAATAATGATAGGATCGCTCATAAAGTCGTAACATATATTCCTTTTTTTGATGGTGAATTTATTTTGCAACTTAAATCGGATACAGAAGTTCATGATGAGCCACTATCAGTACTAGATGAAACTTCCATCCCGTCCATAGAAGTTAAAAACTCATAGGTTCAAATTTGTGAATATCTTTCAATGAAACGAACTGCGAAATTTCAGCTGCCTATGGATGCATCTGATGATCATATTTATGAGGAGAAGCCAAGGAGAAGCCAACAAAATAACCTCCTACTCTTATATACGACACTGCCATGAAACATGTAATTTCTTTGGAAAATTTCCTGCATAAGTTTCGTAAGAAAGTTCATCGACAATTCGTATTTACCAATGGTATCTACAAGTCAGTTGAAGATGTATAAGGAGTACAAGAATTTCAACTCCGAAGCGAGGTGACATACAATTTCAAAGTCATCATCTTTTGGAATTGCAGATATATATTGCTCTTCAGTTTTTCTACTACCACCAATAGAGCTACAACATATATTTTGGACAGAAAAGGTGAATGGTATGATGCAAAATGATATAATTTGACAGCTATGGTAAATTACAAGTAGTATTTGATTTGTTGGAAAGGCAATCCTGATTCAGATTGTGACTTGTTAGATTCATCTTCTATTTTAGCAAATTTATTGCAGAACTCAGTTCCGCCTCCATCGCTTTGGTTCGGATATGATGTGCAAGTTACAATTTCTCGGCCGTCACTGTGGGCCAATTGAAATGCTCTGTAGAAAGATACAGATCAATTCAACCTGGATTTATTTAACATTTCTAATCTCCACATTTATCGGAAATGAATGATTTGAAGCTGGAGAGAACTGATGGAGATCGAATATGATATGATAGATTTTGTCTGATTTCGTTTGATTTTGAAAATCAAATCTGATAGAATTTTGTTTGATAGTATTTTATTTGATTATGATAGGATTCTGTTAGGATTTTGTTCTTTTCTTTATTATTGGAGTTTTCTTATAAGTAAGCTTTGTACGAAGTATTTTGAAAATGATGAATAAAAAATTGAATTTGGGAAAATCTGCGGGGATTCACATGTTCCAAAAATAAAATCTATCTTCGTAGATTCGTTGAGAGTGGGTGTGGATTCGCCTATGTGGATTTCCGAACTCCTTTTGTTCTTTCCTAAATCTATCATAAAACTCTAAAATTTTAAATTTCTAACCCTAATCTGCTTCCGTCTTGCGTCACCTTTACGTTGTGTTATTGAAGGAATACTGTAGTTGGTTTTATGATAGCATGAGTGGGGATTAAAACCATTTGTGTATATCTCCACTAATATAACATGCTCCCAACTTAAGCTTGGGCTTTGCTGTATATATTGGACCTCAAAAGAAAAGTTTAACAAACAGGCATTGAAGGACTCCATGTCTTGTTGAAGATGCTATATCCAAGCTAAGGGAATGTGCACTTTCTAGTTCAGATGTATTGCCTATCCCCATCAAGACCTATAGGATGAACTTCCAAGCAAAGCAAGGAGAATACGATTTTCCAGATAGTGACACGGCAACAAGACTCCTAAAATACCAAGCCAGTGCACAGAAGCTTTGACTATGGATTGGACCCCAAAGAGAAGCCAGTGCACCGGTGTTCAACGAGTTGAATTATCTTGTTCATGATACTATATCCAAGCTAAGGGAATGTGCAGTTTCTAGTTCAGGTATAATTTCTATCCAATCAAAGCTTGGAAGAACTCTCCAAGCATGGAATCTGAATTTCCAGTTAGTTTGTGACACTGCAACAATACTATTCTGCAACAATACTTTTAGAATACCATGCCAGTGCAGAGATCCATTAGCAGTAACAAGAGAATAGCAAATAAACCAATAATGATACCACCAGAATGAGAAAGTTGATCAAATATGCATCTTTTAGTTTCCAGGTGGTACAGCTTTCAACACTTGAATAATCACATAACATCGTGTGAGCCTAAGGATTTGGATACGAGACATGGATACAACACAAACATTACTTAACTGTGTTTGTGTTTATTCAAGTGTTTATACAATAAATCCTTAAAAAGCATGATGCAAGGAGATGACATAACCATATGTGTTTATTCATGTGTTTATATATAATACACATTGAAAAACATATTGTTTTTTATTAGAAGTAAAATGAAAAAAAATATAAAATCTTAATGATATTAAAACCTATATACTCTAGTTATGTCACTATATTAAAGAAACACGTATAAAAGTTCGAGCCCTATCTTGCATAATTCAAGTCTATGAAGTCTCAAACATGTTTATGAGATGTTTAGGTTTTGTTAGCATATTAATCTTCTTATGTCAGAATATTGTTTTGTATATTTCTTAAAGCAATGCCATCTTTAGGGCTTTCGGAAAGTTGATATGGCTCCAACATACAATCTTTAAAGCTTTTGAATAATTGACACGGCTCCAACATGCAAGTTTTTAGACTTTTTTAAAATACTACACGACCCGAAGTGTCCAAATATGTATGGGGCAAGTGTCGTACAAGTGGGTGTCTGACTGAGACGAATACGACACTCTCTTTGAGGTGTGTGCTTAATATGTTTGAGCTATTAAGTTGGCATTCTCTGAGAATTTTTCCTACTGATGGAGTGCACCTCCCAAGTTTTCCTTTATATTGAGAAGTTGTCATTGATAACATGATATCTTTCTGGAGCCTTCTATAAGTATTTTTCTCATTTTAGTTGCCTTTTATATTATTATATTGACCTCACGTTATTTTAGTCCGTAGGTTTTTTAGTCACATGTTCAATCACTTATGTTAACTATTTCTTTCATACCATCAACTTTCCTTCTATATTGGGAAAACTATCAGCCCCTGAGAAGGTGAAAGTTCCTCTTTGTCTCCATCTAGGTTCTATCCTGCTCAATATAGGGAGAAAAAAAGATCTACTCTATACTCGAGTGAGTGAAAAGTGTGTTGGTGATGTATTGTGTATTGGGCTAAAAAAGAAGTGCTTCAGTCCTGTCATGTTCCTTGATCCTGTCAATTTCCTGGTGAAGATGCTTTTGTTAGGTCATTTGCAATCTAAAGCCTCATGGTGCTAATCTAACAAATGCACATAGGCTAGATTTGTCCTTTCCTCTGTTGTTCACTAAGCGCTGAGCAGATAGCAGACTAAGAAACCCATTCTGTCGTGATCTTGACAAGATCCTCATTAGTATGTTAATGTGGTCTTTCACAACTGTCAACCTTTCTCCATATGGGCATGGACTGGCTTCATGGGTTTTCTAGCCCTTACCTCCGCACCACAAGTTCTCATTGCTGGAGCTTATACGGAGTAGCCTTGATACCTGTGTCAACAGAAACAAGATTAAAAGGAGAGAGGGTTACCTTTGTGGGGTTGGTAGGATTTTGGGAAGCTGGTTGAGCTGAAATTCAACTTGCGTTATAACTATCTTTGTCCACTTAATCCATCTTATTGCTCATTCTGCACATAACCAATATTGTGAAAAGCCTTTCTTAGCTCCCTTTTGCACACTGATTTTCTTTCTATGGTGGGTTATGTTTCACACTTATTTTCTAGTGCCATGACTGCATGGGTTGTGGGCTAACAATATATATCAAGCAAGCTTAATACTCTCCCCTCCATTTGGAAAAGCCTTGCACATAAATAGATTTGTCTGGAAAGGTAGAACAAGTATGAAAAGAAATTGCCAGTGATCAGGTTTGAAGCTAGGACCCCTCAAACCCTTGAAACCTAGTGCTATGTTACTTTGTCATTGTATATATCTACTTAATCCAGGTTCAATCTACCCAGCTTGAAATTAAATCAGGCATGCATGTATTGCAAAGATAAATGGTTCCTAACAGCCCAGGTTCCTTATGCAAGAAAGGGTTTTTGCAACAAGAAAATGTTAGAAGAAAAAATGTAGAATCCTCAACCCTTACCACAACTTTATGGAGTTCTGGTGTGGTTGCTGGGACTAAACAAACTCATGCTATACGGAAACATTTCACATTGCCTCTTTCTTTATTATTTTTTTTTGTGCACATGTTCTAGTTACAGGACATGAACTTGTGAATTCCTACAATTGAATCCCACTTTTTACCTCCAAATATATGAATATAATCTGGACTCACAGTTTTCTCCAGTGGCAACACCAATGACATCCACAGTCAGTATCATCCAAACATGATTTTAGAAAGACATGACCAAATTCATTGTCATGTTTACAAACTACTAGATGCACTGATGATGTGTTTTTTCCTCTATATTATATAATTTCCTGCTTTTGTTTCCCTCTATAATAAAGTTCTGGTGTTTCGTTCATTCAATTGCTCATTATTTCTGAATGTTGTTGCATCATCATCTTTTGTTTTGTACAACTTTTGGGCGTGCTTTCCTTTTTTGGGCTCCTTTGAGAAATTCCTGGTCATATTTTGTTTCCATATATCTCCCCAGGCAATTTCTTGTTTTTTGGTTGCTCTTAGACAGTGTTTTGATTTATTTCAATTTTTTTTTTATTATTTTGTTTGTTTTATTTGTTTATTTACTGTATGGCTTTAAGATATTTCTCAGAAATGTGTAAGCAATAATCTTCCTGTTATTCTGTTATATAAGTTCTTTGTGAGGATGACTTCATTGTGCACCCTATCCCCCCAAATTTTATGGTCGACAAAAGGAAATAGAGTTTTTTAATGGTGTTAACCTCAGCTGGTACATTTTTTTTTTTGGAACTGCCAATTGTCCCCCCAGGATTTATGGCAGCTCTCCCCTCTGGGCAGTAGTTTACTCGGTTAGAATCTGGGCCTATTTAGAGAGGACCAATGTGAGGTTGAAGCTGGTCGTAAAATTTTTTAATATCTGATGTAGCCTTTTGATCAAATAGCTCACCCTGTATGAGAGGAAGAGGATTTGAAGTTGTTGACAATGGATTTCTATTTAGTAACTTAAGAAGCATTTCCTTGTGCTGCCGTTTTGGTAGTTTCTTATTTCAATTGTTCAATTGCTAATGATTTTTTGCTTATTAATATCTTCAAAAGTTGAAAATGGACAATGGGGACCTTTTTGCTGTTTGCTAGTTAAGTTATATGGTCCATTTTTCCTATTATATCATATTGTAGTTGTCTTTTTTGTTCTTGATATATTATGATGCATCATATGCGCATAATTTGTGCCGCAGGTTTCATCCATCTTGTATGGGTATGACTATTGAACAAGCAAAGAAATTAGATCACTTCCTGTGTTCAGATTGTTCTTCTGATGATGATGCCAAGAGATCTATGAATGGCTTTCCTTCTTCACCTGAGCCGAAGGTGAGCAAGATACTCTTCCTATCCATTCATTATATGCACTCACTTGATACTGAATTGCTCAAATAAGACATGAAGTATTGAACACAAATTTGTTATAGATGTTAGAAGACCTTAATTAATGCTTCTGCTGCTGACCTTTTCCTTTTTTATTTAGCATTAGATTCAGTACTTTATTTATCTTAGCTTCTTTCCTCATATGTCACTTTTCTAAACTTCATCTTTACTTCTTCTGCAGTATAACAGTGAGGGAAATTTCACAATTTAATGAGACACTGAGACCTGGAAGTGTCAGTTTCACAGATTGGAATGACATTACTTACTTCAAGCAATGATCTTGTTGTTATAAATGTCTTGCGTAATTGCTCTATATAGATTAAATAGATAATTAGATTATTAGATATTTTTATGGAGCCAACCTCGTCTTTTCTCACTACAGCAGCTTAATGCAAGGGGTTTGACATTGGCAATGTGAAATAGTCTTATAATCTTATTATAAGTCAAGGGATACATATATAAATATCACAATACCATACAAATAAACTCATAGGTGAGGTGAGACTACATACAAAAATAAGATAGTCTAATCTAACACTTCCCCTGAAGTTGAGAGCGCAAATCTTAATCATACCCAACTTGTTACATAAATTAGATAATACGGTTGGTAATGTAGTTTTACTAAGAATATCAGACAATTGTTCTGACGAAGTAGTAAACGGAATACAACTCAACTTCTTTACCACTGCATCTCGAACTAGATAACGATATATCTCTATATACTTGGTACGATCATGATATACTGAGTTTTGAGCTATGTAGATGGTAGACTGATTATCATAATGGATGGACATAAACTTTGGTTTGAAACCAAATTCAATTAGCAAGTTTCAAGCTACAATAGTGCAAACATAGTATGTGCCATAATTGTCGGTCTGTCTCAGTTGAAAATCAAAACACATCTTGCTTCTTACTCCTCCATGTAATTGGATTACCTCTGACAAAAATAAAGTATCTAGTAATATACTTCTTGCTACATTTGTCTCTTGATATCTAGCATCTGAAAAGACAATGATATGAACATGTCTATATTTTTTATAGAATAATCTCTTTTTAGAAGAGCTCTTAATGTACTCCCGAAGAATCAGTTCCGCAATAGTAGCGACACTATCACACTTTCATCTGAGACACAACTGTATTAAATCATAACAACAAAAACTAAGCCTTTTATTCCAAGTATTTGGGGTAGGCTACATATCACGCTGGATCGGTTACATGGATGATCCTTATCAATTGATTCCTATCGAGCAATATGTTCTCATTTAAATCTGTAGTATCCATATATCTTTTCTACATATGAGAGAGTGAGAGAGAGAGAGAGGGAAAATTAGAGTTAGGATTGGGTCAGATTAGGTCTGAGATAAATGGCTAAAATCTATTTTACAACTAGAGCTCTGATACCATGTTATGAAATTGTCATATCATCTTATTATTAGTTAAAGGAATACATAGATAGGTGTCACAATACCATACTTAGGACTAAATGCAAAGATAAGATAGTTTAATCTAACATGCTATAGATATCAAAACGTACAATTTCAATCAAATTAATGGAGGAAGTGGGATGATCGACTTATTCTATACTATAAATAGATGTGGATTCTTTGATAATATAGATTCGTATTTCTTAACAATATCCTACGATCGAGACAAGTGGCTAAATCCTGTGAAACCATTTCATAAAAGTTTATTGATATATTCTTTCTTAAAGCAAATCAAGACACTAATTGCAACCAAAAAATTGGCATGTCCAGCTGTCTTGAATACAATCACCCATGTTCCTATATCCGACACTTATAAATGTCGAAACCTTTGTTTATATAAAAATATCCACAAGGTGTTATGCTATCCTTTTGACAATAACAAACTATCCTACGGTTCATATTACTTTTCTATTTTTTTAAATGTAAATAGTAAGCTATTTGTATGAGTTGGGGGAAATTCTAAATGCGCACCACTTTCCTCTTAGAGCACCATGGGTTAAGTTCCAAATATTTTCAAGTTTAGAATTTAGAAGTGGTGCGCATTTAGAATTTCCCATGAGTTGGATGTACTTATATATTTAAAAGTGCATATATATATAGTCATGTCCTTGTGTCTGGATATTAGCAGTAGGTATTAGAGAGTTGTTGTTTCTGATGACACCATTAGCTATGTCCTCAGATCATAGGTGAAACTAGTGTACTGAAGTGCTTGACTATTCTCATGCACCTACTTTATGCTATGATTTAATTGGGAAGATAATATCTTAAAAAACTTATATCATCAAGTGAATGTCAACTTTTCTGTATCTATTACCATAAAATTTCTATTTCCTCCATTTCTATTTAATTTTTGCAATTGAATCTTCCTATTACTTGGATCATGTTATCTAGAATTTTATTATCATATTCTCTAGTCAGTCCCTTTATCCTCACATATTGTAATGGTATGCTCATTAAATTTGTAGTTTGCACGCATTTTTAATATTTAATTGGTAGCCCAAGTCTATAACAATATTGTTCTCTGACAGTCTTAGTTCTGTGTATGGTAAAGAAATTTTGTTTGAACGAATTCCAAAATAGTAAGTTGTAGTTATGATTTCTTTAAGGGATTGTTTGGGTTGCTGGAAGTGGATTTCCTTTTGCACGTTTGCTGCAGAAATCCATCTCCATTGTTCAATTTGCTGCCAATTGGATCAAATGTCATGTTTTTACAGCTTTTGTTGCAAGAAAAGTTGCAACATTTGCTACTGCCAATTTGGTCACAACAAATACTGGATTTTTTCCAACAAAAGTGTCATTATGACACCGCTACCTCATCATTTTGTTTCCGCTTTTGCCCCTAAAAGCTGATCGTCTATACTAACTACGTGACTGCCATCTCAGCTAATTAACTATCTATTATATTTTACAACAAAAAGTTCATGAAGCATATACCAAACAAAGTATTTGGTTCCATTTCCTTGCAACAATATGTTGCATGTAAGAATTGTTGCATTTTTCTTTGTAGCAAACCAAACAAGCCCTTGGTATGTTATTACATAACAGGATCCTTATTAGGTTCAAAGACAATATACATTCCTATTCTTATCATCAAAAGAGCTTAAGTATTGTCACTTATTTTTTTGGTTGTTATATAATTCCTGCTTGACTGGATTTCAATCTAGGAGACCTGGTTCAGGATCTTAATCTCATATTCTCCATTTCTGAGGCCGTGTTTGGTTGTCCAACAAAATCACAAAATTACATGATTTGGGAAAAAAATTGGCGTGATACTTTAGTGTTTGGATGGGCAAGAGCATATAGAAGTTTCCTAAAATCGTGATAATAGAAGTTTCTGGTTGATTGAAATTTCAAATTTCATGACTATCTCATGTGTATGTGTCCTTTTTTTTTCTCTCCCTATTTTATCTTTATAATTTGCAAACCAAGTTCTCAACCAATATGAAGATTCCCTAATATCCTATATAACTTTTGAATATGAGAAAAACTAAAAATATTTGGTTTACAAGTTAACATGTTCAAATGTAGCTTAAGTGAGTCAGATTCTCTTTTCTAGAGCATATTTAAATGCTACCTGAATTTTTGGAGAACAAGATCTCTCTAATCTCAATTGTTTTATTTGGTATCTTTTTTTTTTCTTTTCCCGTCCTTAAAGGGGTAATACATTACTCTTGGAGAACTGAGTAGTTCTTTTCCTCTTTTTCTATTAAAGATTTTCGGAACTTGTCGCTTTGTGTGCTGACTTTTCAAACTCTTTATTTCCCTATACTTGCACCCAAATCTGTTTTCTTACCTTATTTAATTCATTCAACTTAGGTAGTAAGGTACAATTCGTTTGGTAGTATTTCTCTCGCATCTGAGCTTGAATTTATGAAAATATAATGGTTTCATTGTTGGGATGGACTGAAGAGGCAACTGGGTTTAGCGGTTGAAGCGTAAAAGCAGCTGGCTGAAGAGGTAGCAGGGTTTTGTTGTTTTATAACTTCCTGTTTATGAGGGTGCTGCAATGGTAATTTATGAGAAGGAACCAGCTGACATTTAGCTTGGTGATATTGTTGATAAAGGTTCATATTATTGTTGACACATTGATATTCTAGCTCGTTTAAAAGCCACCTCCATGATTAAATTAACGACCCCAATATCCTCTTTAATTGCCCACCTATCTAGTTTGTATAGGTGTCCCTCTGGTCCTCCTGACTCCGTTAACAAATGAACTTATAGGTGCCTTTTACACCTTGCAAATACATATTATAGTAGTGTAATTATGAAGTATGCAGAAGTTTTTCAGACAAATTGCTGCGGGCTAGTAGTTAAGAGGGTTTAACTATGACGTTATAGTCACTGGTTGAAGGCTTTATGTGAAAAATAAAGAAGAAACTTTACAGCGAAAAGGGTAGAGGTTGGTGTTTCCAGCCTTTATCTTCAAAAAAAACAGAACGGAAAGGAGAATGCTATAATTCAACTTGTCGTTTTTCTTAATTGTCTAACTCAAAGCGTCAAAATCATGAAGTATCATATCGGCAAATATCAAATATCAATGTAATATCGGGATTACATTAAAGTCCAATATAATATCAGATATAGTAATTCCCGTACCTATATTATGGGATCTTGGTTACTTAAAGTCTAATATAATATTCGTGGTAAGTGTTGTATCCTCTGAATCGTTGATATTTAAAACCTTAGTCAAACTGTTCTTGTTTGTTGCTGATCGTAACTAGGTAAGGTTGATGAAAAACTTAATTACCTTGTATACCTAACCTGAGAAATGAACGCATATTAAGGATGTTGAGTGAACTTCTTTGTAGAGGATGCACAAGAGGAATTTCCCCCCTCGTATCGCCACATGAAACACAGAAGTTTGACATTCAAAGGGGCACTTGCAGACAAGGCTGGGAATGTTAGGGTGGGTGTGGCTCAGTTAGCTGGAATTCAGAACTGTCATCGTCCTCATTGGTTTTCAGAAGTCCTTTCAAAGTTAGTTTTGTTTTTCTCTTTTTTATTTCCTTCTTGAGTCTATTGGTATGGGACATCAATTTTTCTCGAATGAGGTTCACAATGGCCAAGATAATATAAGACCCTGGATCCATCTATACTTTTCTCTATCCATGTATGGACCTTCTGATTTGTCAGTTTTGGATGAACAAAACCTGTCAAATATTTGATTTTTGTGATTTTTCTTACCAAACCTTTCCCTGTAAGTACCAAGTCATGTCCCCAGAACGCTCAAGCTACATTTCAAGAAATCAAAATAAACGAGCATGTGCTTGGTTGTTTTAAACAAGCACATGCACCCACACAATCCAAAAAGAAATCAACCCAAAAAGAAATGGTCAATCACACTCGTTTAGCAGGCAATGTTATATTTTTCCTGGTATACAAACAAGAGCAGTCCACCACCCATCCTCCCCTTAAGCAGCCTGGCAGAGCATCTTAGATAATAATCCACACGGCTCACTTTTTCACCCATCAAATGTGTAATGACTGAAAATTATTGTTTTGAAAGTTTTTTAGTCAGTTTGTAAGTATGTAGTGGTGGGTATTACTATGATCTAAGTTTTTCATGCTTATTAGGGAACCGCCATGATACTTATTTGACGTGTTAAATGAAACACATGACCTTTACTTCAGGTTAATTTCTTCCATTAATCTTATCCTTTTGAAACTATATTTCAAATATTAATTTCAATAAGTGATGCAAATTAGCCTAGCAAACTAGTGCTCATAATAAGAACATTTTATGATCAAACATATTTCCATAAAATTGAAAGCCATAAATACATCAGTCCTTTCAAAGATATATAACTGTTGAGTCTATCTTCATATTCATCCTTCTAATTCTCAAGCCCATGGAATCCTTCAATAAACTATGTTCAGCCTCATTACATCTTTCAGTAACGACAATATAGTACATATAGTACTGACGTATATTTTTAGCTGTCAATAGCTATTGTTGGCAATGTTGCATGAATATGGTGATACACAGATGGAGAGGATATATGTCGATACGTGAAGATTTTCAAAAATCACACATGATAGCATGTTATGCCGATACATTACATATCTGATATGACATGTCTTGTTATTACAAGTTTCATTGCGCCATATTTGGCACCAAAGATTTCTAGAGATTGATCATGGAGTATTAGATTCTTGTTATTCGAAATTGTTAGCTTGTTAACCTTTACTTTGAAAATTGTTATTTAGTGTATTTGCAAACTGGGTATATTCATGAATATTGAATGCTGTGAAATCTGATAACATACCATTATGCCATTTCTTTTGTATATCTTCTAAATAAAAATTGACTGTTTATAACAGGTGTTTATGTAAAAATAATAATTAATAATGGTAATAAGTGATTTGTTTATGTAAAAATAATAGTCAATGAGAGTGGCAATAACTGATTTGTTATAATTTACTCTATTCTGAAATAGTTGAGGGCCACATTCTAATAAACTTGGCAACTCTCTTGTTTAAGTACATAATTGTACTTTTGTTTGCATTATTATAATTTTTTGCTTATTATTATTTCTCTGAATGAAAGTTGTAGCCCAATATTGAACCTAGGACCTTCTGTAGCACGCTCCCACTCCTTAAGCAATGCCTTGGTATACTGTTTAAAGATCTATGGAAATCACACGACAACAATAATTTGGCTTGGGGAATTTGTGCAAATCTTATTTTAGGGTTTAGCGTACATTCTGGATCCTGAACACTCCAGATAAAGCCTTTGCTGTTCCTACATGCATTTGAATTAGGTTTTGGATGTGTTGATATTTGGACAGTAAGCAATACGAGTGCTGATTACTGATCACAGTTGCCCATCCTGGTGTGTGTGGTATATGAGCTTTTGCATCAAAGATTGTTGGCCCTGACAATGTCCAATCCTGATGCACTTTCAGTGGATTTTCATTGAGCAGTTAGCTATCCTATGATCTTGAATTTCTAATTTCTTCTATTTCTCCTTTTAATATAGGCTGCTAGAAAACCTGTAATTAAATTGTCATGTTTTTTGTCGGGACAATATGATTGAAAAATAGAGCAATACTAGAATCTGAGTTTGAATGAAAAAAGGTTAACACTTCCATTTTGTCCCTTGTGATCCATCTTTCAGCAGAGCTTTTAGAGTGCATATGTTCATCTCCGTTTTACGAATAACTTTTACATATATGCTAATTGGGATGGCATTAATTAGAAGTTTACCTTCGAGATTTTCCTCTCTAGGGCTTCCTCATCTCTCATAATAGATATAAGCATGGTGTCAAGCTGATACCCTATGTATATCACATATATCGTATCAGGTTTTGAGGTTACAAGTACATGATATACAATTTAATATTGATCTGCTTTTGCGGATGTTTCCAATACAGTTGATATGATCCGCACAATATTGGCAATTATGATACCAAAAGTGATTGGCCAATAAGGATTATGATATTTTAAATAATCTTGCATGGTGCTGCCAAATGGTGCTGTCATTGATTAGGCACAAGGTTTTGTTGCACATTATGTGGTTTTGCCATTGTTTCTTTAACTAATGTTAAAGTTCAGTACTCCAGTTTCAGTATAAAGCTCTGTGCTATAACTATTAGGTTGAAACTAGTCAGATCCTTCCAAAACTTTTGAAATTGTATAAATACAATTCTGATGTTTAAAGTGACTTAAACTATAGTTTTTTTATGACACTAAAATGTATTGACATCTCTACATGTGAAAGACAGAACTGATATTCTTCTGGGTTTTTTGAGAATAGGCACTGTTCTAGAGAGACCCTCAAAAATTTTAGATGATTGGTTTCTGATGTTTCTGACTTATAGTTTGATATTGCTGCTCTTTACTGTTCTTATTGTAGCAACAATGATCATATATACTTGTAATATTAATTTCCCTGATAATAGGGGTAGTGGGATTGCTCTTTCTTCCCTCTATTTCTTCTCCGTGCACACACTAAGTCAAGTCGTTTGAGCACCTCACAAAATTTAAGATTTTACTCCTACACTTGGTTGGAGAACTGATTTTGTGCAGAAGAGATTCAGATATTTTTAGATTGAATAAATTCTTTACTGTTGAGTGGTTTTTGAATGGGGACATTTTGTCATTTATTGTATATAATATTTAAAAAAAAATTCAGATATTTTTAGTCAACTACTGATGTAGATATTTTGTTTTGATTTGTTTTATTTTTTGCAAATGAGATATAGATATTTTGTTGTTGCCGCTGCTACGTTTCATGAAATTATGTAGGCTTGCAGCTGATTCAATAACTATTCAATTGTAATGGTCAATGTTTCTACCATTTAGATCATGGGTGAAACGTTTTTCTTCTGCAGTTTTGCAGCTTACCTCTGGCATCTTTCAAACCTGCTTCTATGTAAACAGAATGTTGTTGCTTAAATGGTTTTTAACTGTATTTGAAGAAATTAAAACGTGGCAGATAGATACATGGGCCTATGCCAGTAGAATTGATGTATTTGAGAACATAATAACATTAGCAGCTGGCGTTACAAAGTTGAGAACCTTCAGATGTTTGCACTGAATGATATCATAATAACATTAGCACCTAAAACTTATGTCTGGGTGAAAGTGTTGCATTTTTATTCACGTGATACCAATATTTATTCTTACCTAAGCATTGCTCTTTAATATTTTTTGGGTCCAAAACCTAATTTGATAAGCAGAAAATGCTTAGATGATGATGGATGGCAATGTTGACAATCATCTAGCTATTTGTATGCTGAAGTCTCTAACATTAATCATTAATGCATGCCCGACCTCTTGGTTCTATTTAGATTTGCTTCAGATTTTTGGAACTTTTATGCAATTTATAACTAAAAACGGAATTGATTGGGACCATTGTCTTAAAAAAATGATTCAATCAAATGCCTGACCTCTAATTGGTTAATGCAACTTTTATTAGTATATGAATTATTTGAGTGCTCTGGAAGAGCAAAAATAGTTGATTCCCGCAAAATTTTGTTCTAAAAATTTCGTGTATTCTTAATTCAATCTGAATGATATTATCACCCATAAAATTGCAAGTTATAACGTGTTGCTTTATTATGCTGTCACTGATTGCTGATGCACCACTATACTGGACTTAAATACACATGCTATGTTGATGACATTCAATCTATGCGCATACGAACAATTTATTTGGCCCTTGTCATGTAATGAGTTCGTCTTGGGAGCCCATGAATGTCTGAATAAGTAAATTCTTCTTTGTTTGGAGTAGCTGAAACATTTGCAACCTGAAGTTTGAAGTTCCAATTTCTCATTCCTTATTTTTGTACTGATTGGATTACAAGATAACTAAAAATAATTTCATTTTGCCCCATAGCAGTAAGAGAATAAGAATTAGTGGGAAGACAGGTAACCTGCCGTATCTAGAATCATTTTCCTCCCTTCTCTTTTTGTTGTAGATGATGCCTCTGCAACAAATATTCTAAGAGTAACTACAACATTCACAGTATCATAAAAACCAAAATTAGAATGATTTTTGAGTTTCTTGTTTATGTGTCGAGTGTCGTGAAATTGAGTGATTGAATGTAGAATGCTAGACAAATCATGGTTTGGGACGAATAAAGTGAGAATCTAAACCATTCTTCATTATCCATACACTTTAAAACCCTTCGGTACCAACTTTTGTTTGATTTCAACACCCTAGGTGATGGATCTAAACAAACTACTTTCCGCTGTTCATTTATGTTCCTTTGATGCATTGGAATAATTATAAATCATTTAGATTGTGGTTTCCATGCATCGCAAATGTTATTGATCAAGGTAAACATAGTGGATTGGCAGTTGGCTTAACTTTCATATCCAACAGGAAGAACGTGATTTCATGTGTATCTCCTACCATGGCCCAGGAGCTAATATTTACATCTCCATATTGTGTAGTGATTTAATAGTCAGAAATTGCTGTTGGATATTTTGTATATCAAAATAAAGAATAGAAGGTCGGTAAAGAAAGACGCAGAGATATTTTTCCATAAAATGTTAATGATTGCCAATTTAGGACAATAACCTTTTGATCTAATCACATTAAGAGTAAAATGTTAATATATGGGGGTGGAACAGTGATACTTAAGAATGATCTTGTCGCTTTCCTTTGACAGTGAATACAAAGACCTCTCTAGATTGTAGGCAATCCCAGTATTAGTTGAATGGTGAATTCCTGTTATGTTTTGGTGAGGAATTTAGAAGGTTGATGGAGAAGTTTGGAACATAATTGTTTGTGTATGACGTCTGAAATGAATGTGGGATTCTGGATTAGGCCTCCTTGGCTATGATTGTAAATTTCTCCGTTATCTTTGTTCATTGATCTTGTATTAGTTTATCCTTAGCTGAGGTTATTTTCTTGCTCTGCCCATCATTCTTGGACTCGCAGTCTCTTTTAAACTTCTACAGATTGTGTGCTGTACAAGGATAGTTCTCTGCGTATATCCTGCCCCTGTTTTCTAACACAGTCGAAGAAAGAAGGAAAAAGAAAAGAAAAGAAAAGCTAGCTACATCTAGGGACGGACCCAAACATTCGAACTCTGGAGGGCAGAGTTATTCCGAGGTTGAGGTGTATGAACTCGGCGGGATGCACGAGGTGAAGTGCTTGGGGGGTACGGGGGCAGAGCCCCTAGCCCAAAAAATTATTATATTTCTGTTGTATAATTCAAATATAAATTTATGATTTCTATTATATAATCTCTATGCAAATTTAAGATATTATAATACAAATATCATATTATGATATTTTTGTCATTGATTTTTGGAGTTTAAAATAAATATATATATTTCATTCAGTCCAAAAAACGAGATATTATCTTCATTCAATAATCGTACCATTCATCTTTCATAATCACAATATTTATAATTGAAAACTAAAAATTAAGGGAGAAGTACAAAAATTGAGGATTTAGAAATGGTAGGGTTGAAATTTTTTAAAATAAAGTATATATCAAGTTAAAAAAAAATTCGTAAGGGTACTATTAGCTTTAGCTATATAGCATATATTCAATGACCAGTTGGTTTAAAGATCTCACGAAAGACCGTCATATAACCTCTACTGTATCATGAAGAATCATTTTGCACCAGTATTCCTATGACGTGCTTGTCTTGGTTGTGATTTTAAGATAAGCAGCTGAATTCTGCCGCATTCTGTGCTCTGGTTTAGTGCATCCTCAACCTGTCTTTTATTATGTAAAACAACTACTTGGAAGAGTTTTGGCTTTTCAATGGAAGAGGTTACTGTTTAAGTGTAGGTTACCAGCATACAGCAATTTCTGCTCTAGGTTGGGAGTTATCCGCCTTCTTCACCATGGAAGGGAGAACAGAATGTAGCACCTTATAAGATTAGAATGGCATATTTCTGATGGTTTATACTTTTTTAACTGAAGCATACACTCAATTTGCACTTGTTTTATTGACTTGCTTTCTCATTTTGCTTCTCTATTAACACTTTCTGATGTTGCAGGTTGAGACAAAAAGGCGAAAGAGGTAGTTGCACCGAGGCTTGGGCTGGCGAATGTGGAGGTGCCGTAATTTCTGTTTGGCAAAGTGGCAGCAGCTCTTCCATTGTTCTTAGAGTAATATGGAATTGTACAGTGCAGAGAAGAGACTGTTGTTGCACAAACTAAGAGTCAGTTTCTTTATAATATATGCTTTAATTTAGTTCCGTTTGTCGTTAGGAAGTGGACTTGGATGTTTTCCCGTGCTCCTAAGTACAGTAGGAGTGTGGAGGAGAAAGGGACCTTGTTCTAGATGTGGTTTGGTAGAAACCTGTAGGGAACACCCAAGCAAGAAATTGCAGTCTTTTACTTGTAATATGTTTTCTGTATCCATGTTCTTTTTTTGTTTGGGATTTCTTCTGTGCACGAAGATTGCAGGCTACCCTTCTTGAACTTTTACCTTCATTGGGTGAAAAATCTGCTTCCAAATCAGCAGCAACCTTAGGCCGTTACAGGGGCATTTAAATATTTGCATGTATGGTTCTTTTATAGGGGTAATTGCCCTCTTGCTGTCCAGCGTTCCTGTTGGTTGGTGTACGCTATGTTTATATTAAGATCATGGAATTTTTTCGTGGCACTTTCATCTTCCTTAAGAGTAAATTTACTCTAGCTCATTTGTTGCTGCTTTTTTTTTTTTTCTTTTCTTTTCCTTTCTTTTTAATGACCCATGGGAGATCTCTTGTAGAGAATGGTGACAAAAAATGAAACGAAGGCTTCCTGTTTATGTTATGGTTCTATCTTGACGCTCTTAGATCAGTCACATTGCTGTTATGGATTATATTTGTTTCTGGATTGATGGATCAACTCTCAGTTCCTACTGCTGTCGGTCATATGCCTGTCCCTGTGCCATGGGATCTCATTGTACATTGGCTTATCGATCCGTGTGTCTGGATATGGAAATATCGTTCTAATAGGAGCTCTACGCACGCCTGGATATATAATATATTACTTGGGTCTCATTCGAAAAATGAAACACATCCTTTGTAGTTCTATTGCATGTGCAATAACAGGTTACAGAAGTTCTAGTATCTATCCGTGATCTTGCCAAGGAGGGCCGCCATGAGAGAGAAATATTCTAGTAGCAATTTGTAGATATCTTGAGGTGTTTTCTTATCTTTACCGAATAAGAAGAAATGGGGAGTTTCTAAAGGAGCACACTAATTTTCCTAGTGCGCCCACTTTTCAATTTTCAATTTTCAATGTGTTTTTTTTTATTTTATTTCCGGACTGTTGTATGTGTTTTTTTTGTTTTCCAGACTGTTGTTATTATTAAGTAAGTGGTCTCAAAAATGGTGTGCTCCTTTTGAAACTCCCAAAGAAATGGTTTGTCTCGTCTAGCTTCTCATCCGTCTCTCTTTTCATCACTGTGCTCTCAATTGCCATCACTGTGCTCTCAATTGCTGGGTGCTTTTCTTTGGTGCTTTTCTTTCTTTCTTTTTAGCTAAGGCAAGTCCTCAACAAGTATACATTTTCATACATAAAATCAAACCCATCATTTAGCAAAAGTTTCGATAGCATTGAGAAAAGTCACATTCTTACACTATATGCTTTTACTTGCTACATGATCAGTGTGCATGTTCCTCTCTCTCTCTAGATATATTAGAGAGAAAAATTCGTAAAATAATTTTTCAATATATCAGTGTCCCAAAGTACGGAGTGTCACAAAGTACGGAGTGATAAATATACTCATCATGTCTCTCAAACAAAGTAAGTATGACTTGAGTATTTCTTTTCGCCACTATATGATATTCAGAATTGTTTGTTGTCCAAAAAATAATTTCCTCATAGACTTCATATCTCAGTTTCTAATTTTAACATAAAAACCGCAGTTGTCCCAACCAATATAATAATACCTTTTTTGACAACAAAATCAGTTCCTGACTTATCACCTTATACCGAACAATCAAAATTCACCTTAAACTATGCTTTACGAGGGAGGTCCCACCCACTGAAGTCACTGTGGCGGTTGTGGCTTGGGTTAAAGGCTCGATAACCATCCTCCAATCAATGAGAACCAATCTTAACCATCCTTCCAGTCAATGAGAACCAATCTTCCAATCTGAAGCATTCACAAGAACCATCTTGTAATTGTTTAGAGTGATCACATGTCAGGAACTGGGGAGATTGATTCCCTGGTTTAATGGGTTCAGCGGAAGACAACAGAAGGAACGAAGGAAGAAGAAGGAGTTAGTTCGGTGCGAACGGATTTTTCATATGAACCCGACCCGACCTGAAGTGAAATAAGGAAGTATTAGTGTGGGCGGATGGGTTTTTCAGTCAGAATCCGACCCGACTTCATTAAATAGACAGTTATAACTGTCTTAAGGGCAGACATGTAATATTTTGGATATTGGACCTGCTACTTGTATAAATTGTAGGAATTTTCTGTAAGAAATCATCTGAATAGAATTCCTCAAAATTCTCTGCTCAAATTCCATCTTTCCCTTTCCCTCTGTCTCCCTGTCTTGCTGTCTCTCTCTCTAGTCTTTCTCTTCCTCTCACTTGTGCATGTTTTTTTCTCTCTCTCTCTTCCAAGAACCCATCAGCGGTGGCCATGGTGAACACGAGGAGCAATCTCTCCGACAGAGGTCCTGAAGTTCCTGACAATGGTATCAGAGCGCGGTTCGGTGCAGAAGGTCTAATTGAAGAAGAAGAGCAAGAAAAGCATTCGATCATTGAGGAGGTTGAGTTCTTGAAGGGAGTTGTCTCGGAGCAGTCTCAAGAATTGGGTGAATTGAAATTGTTGATGAAGAAGTTCGATGCTGACAGATCGTTAGACAAAGAAGGGATGAAGAACTTGATTTTTTATTTGCATTCAAGATCAAAATCCGATGAGGTAAATCTTTCTAATCCTTCTTCAGCTGACAAAAGAAAAAAACCACTTCTACCTACACCTCCTCCTAAGCAAAATGACGATAGAGATAAACCCTTGCTCCCTACACCACCTCATCCAGGGAAGAACTCCTTGCCCTTATCTTCAGAGTTCCAAGATTCAGTCAAAGTTTTGGGAGGAATCCAGTTTTCTAGGCCTAGACCTGATTTCCCTCTCTTTAAAGGCAAAGAGGTGCAAAGTTGGTTGTATCGTGTATAGCAATTGTTGGATTTCTTTGAAATCAATGAAGAAGCTAGGGTAAAAATGGCAGCTCTCTATTTGGATGATGGTCCTCTCAATTGGTATAGATGGATAGTGAGGAAGAAGGGTAAAGCTTTATCTTGGGAAGAATTTGATAAGGGACTTCTATCAATATATGATCACAATAAAACAAGAAGTTATGTTGGTGATCTAACTAAGCTTCGTCAAGAAGGTGCTTATAGGGATTATATGATGGAATTTATCAGACTTTCTCATCATGTGCATGGCTTATCAGAAGAGTTTTTGGTCGAATGTTTTATTAGTGGCTTAAGTGATTCTATTAAATTTGAACTGATGGCTAAACAGCCAAGAACCATTGAAGAAGCAATGAGATTGGCCCAATTAGAAGAGGACAGGAATTTTTCTATCAAGAAGAGTGGGAAATTCATGAAGAATCAAGGTTCATATCCTGTTGCAACAGTGAAACCTGGATCAGTACCAGGTCCAGCACCAGGTTCAGCAGCTTCTGCAGCAAAATCTGCTTCTGATACTGCTGCTGGTGGGAATTTTGTTAAAAAATTAAGCAATCTGGAATATAAGGAGAGGAGGGAAAAAGGACTATGCTTCCATTGTGATGAAACATTTACTCCGGGGCACAAATGCAAGAATCAGAGGGTAATGCAATTGCAGATTGTAGCAGAGGAGGAACTGGAAATTCCTGAAACTCAAGAAGAAGAGCAATTAGAGAATAATCAAATGACTTTATCTCTTGATACAATTGAAGGAGTTACTGGAGTTAATTCTATCCGTTTAGTGGGGAAAGTTAATGGCAAGGAAGTGAGATTCTTGATTGATACAGGAGCCACTCATAATTTTGTTGATCCAGTTACTGCAGGAAGACTGAAATTAGAAAGTGAGGAAGTGCAGGAATTCAGAATCAAGGTTGCAGGAGGAGAGGAGTTTGTAGGAACTAGTTGCTGCAAGAATGTCATAATTTGCATTCAAGGAGTTGAAACAGTGACTGATATGCTGATTGCACCACTTGCTGACACCCAGATCATTTTAGGCACAGTTTGGTTGCAAAGCTTGGGTCCAACATTATGGAATTTCAGTAGCCATACATTGAAATTTTGGAAGCAAGGAAGGCCAATTATATTGAAAGGAAGATTACCTACAAAAGTGGAAGTTGTTGATAGAAGCCAATGTGAGAAAATGTTACAGGTCAAGGGGTTAGCATATGCAGTTCAAGTGATTTCTGCAGATGGAAATTCTGATATCTCAGATACAATGCCAGTGGAGCTACAGGAAATTCTGCAGCAGTTTAAAGAGGTGTTTGAAACACCTAAGTCCCTGCCACCAAATAGATCTTGTGATCATCATATTCCCTTAATTCAACCTGATAAAACTGTATCAGCAAGACCATATAGGTATCCATATTTCCAGAAAAATGAAATAGAGAAGCAAATTTTGGAGATGCTTAACTCTGGAGTGATTAGAGCTAGTTCTAGCCCATTTGCTTCTCCAGTAGTGCTTGTGAAGAAATCTGATGGCAGTTGGAGGTTTTGTGTGGATTATAGGTCCTTGAATTCAAACACCATTAAAGATAAGTTTCCAATTCCTTTGATAGATGATTTGTTGGATGAACTGTTTGGTGCTAAGTATTTCTCAAAACTGGATCTAAGAGCAGGATATCATCAGATTAGAGTATATGAGAAAGATATATACAAAACTGCTTTCAAGACACACAATGAACACTATGAGTTTTTAGTAATGCCATTTGAGTTGACTAATGCACCATCTACTTTTCAAAACCTCATGAATGACATCTTCAGGAGTTATCTAAGGAGGTTTGTGTTGGTATTTTTTGATGATATTCTGGTTTACAGCAAAGATTGGTCAAGCTACTTGGATCATCTGAAACAAGTTCTCACTATCCTGAAGGTGAACCAGTTATATGCGAAGATGAGTAAATGCAAATTTGGCTGCACACAGGTGGATTATTTGGGTCACACTATATCTGAAAATGGAATTGCAGTGGATTCAAAGAAAATAGAAGCAATTTCCTCCTGGCCTGAACCAGGTTCTGCCAAAGCTCTCAGGGGATTTCTGGGAATCACTGGGTATTACAGGAAGTTTATTAAAAACTATGCTTCAATAGCAGTACCTCTCACTGATTTGCTCAAAAAGGGAGCCTTTTGTTAGTCTGCTAAAGTAAGAGAAGCTTTTAATAGGTTGAAGGAAGCTCTGTTATCTCCACCAGTCCTGTGCATGCCAAATTTTGATGAAGACTTTGTGATTGAGTGTGATGCTTCTGGATTGGGTTTAGGTGCTGTGTTGATGCAGAATGGACATCCAATTGCTTATTTAAGCCAAAAACTTAAAGGAAAAGCTCTGCAACTATCTACATATGAAAAAGAAATGATGGCTATATTGGTGGCTATTAAGAAGTGGAGGCAATATTTACTGGGAAGGAAGTTTTTTATCAAAACTGATCAAAGGAGTTTGAAATTCCTATTGGATCAGAGATTAACTAATGAATCTCAATATCCATGGTTGCAGAAATTAGCTGGATTTGATTTCCTAGTGGAATATAAGAAAGGCAAGGAAAATGTGGCAGCAGATGCCTTGTCCAGAAGGGAATTTTCTGAAGAAGAGGATTCTCAGTTGCAATGTGCAGCCATGACCATTGTGCAGCCTACATGGATATCAAGAATTCAGCAGTTAATCCAAAATTCTGAGTATTATCAGAACCTGAAAAGCAAAATCCAAGACAGTGCACAGGGAACTTCATTCCAGTATCAGGGAAATATTTGGTATTACAAAGGAAAAATTGTATTAGCTCCTGGAACAGAATTATGTGATGAAGTAATCTATGATAATCATAACACCCCTGCAGGAGGCCATTCTGGTTATAAGGTAACATTGAAGAAGGTCAGGCAGAGTTTCTGGTGGGAAGGAATGAGGTCAGCTATTAAAAGAGCTATTCAGAATTGTGATGTTTGTCAAAGAAATAAGATTGAGAAAATAGCTTCTCCAGGTCTCCTACAACCTCTGCAGTTGCCGGGACAAGTTCTAGAGGAGATTTCAATGGATTTTATTGAAGGCCTTCCTTCTAGCCATGGGTATAATACCATTTGGGTGATAGTTGATAGACTCTCAAAGTTTGATGTCTTTATACCCCTGAAACACCCTTTTACAGCAGTGCAATTGGCTCACACATTTCTTAAAGAATTTGTTAAATGGTTTGGAATTCCAAAATCCATTGTTAGTGATAGAGATAAAATCTTTATCAGTTTATTTTGGAAGGAGTTATTTTCCATTCATGGCACAAAACTGCTCATGAGCACTGCCTTCCACCCCCAAACTGATGGGCAATCTGAAAGAGTGAATCAATGTTTGGAAATATATTTGAGGTGTTTTTGCAGTACTAAGGAGAGGGAATGGAGTGAATGGCTGGCCTGGGGCATGTATTGGCATAACACAAGTTGGAAGACCTCGGCTGGATACACACCATATGAAGTAGTATTTGGTAGAGCACCTCCTAACCATCTGCAGTATATTCCGAAGACCGCTAGAGTACAAGGAGTGGAAGAATTACTCATGAATAGAGATCAAATTCTACGGTTACTGAAAGACCATTATTTGCAGGCTCAGGAGACTATGAAAAGATTTGCTGATAAAAGAAGATCTGAACGAAGCTTTGAGATTGGAGACTTAGTGTTACTTAAAATTCATCCATATAGGCAGAGTTCAATCAGAGGGAATGGTCATCAAAAGTTGGCTGCTAGATATTATGGACCTTATCCTATAATAGCAAAAGTTGGAAGTGTAGCATATAAACTCCAGTTACCTCTGGAATCTAAAGTGCACAATACTTTCCATGTGTCATTATTGAAGAAATATTCAGGAAATCCTCCAACAGCTGATAACCAGTTACCGACATTTTGGGTTGCAGAAGAAAGAAGACCAGAGGAAATCTTGCAGAGAAGAATTGTTAAACGGGGAAATAGAGCTGTGACTCAGATTTTGGTTAAATGGAGGGATAAGGATGCTTCTGAAGCAACTTGGGAAGACTACTACTCATTTAGAAATAACTTCGGGGACGAAGTTGCTCAAATGGAGGGAGTATTGTCAGGAACTGGGGAGATTGATTCCCTGGTTTAATGGGTTCAGTGGAAGACAGCAGAAGGAACGAAGGAAGAAGAAGGAGTTAGTTCGGTGCGAACGGATTTTTCATATGAACCCGACCCGACCTGAAGTGAAATAAGGAAGTATTAGTGTGGGCGGATGAGTTTTTCAGTCAAATCCGACCCGACTTCATTAAATAGACAGTTATAACTGTCTTAAGGGCAGACATGTAATATTTTGGAAATTGAACCTGCTACTTGTATAAATTGCAGGAATTTTCTGTAAGAAATCATCTGAATAGAATTCCTCAAAATTCTCTGCTCAAATTCCATCTTTCCCTTTCCCTCTGTCTCCCTGTCTTGCTGTCTCTCTCTCTACTCTTTCTCTTCCTCTCACTTGTGCAGGTTTTTTTCTCTCTCTCTACCAAGAACCCATCAGCGGTGGCCATGGTGAACACGAGGAGCAATCTCTCCGACAAAGGTCCTGAAGTTCCTAACATCACAACCCGATAACGGTTGTATTATGTGATTGTAACCCGTTTGTCGGGCCAAATAATCGGGATAACATAAAAGAACAAGGAAAAGCCAAATGCATTGTTTCGTATTTCTTCTCTGTTTTATATGAGAATAAAGATTAACTCATCTGATAGAGGCACACTGATAAACATTGTAACCGTTCTAATGGAAGTGAAATTTGGTAGACTCTCAGCACTTCTTTCTCAAAGCTTCATAGGTTTCCAACTACTGCTGCTCAAGTTATCTAGCTTCCACTGTTCTCCAGACGGAGTGGCAGAAGCTTGCTGCTACAAGTATAAATGTTTTAACCTGCGTTGTACATTGCATTATTCAATGGAATGTTTCAAACTTTGCCTGGAGAGCATAGTTACGAAGGAAAGAGAGTAGTTTCCAAGCAGAATGCAACAAATATACAGCCATACTAAGACACAGTGAAATGCCGAGATTTATTGGGAATTATTTTTTAATTTTATTTAATTGTATTGAAAATCTAATAAATATTTGTTATAACTTTAATTGCACATTTAGCGTACATATTTTGGGTCACATATACAGCCATGATATGGAAAAAATCTAATTTCTTTTAATAGTATATAATTTGTTACTCGTAAACATTTCTAAGCTTTTCATATCATCCACTAGAATTAGCATTTGATTGCCACCTAAACAATATCTGTTGTTATCTAAACTCTTGTTCTTCTCCCAATTAACAAAAATCCCCAAATTTCCACTACAAGACTCTAAATGCTTCCGTCCTACAGTACATAGTATCAAAATATGTTATCTAAACATTAAGCAGTAAAATAGCATAAAAGTTGAGTAACCTAGGTAACTGAAACAGAACAGCATCAGTCATTTGTATCCCTCGAGAAAATAACTAACACATAATTCCGTTCTAAGAAAAGGTTCCAGTTGCATCAACCTCCACACTCTTAACCAAAGGGAGCAAAGCAAACTTCTTCTGAGCTTTCTCTGGCAGACTTGGTACTTTCCTCTGTCTAACCAAAACTGTAGCCAGCATCTGCTCAGCTACCTTTCGCATCTAGTTCCATGAGAGATCAGAGGCCAAAGAAACCAAGCTCGGTAGCTCTCTCCTTCTCGAATGTTTCAAAATACTGATATATGATTGTCACGGCAAGCAGAATACCAGTTCCTGAACCGATTGCACCCATGAAATCTGCTAGCACTGTTAGCGCGCCAATGCACATGCCCCCAAAGGCTGCAGCAGTAGGGATGTATCTATTCAGCTCCTTTTGCAAGTTGGACTCCCGATGACCAGGCATCACCATTTGTTGCTCCTATAATGTGCAAATCAGATAACGGCTAGTCATATACCAATAATCAGGAAAAAGGAAAAAGGATCAGTATTATTTGGTGCAGAAAGCAACAGTAACTCTTTCATTAGGCATTTTGCAGTCGAATAAATAAAAGGAACTTGTATCCACCACCATGCAATCGCCTAACCATTCTCAGGCAGCATTGATATGTTCACACGATGTAAATCATCATAAAGTTGAAAGGTGGGAAAAAAAAGTTCTAAATGGTGTAGCCAAGTAGAACCTGATGCAGAGAATTTCCAGAGCCTACAACAAATACCTTGGCACGGTAATTCATCATTCACCAAAGGGGCCAATTAAGTATCTAAATCAAGAGACCAGTTGGCAAAACAGATTGGTTGAACTCTCATAAGCCTTGATGTAACTCATGCTAAACGTCTGAGGACAACAGTGTGGTGTGCTCTTGTGCATGCATTATGACCTAAAATTTGAATCTACCTAGACGCTTCAGTTTTCTAATTAAGGTGTACATTCCAGCAAAACGGTGATAACTACTACGTCCTTAAAACATGTTAGGCTCTTCAGACAGTTTCATGAAAAATTACGAAAGTAAACCCTAAAATTTGCTGAATCCATGGCATGGTTGGTCTAATATTTGCACATTTCAACATTTTACAAGCTGAACACAAGAACATAGTCATCTTTTTTTTTTTTTTGCTAGTAAATAAAAAGGAAACACAAAATAAAATACAAATACCAAAAGGTGAGAATCAACTGTCATTATGATCGCACTTTGCGACCGAAATATCGGTCAATTCATCATGTGTTATGTCGTCTTCAATGAGAACCTGAATGAGAATTTATTCGTTACCCACATTGTGGGCATCAAACATTGTGGGCATCAAACGCACCATCAAAAAAAGCACCGTCCTGGCTACAGTTAGAGACCTAAAACCCATAGAACATAGTCATATATTGGTTTTTAGGAAGTTGATAATGCACACAAAATAAATAATGTCTTAAAGCTGTTTTGTTTCCATGTATGGTTGGGAAAACTTCAGCAGAACTATATAAATACAGTGTACACGATGTATGTTGATGACTAGAAACTAGAAAGGCTGTCGACCAGGACATGTTGACAGTCTTGCCTGCCCCACAGCAAGCACGCATAATTCATGCAGTGAAATATGCACAATTTTAATCAATTCAAATCATATGTAATACCATGAGCTTATGCATGTAGTAGAGTAAATATGTACCTTAAGTTGCTTGGCAACATCCCTCGCCGATGAACCAGACACTTCTATCCAAGTTTTGGAGAAGAGTGCACAAGCTGAAAGCATAAAAATGATATAGAAAAGTGCATGGAATGGATTTGCAGCCATATCTGCCAAGCTGCATAGTTAACATAGCAAAACATTAAGATAAGCAACAAGAGTACAGATAATAAGAACAAAAAAGAAAAATCAAGTTCCTGCTATGAAATGAAATTTGAAAATACGGATGTGACGCAGGACGGAAGCGGAATTAGGGTTAGGGTTTTAAAAATTAGGGTTTTGTAGAGGGATTGGGGAAGAAATGAAAAATTAGGGAAAAACTTTTGGGATTTGGGAATCCACCCAGGCCCACGCCCACTCTCCACGAATCCACGAGGAAAGATTTCTGACTCAGCGAATTCCACGCCAGAGATTTCTCAAGAATTTTCTCAAAATATTATTCCTCTTTTTCAATACTCCATACAACCCTATATATAGGGAAACCCTAACAAACAGAATCCTAATAAAATCAAAACTCCTAATCAAATCAAATATCTAATACAATCCCAATCCTAATCAAATCAAATCAAATCTAATAAAATCTAATTTTGATCTCCATCAATTCTCCCCGACTTCAAAAAAATGAACCTCCGGTGAATGACGAAGATGATAACTATCAAGCAAATCCGGGTCGAGCTGCTGGACTTCTTCGGTGCGCAACCAAGTGCAATCTGAATCTGGACGTCCATGCCATCGCACCAAATAACGCTGATATCCACTATCAGCAGTCGAAACAATCTCATCATCCAATATGTCTTCAATCTGATCTACATGATGCTTGCGTGGAGCAGGAATAGGCGGTGTGCGGATGGGAAAATGTCGACGTCCTGGCGAAGCAGATGATGGTAGATCTGGAATAACCGCTGGATAGTCAAATGGAGCACGACATGGAGTCAGATCCTCGACGTTGAAAACTGGATTGATCCCAAGATTGTCGGGGATCGCAAGCTCATAAGCATTAGAACCAATCCTCTTTAGAACTCGGTAAGGACCCATACGTCGAGCATGAAGCTTCTTCAAGGTTCCTGGCGGGAACCTCTCTGGACGCACTCTAACCATCACCTCATCATCCACTGCAAATTCCTGCAATCTTTTGTGCGAGTCTGCTGCAGACTTGTAGTTATTATTACTAATTGCTATTTGCCGACGAATATGATCATGCAAATCATGCAAATGCTGTGCAAAAAACTCGGTTGAAGCACTAGGCCTATCACCTATGGGGAGTGGAAGAAGGTCTATAGGTTTTCTAGGTTTATATCCTGTAACTACCTCAAATGGACTCATCCCAGTAGACCTATTGACTGAACTATTATATGCAAACTCCGCTATAGGCAAAACAAGATCCCACGTCGCTAAATGGTCGCCCACTAAGCATCGATGCAAATCACCTAAGCTACGATTGACTACTTCTGTCTGACCATCTGTCTGTGGATGATAAGCAGTGGAGAACTTAAGTGTGGTACCCATTTTCTTCCAGAGAGTTCGCCAAAAATGACTTGTGAATCGAACATCTCTGTCAGAAACAATTGATTTAGGAAGACCATGCAAACGAACTACCTCTTTACAGAATAAGTGTGCAACATGTGAGGCATCCGAAGTCTTGTGGTAAGGAATAAAATGTGCCATTTTGGAAAACCTATCCACCACGACTAATATTGCATCATGCTTCCTAAGTGTGCGAGGGAGTCCTAAAATGAAATCTATGCTAAGATGCTCCCAAGGTGCAAAGGGTATGGGTAATGGTGTGTAGAGCCCTGTATTCTGCTTCCTACCCTTAGCTACCTGACAAACTCGACAATGACACAACTCGTGCAACATCACGTTTAATGCTTGGCCAATAAAATCGGTCCTCTACAAGAATGATAGTTTTATCTCGACCGAAATGACCAGCAATCCCTCCTGCATGCATTTCCCAAATCAGATGATCGCGCAAAGAAGTATTGGGAATGCAAAGACGAGTACCGCGAAATAAGAAGCCATCAACAATGGTGAAGGCATCTACCATAATAGGGAGATCCTGAGTCAAAGATGAATAGATGTCACCAAAGTCCTGACAAGTAGGATAGTCTTGAATGATACGCTCAAATCCGATAACTTTTGCACTCATTATCTGTAAAGTGCAAAGTTTCCTACTCAAGGCGTCAGCGGCTTTATTTTCAGTTCCTGCACAGTGTTTGAGTACAAAATTGTACTCCTGAATAAACTCAAGCCACTTGATGTGTCGATGCCCTACTCTCTTTTGGGAATTGATATAGCGTAGAGCTTGATGGTCTGAGTAGAGCACGAACTCTTTTGGTAGCAAATAGTGACGCCAATGACGCAAACATTGCACTACTGCATAAAACTCTTTGTCATAAACATCATAGCGCTGTTTCGTCTCATTCAATTTTTCGCTAAAAAAGGCGATAGGATGGTTTTCTTGGCTTAAAACACCACCTATACCTACGCCTGATGCGTCACATGCCACCTCAAAAACCTTCAAGAAATCTGGAAGATGAAGAACCGGAGCAGTAGTCAACTTCTCCTTAATCTCCTCGAAGGCATGAGCAGCAGATTTAGTCCAGTAAAACTCCCCTTTCTTAAGACAATCAGTGATCGGAGCCATAATGGTACTAAAGCCCTTAACAAATCTCCTATAAAATGTGGCCAGACCATGAAAGCTTCTGGCCTCATGGATCGTATTAGGAGTAGACCATTCTCTTTTGGCCTTAACTTTGTCAGGATCTGCTGCTACTCCGTCTTTAGAGACGATAAACCCAAGAAAGTGAACAGAGGAAGCTAAGAACGCACATTTCTTCAAATTGACAAATAGTTTCTCTTTACGGAGTCTCTAAAACTTGTGTCAAATGAGAAAGATGCTCTTCTTGGGTTTGACTAAAGACGAGAATGTCATCAAAATAGACAACGAACTTGCCTAAGAAAGGACGTAATATTTGAGTCATAACTCTCATAAATGTGCTGGGTGCGTTAGATAAACCAAAAGGCATGACCAACCATTCATATAATCCGTCCTTAATTTTAAAGGCAGTTTTCCACTCATCACCTTCGCGGATACGAATTTGATGATATCCGCTTCGAAGATCTATCTTCGAAAAGATTTGAGAGCCAGCCATCATATCTAGTAAGTCATCAAGTCTAGGAATGGAAAACCTATACTTGACGGTAATTCTGTTGATGGCGCGACTGTCAATACACATCCTCCAGCTACCATCCTTTTTAGGTGTGAGTAGAGCGGGAACGGCACAAGGACTCAAACTCTCTCTAATAAAGCCTTTCCGCAATAACTCATCGACCTGTCTTCTCAATTCAGCGTGCTCAATAGGATTCATCCTATAATGAGGTAAATTGGGCAAACTGGAACCAGGTACGAAATCAATGGCATGCTGAATATCTCGAAGGGGAGGAAGTTCATCAGGTAACTCATCGGGCATGATATCTTGAAAATCAGAGAGAATCTGATGAATCTCAGGATGGTAAATGACAGGTGGATTAGAAGACTCTCCTAAAGCAATTACAGCATACACTAGTCCCTCCTCTAAACTCTCCTTGAGGAACTGTGATCGACTGACCAAGTGAAGAGACTTTTTATGCACCTGTCCTGTGACTTTTTCGCTCTTCGGTCTCTCTTCACTAGACTTAGGCGGCGCGGGTTTCAAGACAATTTTCTTTCCATTAAATTTGAATGTGTTTGATTTGCCGAAACTCGTCACGTCTAAATCATACAACCATGGCCTACCAAGCAAGATATGTGCGGCGGTCATATCTAACACATCGCACCAAAACTGGTCCTGATAGCTCGACATCTGAATAGGCACTAGACAACGCTGGGTAATAGATTGAGCAGTTTTATCTACCCATGTTACGTTGTATGGTTGTGGATGGGGTTCAGCTTTGAGACCCATTTTCTCAACAGCTGATCTTGAGATTATATTCACACAACTACCCCCGTCAATCATTACGCGATAGCTTTTTCCCCCGTGTGTGATGTATGTAGTGAAAACGCTAGACCTACGCCAATCTTCATCTTTCGTTTTAGTGTAAAGACACCTAACGACATTTAAGCGTACATTTGAAATGACTATTTCCTCGTCTGACTCACTAGCGTTTCCTACTGGTTCATATACTTCCTCCTCAAGATCATCATCATCACCATTATGCTCTCCTTCTACGAGTAAAGCTCTAGTGGGACACTGTGAAGCTATGTGGCCATACTCGTGACACTTGAAACACTCTACACCTTTCATGCCCTGTTTAGATGACTCACCCATTACGGTTTTACCTTTAAAGTCTTTATTTTGTTGGGTGTTAGCTTTCTTGTTAGCTTCAAAAGGGCGTCTGGATTGCTCCCCGGCTTTAGGAGTGAACTTACGGTCAGCAGAAAATTTGAGAGAATGTTCAATATCCTCTGCTAATTGACAAGCTTGAGCTAGGGAACTTATATTTCGTGAATGGATATGCATAGCTCGTTGTATGTCTGCACGTAGTCCAGAACGAAATCTAGATATCGCCTGATGTCGGTCCTCTCGCAAATCACACCGAAGTGTCAATTCATCAAACTGAGTCATGTATTCTTGGACCGTCATGCTCCCTTGTCGCAGACTGTGCAACCTATCTAAAAGGTGACCCCTAAATGTGACTGGAAGATATTTCTCTTTGAGTCTAGCTTTCATGTCATTCCAAGTCTATCGCATCTAGGTATCTGTCACACTCTCTTTCTACTGATGCCCAATATATCCTAGCGGGTCCTGTCAATCGCATCCGGGCAAATCGTATTTTACGCTCTTCAGGCATATCATACCAATCGAAATAGTAATCCATGTCTGCGAGCCAGTCACTAAAGATTTTAGGGTCATGAGTGCCATTAAACGTAGGTGCCTCAATTTTTATTCTACGTGTGATGTCATCTTCAGTACGTCTAGTTCTAGGGATGCTCTCATCTCTATTTCTTTCATTCCGATTTCTTGGCCCTCTATCGTAATTTCTTTCATTATACTCATTCTTATAAATTTGATCATTTTGTTCTTCCATGTGTCGTTCTAGTACAACCAATCGTTTATCAACAATTTTAAACTGTTCCATTTGTTCGGTGATAGTTTTTAATTGTTTCATCATGATTTCTAACTTTTCATCCACATTACTAGAACTTGATGTGGTCATTTTACCATTTCGAAGAAGCATACAATCAAACAAACGGATGCAATGCAATTTCCTAGACTCAGTCAAATTCTATATGCGTGCACTATATGATCAAATAAAATTTTCCTAAGATTTAGTTTCTAAAATGTATGTAAATAGGTCCTAAAATGTGTGTATGCAGCAAGCAACAAGTTGGCAAATAATTACTAGTAATTCTAACTAACAATTTTATGCAGAATTTTCACAAAATAGTTGCAAAATTTTGCTGAAGAAAATGGGTTAGTTTAGAGATTACCCAATACCGAAGAAGTTCGTGCACTTGTAGTAGTCCCTTGGAGTCTTCCGACGTTGGTTCGCTTGCTGAAGAGCCCTGCAATCCTACCACAATTGTTGGAAATAAATCCAAGAATGCAACGCTTCGAATCTGACTTGAATTGGACTCCGAACGGGCTCCAAATCACTACTTTTCTGCTTAACGGATCTGCACTGTTAGCGGGTGCACTGCTGAACTGATCCGAAACCCAATAGTAAACAAATCCAAAACCCAATAACTTTCTTCTCCTTTCTCTCGCTACAGTTGAGGGGGACGGAAGCAGCAGTGGTCGCTGTCGAAGTGGAGGGAGGACGGCGGCAGCGGCAAGTTGCTGGTGGACGGCGCTGGGGTCGCGGAAGAAGGCGACGAGGGTGACGGAGTAGCAGGGGATGGAGTCGAGAGACCAAGGACTGGTGATGTTGCTGCTGCTGTTGCTGATAAGGAGGACGGGGCGGCGAGCGGTGGCGGTGGACGGAGACAAGTCGGCGAAGGTGAGCGGAGGCGAGCGACGGACAGCGGGCGGAGACGGAGACGGGCAGCGGCCGGAGACGGAGGCGACGAGATTGCGGCAGGCGAGACGGGCGGGCAGAGAGGCGGCGGGCGTCGCTGCTGGCGTGGAAGCAGTGATCAGAGGACGTCGGCGGTGGGCATTGGAGGCGGGGTCGGGTGGAGGAGATGGGACGGGCGGCGGCTAGGGTTGGGGGTTTGGGGGTTTGGGTTTGCTGGGAGGCTTTTTGGTCGGGTGGGAAAGAAGGAAGAGGGAGAGGGTTGGGAGGTTTTAAGGGAGAAAGAGAAAGAGAGTTTTTTTTTTTTTTTTTTTTATTTTTCAATTTTTTTTTTTTGTCTCTCTCTTTCTCTCTCTACAGATCAGATCCGATATTTTATTTTATTTTTATTTTTTTTTCCTACAGATCAGATTTTTTCTTTTTTCTCTCTTGCTGGTTGATGGAGGGTGAGGATGAGGGTGGCTGGATCAGGTGGAGGAGGATCAGATGGAGGAAGAGAAAATAATTTTAGGCTCTGATACCAATTTGACGCAGGACGGAAGCGGAATTAGGGTTAGGGTTTTGAAAATTAGGGTTTTGTAGAGGGATTGGGGAAGAAATGAAAAATTAGGGAAAAACTTTTGGGATTTGGGAATCCACCCAGGCCCACGCCCACTCTCCACGAATCCACGAGGAAAGATTTCTGACTCAGCGAATTCCACGCCAGAGATTTCTCAAGAATTTTCTCAAAATATTATTCCTCTTTTTCAATACTCCATACAACCCTATATATAGGGAAACCCTAACAAACAGAATCCTAATAAAATCAAAACTCCTAATCAAATCAAATATCTAATACAATCCCAATCCTAATCAAATCAAATCAAATCTAATAAAATCTAATTTTGATCTCCATCAATACGGATGTGTACAGATATCAATAAAGCATAATTTCCTGGACACTTTCACTTCTACAAATCTTGAGTCAGATAAGTACCACACTTCGACACCTGTATCCCATGACTCGGACACAGCTCACTTAAAGAAAAGAAAAAAGAGTACAGTTGCATGGAAGGGGCCCATAAGGGAAGAATCAAAACAGGAAGTTTTACAAGCCGTTATATATAATTTTCTACTCCCCAGTGTTGTGAAAACTTGTGCCACACTTTACTATGCCATTACATTTGACCAACTAGTTTTAAGAAGAGCCTAATACTCCATCAACTAAGGATCATTAGAGTTTCCTTTCCATCCACCCACTCACCAACGCACACATACAAATTGTTCTGCACAAGCTTAAGAAGTACTGTTTAAGGAATCTCGTTGTCCCAGTAAATATATCAATAGTTTGTCTGTATGTGTCCTACTTGTAAAACTCGTCAACAGACTCAAAGCCCCTGTACCTGTAACATTGATGCCTAGTGAGGATATCCTTTCACCAATTGAGCAGTTCTCAAGATATTCTAAGCATTTCTTGTAAAATGCTTCCTTTCCACATTTTCGTGCAGCTCAACATTGTAATAACCCTTCATCTTTTATAGCTAAAAATAATTTTAAATAAATAAACAAATAATAAATATAACATTTCATTTTTTTTCTTTAACTCTTACACTTTTCATTTTCTTTAACCTCCTAAACCTTTCATCTTCTCCAACTCCAAACTCTTTATCTTCTTCATTATTTAAACCATGAAACTCCATATTTAATTCTCAAAATTAAACTTTTTAATTAACTAAAACTTTTCATCTTTTGTAACTCTCAATCCTTTCAACTCTTAAAACCTCCCAAACCTTTCACCTTCTAAACTCCCATACTTAACTCTAAAATTAAAATCTCTAAATTAAATTAAAACCTTTCATATTCTCAACTCATTACTTATTCATTTCTCTAATTCTCATCCTTTCATCTTCTCCATAAATTATCTATATTAAACCTCCAATTTAATTTTATAACTCCTCAAACCTTTTAGATTCTATAACTCTCTAAACCCTTCACATTCTGTAACTCCTAAATCCAATCCTATATAAACCCCTAACTCAAAACACATTACACTCATTTTAAAAATCATCCTCTAACATTCTTATCTCACTGGAGCCACCTTCAAAACCACTGCAGGAGCCGCCGCTGGAGCCGCCACCACTTCACCAGAGAAAAGCATCTCCTTCCATCTCTTTCCACATTTTAGGTTCTCACCTTTTGACAAGAGGTTAGATATTATCTTTCTTTTTCTTTTGGTTAAAATATAAATCATAGATTAGCTCATTTAATATTCAATAATCCTAATAACCTAAAAATAGCATCCATCTTCTTATAAGCCCAATAAAATGGAGCCAAACCTATTTCCTAATTTCAGACCCGCTTAATACTAAAATCAATTTTTGAGTATGTTATAAATATTAGAAAATTCCCTAAAAATCATCTAAATTCATATTAATATGTTTTTAATATTCTTAGAATATTTTTAATGTGTAGATTTCTCTATTGAGCGATATCGGGAAACAAAAATCCAGGTGAGTTCTTTTTGGACTCACTAAACATGCTAATTTTCCTTATAAAAATATTACTTCAATTATATCATCTAAATTTGTGATTACAAATACTATTTCTTTATATTGTTAGAATTTAATTTGTAGAAGCTAAATGTGTTATTACAAATGCAATCATTGACATATCTGTTATTTCTTTATGATGTTAGAAATTAAATGATTACTTGTTAAATTACAGCATGTAGTTAGGTTTTTAATAAATCATGAAAAAGGCTATAATCATGGAAACATACTGTTTGTGATATCATTCTATATCGGTGTCTAGAAAAGTTTTGTATGCTGGTTCTCTAATTAAGCAACGTGCAATGCACGGAAAACCTCCCAGCATTCATACACTAGCCTGGCCGATATCTGTATGATATCTCAAATCAGTAAATCCTTGATATAACCAATTGTGATTTATTAAATAAAATATAAAACGAATTCTATAAATTATGTTGTTAACAAATTAACAAAATCTAATTGAAATATTGTACCCGAAATTCAATATACAAGTTATGAAAACCAGAATTTAGACATGCATGTACTATACTTAAATGACACTGGGTTTGGGGAGAAACTGAGTGATGGAAATATACTCTGTTTCGGTTGTAAACTTGTTAAGTTGTACAACTGAATATTTCGCACACCATGGGTGCGTGATGATTTGCTGGATCATACCTGACTATAATTCCTGTTGCCTGACGGCAGGTCCGACTCAGCACCGGACAATCCTGTGACCATTTCCTGGGTCTGTACAGGAAACAATCGAAACAGTTGTATCCCATCAGTTAGCTTTTCCAATTACATGACATCTTAGACAAAAATACCCCTGTTATAGAATTGACTTTACTAAAATGACATTAAGATAACCTAAGTCAATTGACATCATTATTACAGACATTTTATTACATATTTTATAAAACTTGTATTATTATTATGTTTGGACATAACCGTTATATTTCATATTTTTTCTGCGTTTTTATTTTGGTCGCAATCTGACGTCCTGGGTGTGCATGCCCAGATTTATCAATGGACACGCCAAAACTGACGCAGAATCTGGTGTAGTTTAAAGATCAGATTGAAGCTCCATAACGGATTAGAGATTTCCTTCTTCTTTTTGTTTACTTTTATTATATTTAGTTTTAATTGTATCTAAACTTCATTCCAATAAATGAAAAGTCAGAACTTTGTTGAATTCTTCTATCGTAATTACTGAGTATTATTGTGGCAAATTTATTGAGACTTTAGCATATTCAAACTGAATATGTTGCCGGTACCTGTTACACGTGCTTGTATACCGTATATTGGGAGCGGGGCGTGACAAACATGATAATTCTTCACTCTTTAACTGATTCCTCTTACAAATATATATCATTTGGTGTAGGTATCTCAGCATTACATCCCTTCAGTTTGGGTTTGTTTTATCTCAAATATTTGCTAGCTGATACTCTTGTATGAGAATATAACTCTGTGTTCTGATATGTAATGGTTGACACAACAAAAACAATTAAATTTACAAACAGGAATTTAATCACCTTGATGGAGCTGTAATGTAGTAAGCAATACCACCAACTGGAATGAACTGACCACCAGAATACTCAGATTCCTTCCACTTACCCAGAAGGTTTACGAGGAAATTTCCACTGTACCTCCTGTATAACAGCTGCATCAAAAGCAATTAAAAAAAAATTCAGCTTGGACGAAAGTTGATATTTACAAATGAAACCATGTAAGTAACGATCTCATACCTGTGAAATGAAGTACAGATTAGAAACTAGTGCAGACTGTAGAATTATCGGCATGTTAGAGGTATAGAACAGTTTGATAGGGTAAGATCCTTGTTGTCCTCGGGCATTCTTTGATCTCACTGGAAGAACAACACGGAAACCTTGAAAGTAGATAACAATAAGGAAGACCAATACAGTTGCAAGTAAGTTTGTCACATTTGGAAGATTTTGACGGTAGAAAGCCTCACGAAGAGCACGAACTTTATCTGTTCGAGTTATTAACAAATGGAACAAGGCAATAACAGCACCCTCAAATTCAGCACCCCGCCCACTGTTAATGGTTGTGGGGCTAAATGCCTTCCAAATAATATTTTCACTGCACGATACAGATTAAAGTTAAGACATTCAGTAGCTATTGTCAAGATGCACTACCAGAAGCAAGAACAGAGAAGATATTCAGAAAGACTTACCAAATGTTGGTGGCAATGAATAGAGAGATACCAGATCCTAGACCATATCCTTTTTGGAGGAGCTCATCTAAACAGAGGATGATGATACCAGCAAAGAAAAGTTGAAGAATTATGAGAATAGCATTCCCTGTTCCAAGCTGGCTGACGCTACCATACATCCCAGATAAAACATATGCAACTGCCTCCCCAATTGCAATGAGTATACCCAGCAACTTCTGTGCACCATTCCTAGGTGAGAAGAAATGGTCACAGGAAAGAAAATCATAAGAGTTATAAAGCCATGGTGAACACTTCAGAAGAGGATAACAATCATCAAATTATGTACAAAAACACACTTCAGTTGTAAGAAAAATCAAGATGTCTGGAAAATGAATACATGTATTTCAAATTTGTCATCCAAAATACACAATTTTACCCTACTATGAATTTATCATCATAATGTTAATTTGGGAAGAAATGAAAGACTGAAACTAAAGACAAATTAGTGCACGACAACAGGTACTCGTAAATTATACGTAGGCAGTAAACCTACCTCGTCCATCACACATGTTGTGCTCAAATGCATCATAGGAGAAACACTCCAAAATACAACTGTAACTAGGTTTCAGTTTTCTCCAAAATACAACTGTAACTAGGTTTCAGTTTTACAAACTACGAACATCAGGCAGCCTTCCTGGCTATGTTAAATATAAAAGTACATAACTGGGAGTCATCATTCCTTCTTGACAATAAACGTTGTTAAATTAGTCAACACAAGATTTTTGTCATAAAAAAACACCAAGAGACATAAGATTATGTCCATACAAGTCTCTAGCATTTCCTCTCTCCGAAAAGTTGGACCACAGAGCTTTACAAGGATTATTAATTTATTACCATCCCATGTATGTCAAAGTGCTATACTAAGTAGAGAATACCCACTACCATAAGTATGCCACTAAAACAGAAGGTTAGCTATTATTGAAAAAAGAAGAAAGAAAAAATTTAAACTGAAAAAAGTCAAGAGGGTAAATAGGTCTGATAGTACAATTCTTACAGCTGTCAAACACCTAAATAACCCTCATGCATCTAAATCCCTATTCACAAATCCTACACATTACATGCGACAGAATACTCTAATAGATATTTTACTTTCTTATAAACCATTCTTCAAGCCTTTAATCAAGACGAGCCCTGTTAATGATTAGACATTTTATATTAGTTCACCCAAATTTTTTTTATAGATTAAGGCCCAGCAATAGTTTCAAACAGTCACCTCCAACTAAAGTTATATAAGACGTGCATTAAAACTACACACATTATATATATGAGATGATGTGTTTGAGTTAGATTAGATTTTGCCCATTCAGTTTGAACATGGGTTGGATTCAGAGTCAACATACAGCCAAATCTGAAAGTCCCGTCGCCACCCAGTCCAACCCAACACGTTTATGAGTTCAATTTTAGCAGGCTAAACCCGGCCAAAATTGCAATGCTCATCAAGACAGGCAGCTTATAAGATATGTCAGGCGTACATTCAAGGAAAACATCAGATGACAGTACCACGTCAAAATGCTTATATGATAGAGAGGCAATTTCAGAACATATGTGAAAATCAAGTGGTTCAATGCAAACACAGTGCCATCAAAACATCTATAGAACATTTAGATGACTAGTTTACTGCCTAATCGGCAAAAAGTATTGTTACACGGAACTTGTTTCAGTATTGCACATTTGAGTAGGCTACTTACAGAAGAGCACGGTCCTCTCGTACGCTATTGTCAACTTCAACAATCTTCGACCCGACCAGAAGCTGCATCACTAGGCCCGAAGTCACTATTGGAGTAATTCCCAGTTCCATAACAGTTCCACGGTTGGATGCAAGAATAACACGCATCCAGTAAAATGGATCTGCTCCAGTTGTTGAATGTATGCCATATAGAGGAAGTTGACTGCAAACCAAAAAGATGAACAGAGAGATCACAGTATAGATCACCTTCTCTCTAAAAGGGATTTTCCGATCAGCACTTTGAACTTCAGGCAAGAATGCCAGAAACGGTCTGACAAGATGTAGAACTCTAAATCCCCCTGCCATTTTCCTGTAGGAAAAACAAAAAAGAAACCAATTATCCTAGGAACACTGAAAACCAGAATCAGTTAGCAAAGAAGATAACTGACAACAACAATAGCAACTAAGCCTTTTATCCCAAATACTTGGGGTAGGCTACTTGAACCAAAAGAGAATCATGCCGGATCAATTACATAGATGATCCTTCTCCACTCATTTCTATCGAGCAATATATCTCCATTTAAGCCTTAGCATCCATATCTTTTTAATCACGCCTATCTATATTATATTTGGTCTTTCTTTCACTATTTTAATTTGTCCTACATTGATAAACTTCACTCATCAAACTGGTACACTTATAAATCTACATCGCACATGACCAAACTATAGGGAGCGATTTTCTCGCATCTTCTTTTTATGGAGGCTATATCTATCTTAGAATGAATATCCTCATTTCTCACTTTATCTCTCCTAGTACTACCATACATCCAACGAAACATGTACATTTTTATTACACTTATCTTTTATGAATGGCATCTCATTATATCTCAGTATTAACGAAGATAATTTAGTGTTTCTTAATCATAAAGGATTACAGTTGTAGTAGCCATATTGCAAGTGACAGAACAAACTAACAATGGAAATTTGGCAGAGGATGGCTTCTGATCTTCCAGTCAAATGTGTGAGAATCCAAGGATAAATAAAATCCTTTACTAAGTTAACAAAAGCATAATCACTAATATAATTTTCTGATTCAGAAAAGAAAAATCAACAACCAAAGTAATCTCTTATCGATATATTATTATTAATTATAACACCATTTGATAGAGATTTGATTAAGATTTGATTAGAATTTGATTAGGATTTGATTAGATTTGATACTATCTTGTTGTATTAGGATTTGATTAGAAATTTGGATATATTTGGTATTATTTTGTTGCTTTAGAATTCTCTATATATATGGCTTGCAAAACCCTAATTTGAGATAGAGTGAAATATGATTTTTTTTAGAGCATGTGATTTACTTTATCAAATCTTTTTTTGAGTGATTCATGAGAGAGTGGACATGTGATTCGCCTTGGCGTGAGATCCAAACCCTAATTTATCTCTCAAAACTCTAAGTTCTTCCCCAATTTCTCCACCACAAACCCTAAATCGCTTCCGTCCTGCGTCAAATTGGTATCAGAGCTCAAGATTCGCATCTTCAGGTATCAGAGCTCAAGATTCGCATCTTCAAATATCAGAGCTTAAGATCCGCATGTTTAGGTATCAGAGTCCAAATCCATCTCCATCTTATTATCTTTCCATCCTTTTTTTTTAATTTTTTCTTTTAGATTTGAAAAAAAATTCAAAAAAATCAATTAAAAAATATCTAAGAGAAAAAAAAAAGAGAGATCAAAAAAAAAAAAGAGAAAAAAATCGAGTGAAAAAAAAGTAAAAAGAGAGAGATCAGATAGGAAACGAGACCAGAGAAAAGAGAGAGAGAGAGAGAGAAAACTAAATTTCCCCTCTCCTCTCGTATCAACAGCACATCTCCCTTCCTCCTTCCCATACCGCCTCTCCATCAAAACCCACCAGAACCCCAATAAAAAATTAAAAAAAAAAACTCCACAACACAACTCTTCAACTCCTCAATCGCTCCATCGCCGCCGTCGACAGCCTCGTCGCCCATGATCTCGCCGTTGCCGCAACAGTTATGCTCCACCTGTAGATCCCGCCAACGCTCCACCTACTCGCCGCGCTGGTCCGCCTCTCCGCCTTTGGTCAATATCGCCACCGCCGCCGCCTTCGACTGGCGCCGCCGCCATCTTCAACCACATCTCCGCCCAATTCCCCTCTCCCATAGCTGCAGTGAAGACATCTCCGCCCGATTTCCCTCTCCCACGGCCGCAACAAAGAAAGAATTTGTGGTTTGTTTGACTTAATTGGGTTTGGTTGAATTGGGTTTGAGTTGGAACCATTTGATCACACAGACCGACATCCAAAAGAAAGGAAGATTGGATTTACTTTGGACCCGACCCGCAAGCTCCAGATCCCATCCAATTTCTATATTGGGTTCAGTCCATCAGACCCGATCCGAATAGCTACTGTGCAAACCCGTTTACAGTACAGATCCGTTAGAAGAGAAACAGACCCGTTAAGCTTTTGGGGGTGATTTGAAGCCATTTGAAGTCTGGTTCGCATTAGATTCGAGGTATAATCGACACATTACAATTCCGGTATTTTTTTTAACTTGCTTTAAATATGGGATTCATATTTTGTGAAAAATACATTAATATTGATGCTGATTTCAAACAAGTGGAGTGTGATATATATAATGCAGTTCCATATTTTCATGGTTATAATAACCCTAATGGTTATGAAAAATAGGAAAGCAATTTGGAATAATTTTTCCGTTATTTTTCTTTGACTTCAAAGCAGAAATATAACTATGCTAAATTGAAGTTGGTTGGAGAAGGTTCTTATTGGTACCTCAGCAATTATAAATTTCGTCCAACTTGGAAACGTTTGCAGTTTTTTCTTCGTGCACGGTATGCACCACATCTTGTTTTTAAATAATATTCTAAATGTGAAAAATATGGATACTCTGCTCACATGTGTCCATCTATTAAGTGTTAAGCTTTATCTATTAAGTGTTCAGCTTGTAAAGAATTTTGGCATTACGAATATCAGTGCCCTTTGAAGCCTTTGAAGAGTACAGTTATCGACACATCAGCTTTCGAGAATTTAGGTGATTATATTATAGTTGAGATCGAAACCATCATATAGCTCGTCACAGATCCAAAAGTTGTTGATCCAGTTCTTCTGCCAGAGCCAACTACAGAAATATTTATTTGCCATGTTCATAAGAATCGTGTTTTCAGTGACTTTCCTGCTCACATTCCAAATTCTTCATTTTTTTTACTGAAGTGACAGATTTTGACTTCTCTCCAGACCTTCTACAATTGTTACTATCGCCACTATGGAAATATCAGATAGCATATATTTGGCTTCCAAACTGTTCGATTTTCTTATATTTAGTTCGGTGGAAAGATTTGCCAGATCTCGAGAAGATTGACCAATTTCAATTGATCGTGCTTGACTTTCTTCTTACCGCTATTCATCAAGTGGTGAATATTTCCAAGCGCGGAAGAATTAATAGAGATTTGATTAGAATTTGATTAGAATTTGATTATATTTGATACTATCTTGTTGCATTAGGATTTGATTAGATTTGAGTACAGATTTGGTATTATTTTGTTACTTTAGAATTCTCTATATATATGCTTTGTAAAATCCTAATTTAAGATAGAGTGGAATATGATTTCTTTTGAGAGCATGTGATTTGCTTTATCAAATCTTTTCTCGAGTGATTCGTGAGAGTGGCCATGTAATTCGCCTGGGCGTGAGGTCCAAACCCTAATTTATCCTCCAAAACTCTAAGTTCTTCCCCAATTTCTCCACCACAAACCCTAAATCGCTTCCGTCTTGCGTCACCATTCCAGTATCTAAGTACAAATTAAGACCAATTTTGTCTTGAAATGCATCTTCTAGGCAGTTATTGCTCACTGCAGTACATCATCACACCATTATCTAAAAAGAGATTTGAACCAAATTTATATATGAAAATTATCTTCCAAGCTTATTTCAGTTATGCTACTCTACGGTCCATGTAGTACATAACATTGTCAATAGCTTCAAGGCTTTCAGTGAAACCACTAACTTTGAGATGCGACTAATAGTAAACGGATAAAGATATGATTGCCTATGGTACATATAGCTGAATCAACCAGATGGAATAAGGATAGATGTTTCTGGTTATAGAAGGTACTCGGCTGCTTTTACACAAAATAAAAAAAAAATAAAAAAAACATAATCCCCTAACACAGCCCACATGCACACTTTCTCTAGCCCTAGGGAAAAGCTACAACAACTAAGCCTTTTATCCCAAGTATTTGGGATAGGCTACGTGAACCAAAAAAAGAATCGCGCCGGATCAATCACTTTGATATTCCTTCTCCATTCATTTCTATCAAGTAATATCTCCTTATTTAAATCTCTAGACTCCATATTTTTGCGTATCACCTCCATCCATATTTTCTTCAGTCTTCCCTTCGTTCTTTTAACTTGTCCTATATTGATAAACTCCCATCTTCGAACTGGTGCACATGCATACTTTCAACACAGCCCTTAGGGAAAAACTATTAAATTAAAAAATGAAACCTCACATGCATACTTTCAACTAGAATCTCTAACCAATAGGCAAACTTGTGTAACTGGAGAAAACAAAAATAAGAGAAATTAATCTATAAATATGTAGAAAGAGAATTACAAGTTTGTGATTGCAGGGAAAAGATGTCATATAAACCAGGAACTAGATATGACAAAGACAAAAGTAAAACACAAAAACCTGAAAGCAAATGCTGAGCCAAACAAAAGCAAATCTATATTAAAGTCCAGACTACAAGCAGAGTAATAATGCAAAACAAAGAATACTCATCCAGGTCAAAGAGAAAGGAAAAAGTGCCAAATGGCAGTGGCACACAATATTAAGACAATAGTGGCAGAGGCAAATAAATAACCCTTTACACAAACTTTATTTGAATGCTAAAAACAGTAAAAACCAAGAAATTGAGATACAAAAGAAGTGAAGAACAAGAAACAAGATACACATTAAAAAGCATATCACAACAGCAAAAGCTCAATGATTTAAAAGAAATTGCAAATTAGCTTATACCAATACCTCAATAATTTAAAACAGAAGACAAGAAGACACCCTTAGGGTTTAGTTGTTATGACATGTATATTGAAAGAAAAGAGGAAACAGAATGTAGAGTTCATCTTGGAATCTTCCAGACCAACTCCAAGTTTCTTATATAGGTGAAGAATATCACATAATATCAGGATGAGACTAAAAGGTACAACAATAATGCAGAACTGGCAGGTCCAGACACCAGCAGAAAATATATTAAGGCCTCATTGCTTGTAGCGGAAAAAAATTTATCAATTTCTAAGCCTACGAGAGGTAAATGTGATAACTGGCAACAATTGACCAAGGATCATCAAGATAGATCTTGTTTAATCCATTAGCTAAGGAAAATCCTGTTTTGACAGGCTTAATAACCTCCACGAGCCCATTACTACTTTAGCATCTAAGATACCAAAGAGCATTAGTTCAACATCGCACAATACTTGATAGAAATTCTAGATAGACCTTTAAGACAACCAATTTCCAATAGAGGTGAAGGTTGACAAATTGGCATATCTATCAAGTCACCTCATCTGTTTGAGTCTGATTATTCCTAAACCCAATGTGAATTTTTCTACTTTTACTTGCTCCCCCGCAGCGATCGATTCACCAAGACCATATTGCTTGGCAATCAACAGAGAAAGATTAGAGCATTTTAACACCCAAACTTAATAGCATTAAAACATGCTTAAAAGTACCAACTGGTGTTAGACTTCTGACTAACAGAACTGCACATTCTCGTCAAAAAGGAGAAAATGCTAAGGTAAACTTTCTTACAAAACAAACTCAATTCTCCAAGTGTAATTAACAAGCTTTGACAGAAGAAAGTTCTCAACCACTTTATTCATAGTTTGAAAAATTAATCCAAATCATTCAACTCATACAACTATGTTCACAGCATAATTATTAGGAAGTCAGACAAAAACGAACTACAATTTTGCAGGCAAATTGAACTGATAAGTGATAACATAGTAAATTAAAGCCATGTTCCAATTTAAAATAAACAAGTAATATAATATATGGTTGGTTAATGCAAGTATGTGGTCTAGATAATAGACTTCTCTTTCTAGAAAGTTGAAACAATAGTTGGTTCAAATCACGTGTGTGTTAGTGGCTATCTGGTTTTCTTGTTTAACAAAATAGCTTAATGAAACTTTTCCCCAAAGCCTGGTAACATTTGAATGTTTTTTGCCCTAATCCTTCACTTTTCTTCCTTCCCATGTTTTTTACTTTCCTTTTTCCCTCCACTCTCTAATCATTGTATTCCAACTTTTATTAAATTTCTTTCAATTTGCTTTGTCTATCTAAAATTCTTTTCTTCCTTTCTTTACTCGCTTGGTTTCACCTCTTTCAAAGAGAGAGAGATGCTTTATCTACTTAATTGCATTAAAGTGATCATCAAATGATCTATCCAACTTATGAAGCCCGGGATTGAAATTAAACTCTCAAGCATAATATACCTAAGAAGTTAGAAAATAATAGAAAGAGCAACAATTTTATCTATTTTATTGACACAGAACAATTTAAAAAAATGAAGGAGTGATTCAAAAAATATAGATGGAGATGATACAAAATAAAGATGTCAAAGGCTTATATGAAGACATAATGCTGGATAGGATTGAGTGGACAATGATCATCCATGTGATTGGTCTGACTTAATTCTCTTTTGGTTCATGCAACCTACACCAAATACTTAGATAAAAGGCTTAGTTGTCGTTGTGGTATCTTACTCTGGCAAAGTAAGTCAATGACATCAAATATCAACGCCCATCAACTTTAGCCCATATACTATTTGCTTTGAAAGTCTCAACGAATCCTTTCAATATTTTTTTGCCATGATCTACCAAAGAAATGATAATTTAATGAGAAAGAATACACCTAAAACTAATACCTCTTCTAATTTAAGATGAAAGTATATTCAGCTAAAAACTCAAACTACACCTATTCACAAATTGCTGATTCAAAGAATATTGCTCAAATTCATATTAGTAGTCCTCCCACATCATTTTCAAACAATCTCTGATCTGAAAGTTAAAGTTCTATCTGTATGACTCTAGCTCGTCCAATTTTTAACTGTGCAACCAAAACTGTCCCTTTTGTTTTTAAGTACAATTAGATTTATGTAACAACTCATCTATCTAACTACCAAGCACCATTTTTGACTATGACTAACCTCTCATAGTACCTTATCAAGTTTAAGAAGAACATCAAGCACATAACCATGATCAAGAACAATCCTTTTCAAGGACTTGCATAAGGAAGCCTACATTAATAAATGTTTGGGTCGATAGTCAGTGATTAATCCTTCTAACCTATTCTCACTGCCATGTTGACGCAAAAATAACCTTCTACATGCATTTAGACTAAACTATTTAATCGACTATTATTACACATATAATTAGCTAGAGCATTAGCAAGGCCCTCGAAACAAGCAACTTGTTACTTCTTTAGAAATATATCAATAAATCACATTACTATTATACCTAATTTTTTTGCGAAAATATTATATCTATAATTATTTATAGAACAAAAAATCACACAACTCAAAAGCTCGTTAATCAACTATGCAGAAAGCAATTTCACATTCCCAATTTACCAATTAAATTCTAATTTCCAACAATAAAATGACCAGCACATCTAAATAATTTATGCGTTGCTCAAATAGGGGGAAAAACTTAATTTTAACGGGAAAAACCTTAAATTTCGTCGATGCCATCCCTATTACAAAATTTTTGTTCTGATCCGAGACATGCACTCGCTAATTCGCCATAATTCTCCGACAAATTAACGCAAAAATTAATAGAACTAACAGATCTATAAATCACAAAAGAAAAAAAAAAAAAAACAAATCGATTAACATTTAGCAGGAAAAAAAAAAAAATTAAAATCAGCAAAACAAGTTTGACGAAAATCTCCAATTAGAGAATCAGCACACAAATTTCTATTGAGAAGTCTTCTCATCTCAAATAAAATTAAAAGAAAAAGTATCGAGAAAGGAGATCGAGGCTGACCTAAAGAAGCAAAACCCTAGCAACCTGACGAGGGCCGAGGGCCTTTAAAGATCTCTCTCTCTCTCTACAAAAGAACAAAAATATCACCCGGACGGCTCGGCCGGGTCATCGATGGCGGAACCGGTCGCCTCTTCGGTCCAAGATGGCACGAACCGGCGGTCCACCGCCCTTGGACTCATTTCGGAAATTTAAGACACCTGGACAAATATATTTCCTTTTAATTATAAGAAAAAAAATCTCTATTTGGATATTTTCATTGAGTTCTAAATCCAAATTTTTTTATAAAAAAAAACAAAAACAAAATCAAATCAAATCAAGATTTATTTGGACCGCAAATAGAGTTCGTTAAACTCAAAATAATACAAGTTTTATCGTTTCTTACCAAATAACCAATGATTATAGGAGTAGGAGACGTTCAATTTTTGATTTGTTATATTTAAAATTTTTAATTAGAAGGAAAAAATTATCTAGTCAAAATGGACTGTCTAAAGACAAGTGGCCCAGTGCAAACGTGATCTCATGCCTGGAGTCCGAACGCGGAACAGGTCTCATTGTCCGAGTCGGATGCCACTTCCTAAGTTGCATGTATATACGGGCATGTGTCCAAATTAAGACACATACAATTATACAAACCAGTGTATCTTAGGGAATCTTGCATGCCATCTAAATTGCTATATCAATGGAGAGCTACAAGTCAAAAAAAATTTTGATACGTACGGAATGAATCTTGTAGATATCTTCAACATTTTGTGGCGTACCAAATTATGTTCTATTGTTTACAAGGTACTTGGTAATTAGTATTTGTTCCGTATCTACTAAGTGCATGTGTTGCATGCATGAATGGTAATTGACGTATTTACGGATCAATTTTTTATTCTTCCAATATAAATTTTTTGAATTAGAAAAATAAAATTTTCATTTTTAATTTAAAATTTTATATTTGGCACGCAAAAAATTGATTTATGAATGCATTCATTACCCTCCCTAGTTGCATGAGGATTTTGGTTCTTTCATTAATAGCGTGCAATGCAAAAGCCGATTTTATGGAAAATAGAAAATAAAAAAGTGACCCGGTAAGATCTATTAATTTTTTATTTTTTTTTAAGAATATTTTATTAAAAATGATCATGGAAATTGACTACAGAAAGTTGTTTTTAAATTTTTATTAATTGTTTCATATGATTATGAAAAGTGGACTGTGATAACTATGAATCAATCACTCTCTCCCACTAAAAATATTAATAAAAAGGGGAGGATAATTTTCAGCCAATTCAATCCAAAAAATGCTTAATTTATCTCCAAACTTTCTATGCTATGTAGTAAAGAGATAATGTAATATATTACATACTTTCTATAAACCAATTCATAGAAAGTATCATACTCTCTATATTTTCTATTTCACTTTCCGTAACACTTTCCATAAAACAATCAATCATGTACTTTTTATTTTTGGATTTCTTTTTTCTAGATCTTAGTTGACAATATTCATATCTAAGTACTATTGATTGCATAGCCCAGCCTAGATATTGTCGTTAGGATTAAAGGAAGATAAAACAAAAGAAGAGCAATTTCTATAAATTAAATTATTCCTTTCTATCTTGATATTTTAAAGAATCATTCTAATAGAGATTTTATGCAAAGAGGTCCTCTGTTAGTTAAAGGCTCATTAATAGCCTATCATACATTGACAATATCTCTGTAGTTCCTAATATCATGAAGACCTTCCCCTGAGTGGAGTTTAAAGTCCAAATTTCTTTGAAACAAAAACATATTATAAATAAGGGGTTTTTACATATCTATCCCTTACATCTTTAAAAATTAAAATTTAGTCTCCCAAATCTTCATATTTATAATTCAGTCCTCCAGCCCGAATTTCTCGTTATGAGTTTATACATATATGTCTCTTACATCTTTAAAAATTATAATTTAGTCCCTCATATCTTCATATTTATAATTTAGTCTCTCAAATCCTTTAACTTACCTCACTTCAGTCCTCCAGTATATTTTTAGCCCGAATTTCCGGTTATACCTCTGAATTACTTCACTTTAGTCCTCCCTTTATTTTCTCCCCTCTCTTCCTCTTCTTATTGGGTCCCCTATCCATTCTTTTCTTCTCTCTCTCTTCTCTTTTTCTTCTTCTTATTAGATTTTCCTAAGTTTTTCACTTTAGAGATTAACTGAGAGGAAAGAGAGAGAGAAGAAGAATAGAGAGAGGAACCCAATAAGAGGAGGAAGAGAAAAGAAAGGACTAAAATGAAATAATTCAGGGGTATAACGGAAAAATCAGGCCAAAAATATGGTTGGGAGACTAAAGTGAGTTAACTTAAAAAATTTTAGAGACTAAATTATAAATATAAAGATTTGATGGACTAAATTCTAATTTTTAAAGATTTAAGGAAATAATATGTAAAAACCCCTAGAATATTTCTCCCAGTTTGCCTAGCCTGTGACTTCATCGGAACAAAACTAACTTTCTTGCCCCCCATATGCTGACCAAAATAACTCTTTAAGCCTCATCACCCCTTGCCCGATAAATTGAATTGGTTTTTACGTGTCCCATTCCACAATTCAGATCGCGGTTCATATTTATCCATACCAATCTTCAAATTGAGATTATCCTCTATTGGGGATCGACTCCCCTAATCAGACCTCGATCACCATAGGATCACAACATCGAGCAAACAAAATAAAAATATAAAACAAGCACAAAAAAAAAAGCAAGAGATTAACGTGGTCCGGACGAACAAGTTTGATCTACGTTCACGGAAACAACAAGAGAGATTCATTATGAGGAAAAATATTATAAGAAGATGTCCAATTATTTATCTACCTCTCTCATCTCTCATAGCAAAAGATCGTCTCTTTAAATCAATTGCTCACATATCTCATATCACATATATAACTATATATATAGTACTAATATTAAAACTCTATTAGAATAGTATTATCATCATCTAATTAGTGTTCCAAACCAATTAACATATTGGCCTTCTGATCTAAGTTCAATCGAGACTTTTTGTAATTTCTGATCACTTTTGAATACTCAACGAATATGAGAAACAGACCCAATATTTTCGTATGTCTAAACTTAGGTACTAAATTGTATGACAGAGAGTCCAAATTCTAATTATCGTTGCCAGAAGTTTGGTACTAAATTATAGTACATTAATAAATAAAAATAAAAAAAAACTCTTCTAGTTACCAATGGGTGACCACGGTCGGTTCGGTTCGGTTTTTTAAAAAAAATCCAACCGAAAACCGAACCGAACTTATAAAACCGAAACCGAACCGATCGAAAAAAGTGAAAATCGAAAACCGAACCGAATTTTCGGTTCGGTTTTTGGTTTTTAGGGTTTGAAACTAATTATGTGATAAATGCATGTATTTTATAGAAAAAATAATAATTTTCTTTCTATTTTTTTTCTTTTTCTATTTATTAAAATAACAATTACAGGTTTTTCATTAAAAATTTAAAATAAAAATACATTGAAAATAAATCAAAGAAAAAAATAAGCTACAATTCCAAAAGTTCGGTTTTTTCGGTTGGAGCTAAAGCTACCGAAACCCGATCTGAAATCCGTAATTAATTTCGGTTTTTAAACCGAACCGAACCGAAAATCGAATAAACCGAATCGTATCAGTTCGGTTCGGTTCGGTTCTGTTTTTCCGGTTTTATGCTCAGATCAGGGAAATGATCATATTCCAAATTCTAGGACGCAGTGGTGGGCATGTGCCAATTAAACACGAATACAAACTAGTGTACTTTTGGGAATCTTAGGTACATCTTAGGCAACTTACTCAATGCACGGAGAACCACAAGCCAAAATTAACTTGATTATTTATGTGGGATGAATCTTGGAGATATATATTCAATATTTTGTTGTGTAGCCAATTATGCTCTATTATTTATCTTCTAATTTGTAAGTATTTGTTCTAGATAAAACCTTTTTTCCAAAAAATCTTGAACTATTTTATGCTATATAAATCCTAATGGATTTACAAAACTCCCAAATGATTAGTAGAAAATTAATGAATCGATCTAAAAATGCAGTATATACACACTATTCGACTTTTCTAAGTACCCACTTTTTGATTTAGTATCTTTACTCAAAACATGTATATTTAAAGTTTTGGGAGAGTGTCGGTATCTGTTGCAGTTTTAAATCGATTAATTAATTTCTCTGTTATGTCCATAAAATTTAAACCAAAACACCAGAATACTTTGTATTCTGTTTATTGTATTTTAGCCTATTTATTCTTCAGCTAGTATAATAAACAATAATACACGCCATCTCTTTGATCATTGCTTGAGAATTTGGGCTCTTCGATTAGAGATGCCGTACGTATTTTCTAAATATTTGTTTGGATATTTTTCTACAATCGTGACACAGAATAAAAGAAAAAAGTTAGTGAATCTCTTGACAATTGGAGAGCGTCACACTTGTAAGCACAAAACTTGTAGCGTAACTTTTTTAATTTTGTCTTGGGGAGTTCTCTTTGATAGTCAACTAAGAAAAAGAGAAAAAAAATACAAAAAAAAATTCAATAAAATTAGAAGTAGATTAGGTGTCATCATTGGATACCATCGACATAAGATTTGGTAATATAAAAACTGATAATATGAAAGCAATTTTGACTTCCAAAATAACTTCGATTGTGAGTTTGCAGCAAAAAAAATTGATTTTTTTTTTTTACCATAGATAATATCAAAATAAATATTTTCTTTTGGTTAAACATAAAGAGATAAATAAATGGTTGTACAAATGTAAATTGGATAACGAAGTACATCATGATTTTCAATCAATATAATTATTTTTTGCGAATAAATGATTATCATGATTTAAGCATCACATGATTAGTCCCTCACAAATCCTTGTCACGAAACTCCCAAAGAGGAGCATATAAGATATTGCTGATGTATCTTTCAATTATTAATTTAAGGAGTATTTACTGTGGTTTGTCCTTCAAATCTTTATATATTATAATTTAGTCCCTCAAATCTTAATATTTAGGATTTAGTCCCCCAAATCTTCTAAGTTACTATAATTTAGTCCCCTCTCTAATTTTCTTTAATTTTTAACCTGATATTACTATTTTACCCCTCCTTATTCATTCTTTCTCTTCCTCCTATCTTCTCATTTTCTTCATTATTCCTCCTATCTTCTCCTTCTCTCTTCCTCCTCTTTTTTCCCAATGAAGAAAAAAAGAGGGAGAGAGAAGGAAGAGAAAAGAGGAATAATGAAGAAAAGGAGAAGAGATGAGGAAGAGAGGAGGAGAAGAGAGAAGGAGAAGGGAAAGAATGAATAAGGAGGGGTAAAATGGTAATATCAGGTCAAAAATTAAAAGAAATTAGGGAGAGGGACTAAATTGTAGTAACTTAGCAGATTTAGGGGACTAAATCCTAAATATGAAGATATGGGAGACTAAATCATAATATATAAAAATTTGAGGGACAAACCAATAAATACCCTTTATTTAATTATGCTTTTGCTACGAAACTTCAAATTATTTTTGAGCTTGTTTCGAGAGTATATACGTGGCATTCAAATCAAACACACTGCAAGACCAAAGTAGCCACTTAAAATTATGATTAAGACAGTTAATAGAAATTATTTATATTTTAACTTGTTAGAAGGGTATTGCTAAAATTGAGGATTTTTGTTTATATTAACAAAATTTCAGCTAAAATTGTTTTTTTAAAAAGACATAGACATAAATTAAAGGGTTTTAGAATATAAGTTCTTAACAAATATCATATTTAGATAATAGCTCCTAACAAATTTATTATTTTGATATTACTTCCCAACAATATGAAACTCACCTTATGATATTCCGTTAAATATTTCTTCTAAAATATCAATTAATTACGGTCAAAAACTACCCATAATAGTATGTTTACGTAATGATTCCATCTTACGTAATGATTCCATCTTAACTGTTCAAATTAAGTTACTTATTAACATCCAGTCACCATTTTTTTCATTCTTCATCTTCCTTTTCTCTTTGACTACTCTATCAACAAAAAAGTACAAAACAGACAAAAAATATTTCTAATAAGCTATGAAAATTGCCAACTTGATATACTAGAGAACAATTTAGTTTGGCCCCTTTAAGGTAATATTAAGGTTTTATATTTGTAGTTGTGATTAGATAATATTATAATATAACGAATTGACTTAAATATTGTTAACAAATAATCACAATAATATTGAGAATTTATATCCAAACAACAATTTATCAGTGACTAATATTCAAATATAAAAGCTATTTGAGACCTTATATCATAAAAGCCCTAAATTAAAATTTCTATAAATGGAAAAAAAATACTCATGTAGATCCTCTCAAGATGGAACAAAAATCTTCTATAATTTCGCTCAGTGACTCTATACAGAGCCATCACTAGCCTCCAAAATCAGTAGGTAATAAAGATGCAATATTAACGAGCTCTTCATTTTAACTTGATAGTGTTTATTTGCATTCATAACTTATTTATACAAAGATAGCGTCAAACTCACTTATTAAAAACTTTCCCAATTAAACATTTACCCAACAAAGAATTCATGAATCATGACAGTAGTAGGTAGGGGATAAAAAATTCATAACATTTGCCCTGGGAGTTACATTGAATAAAAGCGGGGGCTAAGGATGCAATTATGGGAATGTTTGGGGGCCCATCAGGTGATAATTGGAACAATTTGTACTGCTTAATTTTTTTAGTCTAACTCGTGTTGAATTCATTCACTAATTTGAACCTTAAATTGAGCCAATTCACTAGATCAAATTAAATGAATTAAGTGAATTGAAATTGGCTTCAAAAGTTGAGTACATAGCAAAGGAACAAAAAGGGAAGATGAAAAAATAGTCCCACATGGGATAGAGGAATGTAAGGATGTGTGTTTAAATATGATAGTTTGCTCCTTTACTTTGCTTATGTATGAAGAGGAAAACCTTGAGCACCACGGGTGGTGCTACGCACGCGCACGCACACGCGTGTGTGCGAGGGCGAATGGGCGTTTAGGGCGCATTGGGCGCTTTAGAGGCGCGCAGAGGGATTGCGGTTTCCTTCCCTCTGCAGATCGATCGTTGTATCCTTGGAGATCGACGTCCAAGAAATCCAGAAGCGAACAGTGGAGGACGAATCGATTTTAAGGAGATAGTGTCCAACACTAGCCTCGATCTTCATCCAATCTACTTCCTGTCAGTAAAGTCTTCTTCCAGTCTTCCTGCAACCAGGTTTTTTCTTAATCCAGTTTCTTATTTTTTCTTATTTTTTCTTATTTCTTCCAGTCTTCCTGCAACCAGGTTTTTTCTTAATCCAGTTTCTTATTTTTTAGGATAGTATACTAGATAAAGAAGAACAGTTTGATGGTTTTTCTTTAAACAGTCTTCTTCTACTTCAAAACTGGAAATATATAGACATAAACCTAATTACAGAATTAATTTCCTGCAAGATAACAGTAACAATTCTGTTAACTACAAATCTGTCATTTTGTGTTAATCTAAAACAATTCTGTATGCTTCATTCTGCAACCACAGAATTAGAAACCTCCACTTTACATATACTGTCATAATATATTAATATACTACGGTAAACTTTATACCAACAATCTTAAAATCGATTCTTGCATGTTTTAGATTAACTTTTTAAGAATACAGTTTAAACATTTTTTAGTTTGAACCTACATTCTTAAAATCGAATTTCGTGCATGTTTTAGATTAACTTTTTAAGAATACAGTTTAAACATTTTTGTTTAGAACCAACATTCTTAAAACTGATTTTTGGAATTCTGTCAAAATACCATAAATTAGAGTACTGTTATCAATTAAAACTCTGTTATAATAGTATTTAATCTTTAAACTGATATTTTATTTTAGATTAAAATACTGTCATAATAGTAATCAATCACTAGTAATCTTAATTGCTTTTAGAGAAGACTAATTAATTCTGTTTTGTGTTTGGAGTTAGAATTATTTTTCAGTTTTAGTTAAAATTTATAACAAGACATTAAGATAGATAAATTTTAATATTTGTAGATGGCTACTACATCTGATATGTCCACTGTGATAACTCCTGTCATGGTTACTCCAACTGTGCCTTCAAGCCAGTACGAGAAACCAGAGAAGTTCAGTGGCTCAGATTTTAAGAGATGGCAACAGAAAATGTTGTTCTATCTCACTACAATGAATCTGGCCAAGTACTTGAAGGAGACTGTGCCTACTCTTGTTGAAGATGATCAACAATCTGTGAAGGCGGTTGAAGCATGGAAACATGCGGACTTCTTGAGTAAGAACTATATTCTCAATGGTTTGGACAATATACTGTATAATGTATATAGTTCAGTTGCTACTGCTAAGGAATTCTGGGAGTCCTTAGACAAGAAATATAATACAGAAGATGCCGGCTCTAAGAAATATGTAGTCGGTAAGTTTCTGGATTATAAAATGGTTGATTCTAAAAATGTAATCAACCAAGTACAGGATCTTCAAGTGATCATTCATGAAATTCATGCTGAAGGTATGACTATCAGTGAATCTTTTCAAGTGGCTGCAATAATTGAAAAATTGCCACCATCTTGGAAAGAATTTAGATATTACCTAAAGCATAAACGAAAAGAAATGACACTTGAAGATCTAATTGTACGATTGAGGATTGAAGAAGATAACCGCCTTTCTGAAAAGAAAATTGGAAATCCATACAATGTTTCTAAAGCTAATGTTATGGAAAATTCCAATAAGTCTAATGACAGGAAGAGAAAGCACAATGGTGAAGACTCTAAGAGTGGTAACTCGAAGAGATTCAATGGCAAGTGCTACAACTGTGACAAGCCTGGACATCGTGCAAAGGACTGCCGTGTGCGAAAGGCACCAGATTCTTCAAAGAAGAAGAAGAAGCATCCTAATGCACATTTGGCCGAAGAAGAAAATCTTTGTGCAAATGTAGATTGTACATCTGTTGTCTCAGAGGTTAACCTAGTTGGTGGCAACTCTAAAGAATGGTGGGTGGACACTGGAGCCACTCGCCACATCTGCGCCAACAAGTGGATGTTCTCCACATATGAATCTGTGGAAGGAGAACTACTCTACATGGGTAACTCTGCAACCTCCAAGGTTGAAGGACGAGGCAATATTGTACTGAAGATGACTTCGGGGAAAGAACTTACTCTTACTGATGTACTTCATGTACCAGATGTCCGCAAGAATCTGGTCTCTGGTTCAGTCTTGAGTAAGAAAGGCTTTAGGCTTGTGTTTGAGTCTGATAAATTTATACTCACAAAAAATGGTGTATATGTAGGTAAGGGGTATATGACCAATGGTCTGTTTAAATTAAATGTAATGACCATTGCCCCTAAGGTTATCAATAAAATTAATTCTTATGTTTATATGACTAAGTCACCTTTTATTTGGCATGGTAGATTAGGACATGTTAATTATTATACTTTACAAAGATTAATAAATTTGAATATGTTGCCTAATTTCAATATAACCTTTGAAAATAAATGTGAAATATGTGTTGAATCAAAAATGACTAAGCTTCCATTTCACTCTATAGAACGTAGTACTGAACCTTTAGAATTAATTCATACAGATGTATGTGATTTAAAATCTATTCAAACTAGAGGTGGAAAGAAGTACTTTATTACGTTTATAGATGATTGTACTAGATATTGTTATGTATATCTACTTAGAACAAAAGATGAGGCAATTGAAATGTTTATACAATACAAAAATGAAGTTGAGAATCAACTTAGCAAAAAGATAAAAATGTTAAGAAGTGATAGAGGTGGAGAATATGAGTCACCATTTGCACAAATTTGTACAGAACATGATATTATACATCAAATAACTGCTCCTTACACTCCACAGCAAAATGGAATTGCTGAGCGTAAGAACAGAACTTTAAAAGAAATGATGAATGCCATGTTAATAAGTTCTGGTTTACCCCAGAACATGTGGGGGGGAGCTCTGCTTTCTGCCAATTATATTCTCAACAAGATACCCCAAAAGAAACTTGAGAAAACACCTTATGAATTATGGACAGGTCGAGCACCTAGTTATAAATTCTTAAGAGTGTGGGGGTGTCTAACTAAGGTGGCAATTCCTACTCCTAAAAGGACTAAAATTGGACCTAGAATTATTGATTGTATATTCATTGGATATGCGCATAATAGCAGTGCCTATCGTTTCTTTGTTTTTAACTCTGATCATCCAGAAATACATAAGTACTCTATTATTGAATCTAGGAATGCAGTATTTTTTGAAAATATATTTCCTAGTAAAGAATATAATCCAAGTTCCTCTAAAAGAACTTGTGATGATATAATAAGAGAAACAGAGTCTGATTCAGGAAATAAAACCAATGAGGATGAATATAGACGGAGCAAAAGGGCCAGGATTAATAAATCGTTTAGTCCGGATTTTCTAACATGTATATTAGAAAAAGAACCTCAAACTTATAAAGAGGCTATGTCTACTCCTGAAGCTCCTTTTTGGAAAGAAGCTGTAAATAGTGAAATTGAATCAATTATTCAAAATCACACCTGGGAACTTGTGGATTTTCCTCCAGGAAGTAAACCATTAGGATATAAATGGATCTTTAAAAGAAAGATAAAACCTGATGGGTCTATAGATAAATACAAAACTAGACTTGTAATAAAAGGCTATAGACAAAAGGAAGGTATTGACTATTTTGATACATATTCACCTGTAACAAGAATAACATCCATAAGATTAATAATTGCTTTTGCTGCATTATATAATCTTGAACTTCATCAAATGGATGTAAAAACAGCATTTTTAAATGGTGAATTAGATGAAGAAATCTACATGGAACAACCTGAAGGGTTTGTAGTTCCAGGTAAAGAAAAGAAGGTGTGTAGACTTGTTAAGTCTCTTTATGGACTTAAACAAGCACCTAAACAATGGCATGAGAAGTTTGACCAAGTTATGTTGTCAAATGGATTTCGCTATAATGAATGCGATAAATGTGTATATGTAAAAGGGGATATGCACAATTATATCATTGTATGTTTATATGTGGATGACATGATTATCACCGGTAGCACGGTGGCTCTAATTAAGGAAGTAAAAATCATGTTAACACGGAAATTTGATATGAAAAACTTAGGTATTACATATATTATTCTTGGAGTTAAAATCTCCAAGACATCTGATGGATATACCTTATCCCAGTCACATTATATCGAGAAGATACTCGAAAAATTTGACAAGGGAAATACTGATATAGCTAAGACACCTGTAGATATGAGTCTACATCTTACAAAGAATATAGGTGCTAGTATATCACAGTTAGAATATTCTCAGATCATTGGCAGTCTTATGTATTTAATGAACTGCACAAGACCTGATATTGCATACTCAGTAAGCAAACTGAGTAGGTTTACAAGTAATCCAGGGGAGAACCACTGGAAAGCAATAGTTAGAGTACTCAAATATTTGAGGTACACTACTAACTATGGGTTGCACTATACTAGATATCCAGCAGTGATTGAAAGATACACTGATGCTAACTGGATTACCGATTCAAAAGATATCAAATCCACAAGTGGATATATCTTTACTATTGGAGGTGCAGCCATCTCTTGGAAATCTTCTAAACAAACATGTATAGCCAGATCCACTATGGAATCTGAGTTTATAGCTTTAGATAAAGCTGGAGAAGAAGCAGAATGGCTTCGAAACTTTTTAGAAGATATTCCAATGTGGCCTAAACCTGTGTCAGCAATATGCATCCATTGCGATAATCAATCAGCAATTGGAAGGGCACAAAATGTATTATATAATGGAAAGTCACGACATATACGTCGTAGGCATGAAACTGTAAGACAGCTGCTTACAAACGGAATAATATCTCTTGATTATATAAAATCAAAAGATAATATTGCAGATCCATTAACAAAAGGCTTGACTAGAGATCAAGTATATAAGTTGTCGAGGGGAATGGGATTACAGCCTACTAAAGAGTAACTCCATAATGGCAACCCAACCTAGCTGATTGGAGATCCCAAGATCTAGGTTCAAAGGGACAACCGAATTGTGGGGGAATTCGAAAGAATCACTGAGGAAAATATTTCCTATCTCATTTCTATGGTAAAATAGTGATTACCTGCAATGTGTTAGGATAAGCTAAGGTTTTAATGATCCTTATATCTTAGAAATCTAAGTGGAGTATGGCAGGATACTCTTGATAAGAGATCACCTATGTGAGTGAGAAGGGGCCGCTTCTATGAGAATGAGAAAGGCTAAGTTATCTAAGAGCACTCACATAATTACCAGGTTGTCCAAGGCCAAAATGGACACAACATAGAATCTGATAAAGTTGAAAGAAATCGTGTGAATATTATTGTCTTAGTTTACATCAAAAGCTGAACAGTTCAAAAACATCGTGTTCACTGGTTAGCAAGTAAACTCGATAATATTTCACTAGGGAAGGTTCAAAGCCAAAAGCCACCTCTCCCGATGCGGTAACTTTCTATTACACTCTCTGGTTATTTGCATTAGAGTCTAAGCCATTTCATTCATGTGGGGGATTGTTAAATTCATTCACTAATTTGAACCTTAAATTGAGTCAATTCACTAGTTCAAATTAAATGAATTAAGTGAATTGAAATTGACTTCAAAAGTTGAGTACATAGCAAAGGAACAAAAAGGGAAGATGAAAAGATAGTCCCACATGGGATAGAGGAATGTAAGGATGTGGGTTTAAATATGATAGTTTGCTCCTTTACTTTGCTTATGTAAGAAGAGGAAAACCTTGAGCACCACGGGTGGTGCTACGCACCGCCCGCACGCGCACGCGCGTGTGCGAGGGCGAATGGGCGTTTAGGGCGCATTGGGCGCTTTAGAGGCGCACTTTGCACTTCGCACGTACGTCGGCGGTCCAACAATCACCGGCCGCCATCAACGGTTGCCGTTAAACGGTCACAACTGTTGAAACGGCCAACTGTTGCGACTGTTGAAATCTCAACCGTTGCGACTGTTGAAAACCTATAAATAGGGTCTGGGTCAGTGTTTCAATCAACACGTTTTTCTTTTCTCTTCTCTTTCTTCTTCTGCAGACAGAAGTTCCAGAATTTCTGTCTACAGAAGAACTCTGTTCATCATTTTCAATAAAGTCCAGTCCTGCATAACATAAACCAGAGAGAACCTTTATCAGATTCGCCAGAGCAGAGGGATTGCGGCTTCCTTCCCTCTGCAGATCGATCGTTGTATCCTTGGAGATCGACGTCCAAGAAATCCAGAAGCGAACAGTGGAGGACGAATCGATTTTAAGGAGATAGTGTCCAACACTAGCCTCGATTTTCATCCAATCTACTTCCTGTCAGTAAAGTCTTCTTCCAGTCTTCCTGCAACCAGGTTTTTTCTTAATCCAGTTTCTTATTTTTTCTGATTAGGATAGTATACTAGATAAAGAAGAACAGTTTGATGGTTTTTCTTTAAACAGTCTTCTTCTACTTCAAAACTGGAAATATATAGACATAAACCTAATTACAGAATTAATTTCCTGCAAGATAACAGTAACAATTCTGTTAACTACAAATCTGTCATTTTGTGTTAATCTAAAACAATTCTGTATGCTTCATTCTGCAACCACAGAATTAGAAACCTCCACTTTACATATACTGTCATAATATATTAATATACTACGGTAAACTTTATACCAACAACTCGCACACAAGTAATTTTTATAACAGAGTTACCATGGAGAATCGAACTTAGCACCTCCCATAAATTTAAAAGGGCTTAAGCCAAGCTCATTAGCATTTGTACTGCTTAGTTGCCCGCCCTACTAGTAGCTGGTCCCATCTATCTTTATTTTTGCTAATTTTAACTTAGGTATATATATATATATTTAATAATATTATCCTAAGTTGTTACTGAAAATCGAACTTAAATCCTCTCGCAAATTGAGGGAGTTTTCAAAGGAGCACACCACTTTTCCTAATGAGCACACTTTATAGTGTAAAGTGTAAAGTCCGGACATTGGACTTGGACAGTTATATATATATATAGAGAGAGAGGGAAATAGAAATGAGCTGACAGCTCACGCAAGTTATCTGAGCTGCAGTTCATTTTCACTATATCTAATAATTTTTTTTAAAATTTTTCTTTTGGATTATGATCTCGACCCCCTAGGGTTCACTCATACCCAATTTCTTGGGTTTTATTTTCGATTTGGTCCTCCATCAAGTTAACACAAAATTAACGGTTTTCAATGAATACAATATTTTGTATGCACTTGATGAAATGGTAAATGAACTCCAAAATTTATGAAATTTAATCCGAAAGAAGTTAAGCAGGTAGAGATAGTAATTATAAAGAAGAATTATAGATAAATCATTGGATTATTATAATTTTGCCGCTAACTCACGTAACTTTTCTTGAGCTGGCGGCTCACCTACAGTAATCCCATATATATGTATATTTAATAATATTATTCAAATTGAGTTGTTACTGAAAATCAAACTTAAATCCTCTCGCAAATTGAGAGAGTTTTCAAAAGAGCACACCACTTTTTCTAGTGAGCATATTATAAAGTGTAAAGTTTGTACAGTTATAAAATTGGCTCAGCGTGGAGAGTATAGGTGGGCTCACTGGAAAAAATGGTGTGCTAGTTTGGAAACTCCCCAGATTGAAGAGCTCAATGGCCCCACATATCTTTATTGCTCTCACCAAAACCCATACCAAACCCCACTCAGCACTCTAGCTCCTGTTGGCTTTAGCTCCTGCTGGCTTCACATGCTAAACTAAACTCTCCTCCTCATATAATACTCAAGATTAAATATTCTATTATTTCTTTTTAAACTGAAATTACAACTAAAAGTTGAGGGTTTTACGGTAATTTTCATTATTGTTAATTTTCTTCCTTTGTCTACTCACAGACTTGGACCTACACGAGTTGTTAAGTCAGGTATTAAACGCTTCCACATGACTCGGATGATTATTTTATTATTTGGTACGGGGGATGTTTTTTGCATGTTAGTCCTTGTAGACTACATGTATTACATATAAAACATTTAGCAACAAAATATTAATTATAGTATTTTTTTTTGGTTCCTCGTGATCCCCTTGCCATTTAGCTGTACTAAAAAAGATATATTATGATTGATAACATGATTTACAATATGGTTTAGGGAATTATCCTATATGAGAGCAAAATTAAAGATATTGATCCTGGTTCCCAGAATTTTGTTTGAGTTGAAAAGAGATAAAAAAATAGAGCATTTACATAATTTATATTTTTTGAAATTTAAATTTTTAGTGGTTGAATGAGAAAAATAAATAATAAAAGATTTTATTGTAATGGAAATATTTTATGCTGAGGATCAAAAGAAGACAAATAAAAAATTTTAATTTTCAAGTTATGTGTTTCATCGCTTATTGTTTTACTATTTTCACATTCTGAAGTACTAGTTTATGTGCTCCAGGAGCACCTGATACTTTCTTCTTATTTAAAATATGTATCTTTTTTATTTTTTTTTCCAAATCAGATATCACTATATAGAATGAATATTATTTAAAAGTATAAGAAATTCACAAGATTAATTTTACATAATTTTATAGCAAAAATAAAAGTTCACAAAAAACTCTAAAATAAGCAAAAGAAATTATGCAATTACGGAATTTCAAAGGAACTAGCATGTAAAAGACACCAACCAGTAACTAAACTAGGGGAGTTTCTAGAGGAGCACACCATTTTTCATAGTAAGCCCACTTTTTGTAGTGTAGTTCCAGTCCGGTTTTCCTCTATTATTAAGTGGGCTCACTAGAAAAAATGGTGTGCTCCACTAGAAACTCTCCCAAACTAATGTCACCGTCACTCTCGTTTTCAACAATTTCATACTGAACTCAGAGATTTCTCTCCATTCGGTTCCATTGAAGTCTTCTCCTACTTCTTCAGCAGTCTTAATTTCTCTCCATTAATCTCTCTATTATGCTCGAAAAATTTCATCTAAATTAAATCAATTTATTTATTTATTTATAACTAATCAACACACAGCCAAAATACCTTTGCCGACAATCCTAAGCAAAGCATTTGAATCTCTCTCTCATCATTATTCAACTTTTTTGCCGTCGGTGCAGCTGTCATTAGTAGCAGTTTCACTATAAGAACAAACAAGAGTCAGAGCTTTAGAGAGAGAGAGAGAGAGAGAGAGAGTCTAGAGAGAGAATGCGTTCTCTTGTTCCTCTCTTTCTTCTCCTGCTCTATGCCTCTGTGATCGTTGAGTCGGCCACCGATCCGAGAGATGGTAACTTTGTCATGCATTTTCTGTGATTAATGGTGAAATTTTGATCTTTTTTTTTTTTTTCCTCCCATTTTCCCCCTTTTTTCTGGTGAAAGGAGTGATTTTTTTTTGGGGGTTCTTGGAAAAATTGATGCCTGCTTGTTTTTTTTTTTTTTCATAATTTTTATTGCGAAGCTTATAATTTTCGTCGTCGAGGTTAGAATTGACCCTCTACTTGCAGACGAACTCTTGTGATTATTATTAATTTTTTTTTTGGTTGAAATATTGATGTCTTTTTCACATTTTTTATTGTTCCCCTTGTAAATCTTCTCTCCTGTTTTTTGTGGAAATGTTGATGCCCATGCCCACCTAATCTTTTGGTTGAAATCTTGATGCCCATTTTGTTACTTTCAGTTAACAATTTTGGAAATGTAGATGCCCACTTTTTTTTTTTTTTAAAATATATAATTCTTGGTTGAATCTAGATCCTGATATTTCGTAATTTTTGGTATATATATATATTTTTTATTGTTGGAACTAAAATTTGATGCTCTGTTTGCAGCTCAAGCTCTTGGGGTCTTCTACGGCTCCTTGAATAGCCCACCTCAACTCTCTGGATGGACCTCGAATGGCACCGATCCTTGCGGAGAGTTGTGGAAGGGGGTTTCTTGCTCTGGTTCAGCTGTCACCTCAATGTAGTATATATTTTCAATCTCAAATGCAATAAACTGTTGGGTTGAAATCCTATTTTGGTATTTATTTAGTTATTTGATTTGTGTTATTGCAGTCAGATTCCTGGGATGGGGCTCAATGGTACTCTTGGGTACACCCTCTCGGATTTATTGTCCCTGAAAACATTGTGAGTAAATTGTTCACTCATCTTGATGAAGTGTAGACTTGCATGTCGATTTAATCTTCTTTCTTTTGTTTTGCTTGCAGGGATTTGAGCAACAACAACATACACGAAACCATTCCGTATCAGCTGCCGCCAAATCTCACCTACTTGTATGTGCTATCCTTTATTGCTAGCTTGGCCCCTTTCGTAACAATTGCAGTAACTCTTGATTTGAAGTGCTAGGCTCCATTTCGTGGTGCAGGAATCTTGCTAATAACAACCTCACCGGGAATCTTCCTTACTCTATATCTTTAATGGTTTCCCTAGTTTATCTGTAAGGTTCTCGCGTATGCAATTATTGCCCTTCTAATGGGAGATTAAGTTTTTTCTTTTTCTCGATATTATCTAACGGCTTATGTTGCATAAATTTTTTATTGCAGTAATGTCAGTCACAACTTGTTGTCTTCAAATATTGGGGATTTATTCAGCAATCTGCAGAACTTATCAGATTTGTAAGAAATTTGATAGTGCTTTGTTTAAAATTATTCTTGGTTTCTCTTGCTATTATGGTTGACCGTATTAAAGTGAACCCTTTAAAAGACACAAGGCACTTCAAAGAACATGATCTGAATTATTAGTTAAGGTCTTAGGTGCATTCTAGTAGAACTGTCCGCTATATTCCCCATCTTTTGGAGTTGTGAATTTCCTTGTGTCTCTGCTATCTTTTATTACATTAATCAAATGCTAAGTAGGTTGATCTTTAGAGATGCATTTGGTTCTGACTTTAAAAATGGCAATATATTGGAACTCATCAGTTGTTAAATAATTCTGTAAAATTTATATATATATATATATATATATATATATATATATATATATATATATATATATATATATATATATATCTGTTGAAAATAACATGTTATGAAACCTGTTATGTTGCGTTACATAACCTAACAGAACCCCAATGCTACGTAACAACTGAAAATAACTCAGTGCACTGAAACAATATATTTTTTATGTTATATTACGTAACGTTACGTTAAGTTACGTTATATTACGTTATTTACTATTATTTTTTTTAGTAATTTCTATATTGTTGTTGATTATTATTTTATTTATTAGCAAATTGCTATAATTTTTTTATTAGTTGTTGGCTTGTTTGATTGCTTGTGGAATTACTAACTTGTTAATTTGCAATTGTTTTCTTGTTCGCTTGTTATAATTTCTCTCCGGTTGCTGAAATATTTTACTTGTTGATTTTATTGAATTTTTAACTGAACCGAAATCAACAATTACAAATAAGATAAATTGAACATTACAAATATAAATTACAACAATGATAATAACTGGAATTGAAATAAAAAATTGAAATCTTGCTTTCTTATTTAAATGCTAACTAGAATTACGGTTAGAGACTTAATATAATTTATGAAGATAAATGTAAAAATTATTGTAGAACTTAATATAAAATTAGAATAGATTATGTATTATAAAATGGTTTTATATTCTTTTCTTAGATATTTTAAATTTATTTTTGAATTTATAAAAATTATTTTATATAGTTTTACATTTATTTTTAATTAAATAAATAGAAAATAGCATAACCTACGTTATGCGTTACGCTATATGTGACATAACCTAACAGAGACAAAATGTTACGTTATTATTATTGCTATTTTAAACATTGATATATATATATATATATATATATATATATATATATATATATATATATATATATATATATATATATATATATATATATATATATATATATATATATATATATATAGTGATTTATGCACTTCTTTATCATCGATCAAGAGGTCATATTTGTTATATTATTGAGAAACTGTTCATTTTGTATCTATCTAATATACGATCAAAATATACCAAACATGCAAAAAACATGTTATATGCCATCATTTTAGACATGAACATCATAACAGATAGTTTAGATTGTCCACATAAACCCTTCCTATGGAGGCACCTTAGGCACGCAAGCACGCACGCACATATACAAACACACGCACGCACACACCAATGGATGGGCAAATAAACAATATATCTCATGATTTTGGTCTGTGTTAACCCTAGGAGATGGAGATCAATAGTCTGGTCCAATGTCATGTAAGTAATAATCAGGAGGTGGAGGCTGCCGTAGGAGGAAATTTTCCTCATATGACAATTGATACCAATTAACCAGGTCGAGCGTCATATGAACTACTAATAGATCATTATTATTTCTTTTCATTTATAGGATGACCAGTTCAAACTATATTTTTTCTTTCCATTTTCCACAAACAAGGATTCCTAAACTCCATGATTAATTTCAGCTCATATTTCTTTCAATGAAGCAGACAGCTAGGGAGAACACTTCAAATCTGTTACGTTTTTTTCAAGATTGTGGAATAAATTTGGCAAATTCAATTGCTAAACCATTCTCCATTGCGGAATTTTTCTACCCTTGTTATGCACTTTCCCATACTCCCTTACATTTAACTTTTCACACTAAACAGTTTTATCTATCATTTCACATGGCTTCATATTTGCTGAAAATGCACTTAAAGCATATGTTGTGTGCAGTGCAAGTGGATTGTTCATTGGGCTTATAAGACTGTAGGTTAAATATAAATGGAAGATGATCCGACCATATAATGCAAAGGCCTAAACTTGTCTAATTTTTTTTATTCTATAATAACTCAAAAAAATTAACCTTATTTGAGTCATGAGTCTAAATATATTTGAACACTTGTTCATCTCTCTCAAAGTAATCTTAAATCTATTTTAAGGTCTTGGCTCTGATGCCAATTGTTGCATATGGGGACATGCAAAGGTCCATGAATGGAGATGAACTTGTCTAATTTTATTAAGGCTATAATGATTGAAAAAGATTAACCTTATTTGAGTCGTGAGTCTAAACATTTTTAAACATTTTTTATTTAACTACCTATTTGATGTGGGAGAATCCAAATATCTCTTTACCTTTGTTTTGCTAACCCATTTCTTAATAAATGGGTTTGAGACACCTCTAACGCCGCTCTCTCCAAATTAATGAGGAGCTTTAACACCCATTAAAAGAGTTTTAATTGGTTAATAAAACCAGAAATTAAATCCTTGCAACTTTTATAAATAGTCAAGTTTAAGGTTTAAGGAGGTGATGATCTCTATTGGATTATCAACACACTTGTACAAGAAGGAAAGAGAATTTCATCTCATTGAGTGTTTAAACTCTTTCATACTTTTAATCCAAAGATTTTAGCCAAGTAAGGCTACTTCATACCTAAGAGATGCTTTCAACTTAAGAGTTTGGTATTCAGATTATCAACAAAAAATAAGATCATCTCCCACCGCTACATTGAGGAACCTTATAATTAAATAAAGGGGAAAAAATTTCATGCTTTCCCCTCTTCTTGTTTTAGTGAAAAAGACTTGTAATTTTATTTTATTTTTGTTTTTTCTTTTGTACAATTTTATTTTATTTTTGTTTTTTTCTTTCTTACAATATTGTAATACAAGTCAATTTTCCATTGAATAGAAATGTCGGGGTCGAAGCACAGACAGACTTGTTGACCTGTGCTCTATTGGTGATGATAAACCCAGAACTACAGGAGACAAAGCCCTCACTATTACACCTACCCATTAAATTACACATTTGGCTAATTGTACAAATGATGTAAATTGTCCATTGTGATCTATAGATCAAAATAACCCTAGTATTAAAAAATAATGTGGTTCAGGATTTTATATACTGCAAATTAAGTCTGTCAAAATAACATGATCTTAAAGGGCATTATTGACTATACATTTTAGATGTTATGATGTATAGTTAAACTGAAAACCAAATGTTTTTTTGAACCTTAGGGGTTTGTTTATATGAAGCTCACATTGAATGGTTCAACCCTTCATATGGTTGGCCACACGTACTTAATGGGTAGTTGTAACTTAGTTATGCATTATGTGTATTGTAAACCCATCCCTTCAAAGAAAGTTGCTTCGCTTGTAAATTTTCTGAAAATTTACTCCCAGAAATACTTCAAGACAGATATAGCTAGTATATACGTCACACTTTTTGGACTAAAGTACTATTACTATATACAATTTATCTTCTTTCCAAAAACTACTCATTATGCTAAGTAAACAAGTTACTACAACTTGTTTATGCATATTATAGGTGACTCACAATGTCAGCTGGTTCACAAAGAAAATGTCAGCTGGTCCAAGGTGAAAATTTTCAAGTTCCTTAAACCTGTTTCTTCCATGACATGTGACTCACCATATAGCTGGTCCAGTGTTGAAATTATGCACATCATCTAATGGTTCCCACTTCCCATATCAGACTGGACTGACCAAATAAGTAGTTTCTTAAGACCAATCAGTTTAAGTGTGCAATCCTAGTTGCCATTTTTACTACAGGTACTGGGTAATGTCTCCTTGAAACTAGATTTCCTGGCAGACAAAAGAATAAATTTGCATATGTTGTTCTGCATTCTATGTAGTTGCTACACTGGACGACTCAAAATGTGGTGCAACGAAACAAAAGATATTCATTATGCGTAGATGTCCTCTTAGGTAACTAATTATTATGCAGCCCTTGTTAGTGTTAACATGTGCTTTTGTCGGACTTGATTGATATATTGGATGTCAAACATTTGTTTTCAAATCGTGAGTGCAAGAGGTTTATATAGGGCAGCTTGGTTTGCTGCTTGGAAAGAGTTTGGGAAAGTATTGAGGTTCGTGAAGGTTAGTTATAGGTTGAAGACTTGACTTAGGTTCCAAGCCTTCCAGGGCATATTTCTTGGAAAGCTGAATCTGCTTTCTTCTTGAATTGTTGTGATATGTCTAACAATATCTATCCACAGAATCCTAAACTAATTCTAGAACATTACTTGAATTATAGACATTACAGCTCACATAATCATAGTATGAGTCTTAACATGTTAATATAAATAATGATTCTCAAGTTCAAAAATAGACAGACAATTCTGTTATGCAAATCATAAACTAAAACCTTATCTAAATTTAATATTTTCAATCGTCTCTATTATCACAAGGCAACCTCATTTTTGCAAGTGTTTGCTTCTTGATGAATAAAGTGTTGTTGACCAGCCGATATATACCAATATTTTTTAATCTTTAACCTTTTATTTTATTTTTCTCTAATTATGATGGGAAATAAGTTTGGGAGGGTCGGCATGCCGGCAAGGCAATTAATGTTAACCCCTCTTCCAAGAGAAGGAAAGAATATGGATTCTCGGTTTCAGAGCCTCTCTAATATCTTGCGATTTTACTTTGGTAGTAGGGTATTTGTTATCTCAATTTAAATAATATCGAAACGTGGGGGTTACTAGTGTGGACGCTGAAGGACTTATAATCTTTTTCCTCAAGGCAATGGTTATTTTTTTTTTAAACATAGGAAGGTGGGCCAACTAACCAGAGGAGCTCGGATCAAAGGTTCAGAGTCAGATGAGTAGTCTTGATGGTTGGCATGGTTGTCATGTCCACAGGAGGGAAAAATTTGATGTCTAACCTTAAATCAGATTTATTGGCAAAGTAATATAAAGATACGTGAAAAAATAGTAGTATAAGCAGGAATGGAAAGGCTTCTCAATCAGTCTCTAATATTTTATGGAGACTCCTCATTGAAGGAGTTAATATTTCATGGACTCGTGCTTGGTGGACTAATGCATGTTCGCCAATGTCTTATATTTATTATTATCTTCTTTTTATCTCTACTATTATAATGCGAGAGGACTGGCACACTGGTGAGCATTATGTAATACTTCTGAAGGGAAAAAAAAACCCAAGGAAAATGACTCATCAACTTTTTAGGGCCTCATGAGTTTTTAGAGTCCAATAAATGCAGCAATTAGAAGTGAAATGTTTGTATTTAGTGGAGTAACAAGGGCTGGAGATATGTCTAAACAAACATGGACAGAGACTATTAAAATGGATTTGGTTGTGTTAATTTAGCAAAGGAAATGGCCTTAATAGAGCTGAATGGAAGGATACATTTAACTGACCCCAAAAGTTTGGGTTAAAGGCTTTGTTGTTGTTTCTATGCGAGTTCTCGAGTCTCCGAATTAATACAACAGATCATGCATATATTGCATCATTCAGCTGTCAAAATTTGGTCTATCCAAAATTTCAAACCCTATAGGTTCCTTGATAGTGTGATTGGCCTGTTAAATTGAATAGATTTCGGTTTGCGACTTCTAATAATAGCTTAAGTTGAAATTAAGAGGTATCATGATTGGAAATCATTCAACAGACGTCTTAGTTTATTATTGACATGAAAAAAAGGAATTATTCATAGTTTAACTATCGCCTGAAAAGAAAAAAGAAATCGTAAGCCTTACAGTTTGGACTTAAATATTGTCAGTATAAGTCAATTTAATCTTAAAATAATACTGTTAGATCCTATTAGATCCGCTATGTTCCTCTAAATATTTATGGATCCCTCGGAATCTTCAATACTCTCATATGTTTCAATGATACAGCTTATGTATAGATGGTTGTGATAATTTTATGATATTGAATGAGACCGGCATGGCCCTGGAAACCTAGGATCTATCCTTTTTCATTGGAGAGAGTTTACTATACTGGCTAACATGCCAACATTTCAGTATTATAATTGTAGGGATAGAAAAAATGGATTAATTAGTTTAAGGTATCAGTGTGCATGCATTAGTCCTCCAAGACATGTGTCCATCAAATTGCGAACTCCTCATATGAGGAGCTTGCATTATAATAGTAGAGATGATCATAATATGTACATATGGAATACCAAAAGCCCAAGGAATCTCCTTGTATGAGTTTCTTAATCATCACTAAGAGCATCTAACAGCCAATGATACTTGCTATTAGTGATAAAAGGGGGATAGGCCACGCTAGTGAAATTGAGTGCAGAAAGCATTGCCTAATGATTCCAAGTATGTCGCACAGACGAAACAACCCCGACATGGACATCACTCAGCATCGCGTTGCAAATTCTAAAAAGTACATAGGATATGTGTATCTAACACACGTTTCAGACTCGTGCACAGCACGACATGACTTCATGATGCAAGTGTTCATGCTATGTTTCCAACACTAGCAATTTATGTTTTCTAAGGCGATCATAGCGTTTCTAACACTTTAGTTGTTTAACCACATATTGTTCAAAGTTAGTTCATGTGCTTTCACATAAGTGAATAGTTGTATGTATTGATAATACTTATAGGCTATATCGTAGCATGGACACTTCTATCATGAAGCTGTGTTTTGTGTCAGACACATGCATATGTATTTTTTAGAATTTATGGGGTATGAACATGTCATGTCCATGTTAGTGTTGCCATATATGTGCAACATATCGCTACATCCTGTAATTGGAACATTTTTGTGATGGCCATCTCCATCCATTGGTATGTGATGGATCTAAACAACATGAGCCTAGGAGCCCACACATACTGGGTACGAATGACATAGTTGACCTTGTTCCTTCTCATTTTAAGCCCATGTTAACTTTTGCAAGGAAGGAATATTGAGATAAAACAATGTGAGTATCAAATGTTTTCTATTTAAGTATATATTTGTTTGACGTACAAAACTTAAGCTTACATGAGAAACAGAATGGTCGTATATCAAGTACATATGCAAATATGAAATTAAATAAGAAGTTTAAGCCTGGTTGTTGAAGGGAGACTTAACAGATAAAAAATGTTGTGGAAAGTGAATGGAAAGAAGGAACCATCATACTGAAATTTCAGAGAAAAGCAGGCACGTGAAATGGCCAAGACACTGCTCTCCCAAGTGGTCTGGAGTTTGATTCTGCCATCATAGTGGCGTCCTGAGGTGATTTTTCCAGATGACTGACCTGTGTATGGTGGGGGGGCATGCGATATGCCTGACTTAGACCTGGATACCATTGTTAGCAGCAACAACACAGCTAACAACAATAATCAGAGAAAACATGTAATATTGATAATAGATGTCATAATTGTCAAAGGGTGGTTTACAATTTGAAGATCACCATGCAGGATGGGTCTATTAGAAATATTTGAATTACTCAACTACGCAAGAAAGTGTATTTTGCTGCTATGAATAGGATGATGTATTGGGAAAAGAAAAGGATGGCTAGATCGTCAAAACATTTGCAGAAGATCCATGGATGTTGAAGTTTTGGGGTCCATGTGCTATTAAACTCAAGATTAGAATTATGATTAGTTAGTGACTCCTAATAGGATTCAAATTAGCTTGGTTTAGTTAGAATCTAAGATGATTTCAAATCATATTTGGATTAAGATAAATATGTTTTAGTTAGATCTTCAAGTATATTCCTTGAGAAACTTGTATTTGGATTTGGGGCTATAAATATATGTCGTATAAGCCTAAGGCATGACTATGGAATGGCATTGACATAAAATTGGCATGACATTAAGGCTATGCTTGGTTTGAGGGAAAATGAAAGAAATGAAAAGAAAATAAGAAAAAAAGGTTAATTTCTATTGTCTGGTTTGGAAGAAAATTTAGAGGAAAAGAAAGTTGAAAGACAATAAGAAAAAATAAGATACAATTTTTTCTCTCTTTTATTCTCTCCTAATTTAGAGAAAATAACAGAAAATGTCACTTTGTATGTTTATTTCATGGGAATCATGGTAAGAGGGTGGAGTTTGGAGCAAGTTTTTTTTTTTAATTTTTTAATTTTTATGTTTTATTCTTTATTTTTTGAATTTTCTTATTTAGTTTCTTTCCATACCAAATGACAAACAGATTTTTTTTTCTTTATCCATTTCTTTCCTTTTCTCTTTCCCTTTCCATTTCTTTTCCTTTCTTTCATTTTCTTTCAAACCAAACACAACCTAGGAGTGTTTTTGTGTTAGAAAAAGAGAGAGAACAATTTGGGGGAGATTTAAGAGCCATCCTCGAGAGAGTTTCAATTTGTAAGATCTAGAAGTTTGTAATCAGCTAATGAATTTTATGGTGTAGATTGGCAATTTATGACCAAATAACAAAAAGTACCAAGTGTATTGATCGTGTTTATTGGACAACATTTGGAATTAGATTCAAGTTGAAGAAAGTTGCAACAATTATGTGCGGGTTCAACAACTTCAAGCTAAGATCTGATAAGCTTAAAGTCTAAGCTAGAAAATTTATGTAGGAGAAAGTTGTAGAGAATTGAATTTTCTTTTTAACAATAGTTGAATCAGCTCAATTGATAATCTTATGGAAAAATTGTGTATTTTACTGAAGGTTTGTAGAGTGGGCTCTGTGACCTACTAGTGAGCTCACTAGGGAACCCACTGGTGGCTCACTGTATTGAACCTGATGGAGAGTTCCAAGCGGTGGAACTATTTGCAGCCGATGACTTAGGCTTAGGGTAACCCACCAGTGGCTCAGTTTGATCCACCGGTGACCAAAAATCAGTATTTACAGATTCGAAATAGATTTTGAGTGTTTTATGTTGGTTTAAGGATTTTTTTTGGATTATGTTTTCCTTCCAAGAACCCTAATCATAAAAGAAACGTTGGAGAATTGTTTTAGAGGATTTGGAACACTTTTGGAGGTTTTTTAGATCAAAAGAAAAGACGGCTTTGGATCAAAAGGTTGCTGAAGAATTTCAAGGGCATGTTCTTGAAGACTTGGTGAAGTTCTCTTGATGCCCTTCTTTACATGGAGATCAGTTCCCATTTGTTACCTCTAATATCTAGATGTCAATCTTCATATAATCTAGTAATCTTTATGATCATCTTCTTCTTTATATTGCGAGTTTATAGCCAGTGGTAATTAAGATTCAGGTTTTAATTTGTAGGTGTTGAACAAGTGAGAGATTATTATGGCTAACAACTGTGAGTGTCTAGAAGTTATGGGTATGAAGATTGTAAAAGTCTTGTCTGTCATATTGCAGTTTTTTATTCGTGGTTTTTTCCTGAGAGGTTTTCCATGTTATGATTGTGTTTTTCTTGTGGTTGCCTTTTATTGCTTGATTTGATTTGGTGTGATTGACTGATAATAATTGTTTCCATTAAATTTCTAACTTAAATATATCAAGTAGAATTATTTTCCTTTCCATAATCTTCGTAATCATCATCAAATAGTGAAGATTTGATTGATTGGCCACCTGTTGATGTAGGACTTGCTAGGAACCACATTGTTTTGATGTTCTCCAGTGTGATCTCTCTATATGTTTTTTTTCTCCTATTTCTTATGTTTCTTATTGATTATACTTGTCTCTAGTTTGGCAGATTTTAATGCTAACTTTGATCTATTCGCTTCCGCACTGTGGAAGAAGTGATATCAGTGTTTGTATTTGCAACATATGGTATAAGACAATTTGGTATTATATTGTGTACCTCTTATTTACAACTAGGAGATGGTTCGATTTCTCTTCTGCAAGTAAACTGAAAATGACACTTTAGGTCTGATGAGGGACGTTGGTGTTGGATGTAAATGACTTTAGTCAATGGATTTGAAGTTTCCATGAAGAACATTGTATGTCTCTAGTAGAATAACTGCAGATTGACGGCACCATTTTGAGGCAAGCATGCATTTTTTTTTTTGGGGTTTGATGCATGATTTTGGTCTCCACAGTGCATGAAGTACACGAGAACAAGTTTTAAAATAATTTATATGCCCTACTAAATCTAAAATAAATTTATATTCTTTAAATTGTTGTTGGAGCATGTCTAATTCTCAAGTAGGGTTAGCAATGGGTACTTTGACCATACCTATAGAGTAGTTTGTTCTTCAATTACCCTACTCTTTGGTAATGGGTGGGTAAATAAGTAAATGATTTAAGAACTAAAACCGTTACGCTGAAAAAAGCTAAAGACAAGAAAAATTTAAATGAAACAAGAAAAATGCCAACAAAGAAAAACTTTTATTTTCTCATAAAATATACTTGTTGAAAATTTGAAATTAAATCAATTACAAGTAAAATGAAAACTTTTTTGATAAAAACATGCATGTTATTTTTGGGAGAGATACATGGTTTTTGGTCTCCACAGTGCATGAAGTGCACCATAACAATTTTTAAAATAATTTATATGCCCTAGTGTATAATACAAATTTATATTCTTTTAATTTTTGCTGGGGCACGTTCTCAAGTAGGGTTGGCAATGGGTACTTTACCCTTACCCTCTAGGGTAAGTTGTTTTTCAATTGCCCTACACTGGAAGGTAATTGGTAAAAGTTTTTTTTTTTATCGTATAGGGTAAAACATGTAAACGATTTACTGTTGGGCAGCAGGCCCCACAAGAACTAATAGCCACAAATACAATATAACAAAGACAATAAAGAAAAATAACTGAATAAGACAAGAGACACAAAAACTTACGTGGTTCGGTCAATGTGACCTACGTCCACAGCCGGAGAAGGATCAAAAATTTTACTATTTGTGGAGAATATAAATACAAAAGTAGTATTTTGGGTATTTGTATGTTTTGGGTGTGTTTTTGGATGAGAGGAGAGGGCTCAATTTATAGCCCTCTCCCCCCCTTCATTTCCTCTTCCTAAGCAATGTGGGACTAAAGGCCACACTTAACATTTACAAAATAAAGAGAAACAAAAATTTGAATGAAACAAGTAAAATGCTAACAAAGGAAAGCTTTTATTTTCTAATAACATACTTATTGAAATTAAATCATGTACAAATTAAAGTCAAACCACTTTTTCTAATTTCCTCGTTTATTATATTATTATTTTCATAAAATACATATGTAGATTTATAAAAAAAAAATGATATGTGCACAACTAATGACATTAATATTATTTGTTTAAAAGGGTAAACATGTAAATGATTAGGATAAAAAAGGGTTACCCCTATCCTACCCATTTAAATATGGCCTATTTAGATAAACGGGTAAGAACAACTTTCTCTTATCCTAAAATTTAGGGTGAAAAGGTAAGGGCAAGTGCGAGACTTTACAGGTTTATCCTTATCCATTGCCATCCCTCTACTCTTAACATTTCCTTTGCATGTTATTTTACCAAGGGATTATGATGTATTAGTCCCCCTTTTCATAGCAAAACACAAAATAGTCTTCTTTTTTTTTAATCAAAAACACAAATAAGTTCCTTAAAAATTTTAAATTTTTTATAGTGACAAAATGGTGCTAATATTTTATTTTATATGTTTGGACTTATAAAAGCATATTTAATAAAAATTATATTTCTCACTCTTATTACAAAATATCATCACTTTCTTATTTACAAGTTTTCATATCACATCAACATAATTAAATTTTAGTTTAAGTTTTTTTAGTAATAGCCATCAATGTATTCCTTTTACTATTTGCCCCTACATCTATTAATAGAATTATTTTTTTAGAGTAAGAACGTGAAAATTAATTATTATAATCATAAAAGTTATATGTTTAGCATGATTATATTTAAGAATGATGTCTTTAGTAATTCAACAATATTTTTATTTTATATTTTAATACTAGCTTTATTGGGATTTCTACGAGTTTGTTTTGACTATGGGACTATGTTATGTTTTTATTAAACACGAGAACTAAATTATGTTTTCACCATAGAAAAAAGGACTAATTCGTCGTGATCCCATTGGTAAATGACACTTACATAGTTTCACTACCACCGGACAAACATGATTGTCAATATCCTACGATATGTGATATGTATTTTACGATACAATACGATTTGGAAGAAAATTGATACATATCTTATCTGCTATACTATTGGGTTATATATCTTACAATACAACACGCGCATCCTACGATATGTGGTACATAGTTTATAGTACACGATAAATTGCGATACGCTGACTTGATTCATAAATGGATTTCAAACTCATTCAAACAAACCTGTTGAGCTAAATATGAAATGCAAATTTTAGTCATTTAATAAAAAAGAATATCAAAGTTTAAGATACTTATTTTAGTTGATAAAAGCATTTAAACAAATTATCAAAAGAGGTATATTATTAATTTATATAAATTAAATAATTACTAATTTTCAATTCAATTATCTAAAGAGCTTATTTATTATATGTTAAAATCTTGATGGAAGGAAGATTTTGTATATATTTGAGTCTTGAGAAGAAGAAGACGAAATTAAAATAAAAATTCTTATGGATGATGGTGATATAATTGATATCACATTTTGTTTTGTATTTTTTTCAGAGGGATATTGAACTTTTGGTCAATGTTTTGGTTTTTGTGAAATGACATGAAACCGAAACTAAGGCAATAAAAAAAGGGAAGAGATTGGAGAAAAATATAATTTAATTTGACTGATGGATATAAAATTTGATTATGAATGGATTAGTGAGAAATAAAAACTTTACATAGCGAACGGTATATATTAAATGTATTTCAATGTGTGTTTTAAGTTGAAGGAGGAGCAATAGATCCGCTAAAAAGAAAGGAAAGAGAAGATGTAATTGTAAAATTTTATCAATGTGTTATTTATTCACAATATTTAGTCATTATACATAAGATAATTTTATCATTATTCGTAAGATCTCTTAACTTGAATGCACTTGAAAATAATAAATGAGGAAAAAGAAAGGATATATCAAAGGAGGAGTTTGTATGGAGGAAAAGAGATGAAGATGAGAGAAATGAATGCCATTTTCAACTTTTAGTGAATTTTGCAATGTATTTGCTACCACAACAACAACAACTAAGCCTTTTATCCCAAGTACTTGGGGTAAGCTACATGAACCAAAAGTGTATTTGCTAATGTAGTATAATTTTAATTGATGATCTTATAGTCATAACACTTTGAATGCTAGTTACATATTTATATATAGTTATTGACTTATATTTAACATATTACTACCTTTAGTGTTTGTTTTTGAGTATTTGTTTACTTGTACTTTAAATTTACTCATATATTTGTTATATTATATACTGTTATGTGCTTATTACTTATCTATTATATATTGATTAATATATCCTATAATATATGATATGAAATACGATACATAGGGATAATGTACACTATAAGTAAACCGATTTGACAACTTTGTGGACAAATTTCTAAATATTATCTGATTTCTTATTCATATGACAAAAGAAGAATCATCTAGTTATCACCTTTCACCTTTATGCTTGTGCGTGTTCCTGCCAAGCATGTGTATGTGCCTTTGTCCGCTGACAAGTCTTGGAGGCACCATGGTGGGAGCAGTGTTATCTGTTTAGAACATTCATTTTATTGTTTAATTTTTTTTTTGCAGAGATTTGTCTTCCAATAACCTTACTGGGGACCTTCCTAGTTCAATTGGCTTGTTGTCAAACCTTTCAAGCCTGTATGTTGCTTCTGACTGGATGATTTGCAAGAGATATGGTTCATTATTTCTGACTTCCTACCTTAAGTTTCTAATATCAGGTTTAATATCTGACGTTGCAGGTATTTACAAGACAATCAATTAACTGGCCAAGTAAATATTCTCACGAGCCTTGATTTAACTACTCTGTAAGTTGGTTTCATTGTCATCTCTAGAACAATTTTATTTCATACTTATTTTTGTAGTAACTTTTCTTGTGAACAGAAATATCGCAAACAATCATTTCAGTGGCTGGATCCCTCAGGAGTTCAGAGCTATTCCAAATCTTTCGTAAGTAGCTTACTAAACTTTGCCATAAAATCTGCTTATTCTCTTATTTGTTTTAGCACTTTGCTTCTAATATGTTGTTTCTGTCATCATTTATGCAGCGCTGGAGGCAACTCATTTGTGAATGGTCCTGCTCCGCCTCCACCTCCCTATGCTCCTCCTCCTCCTAGGAGGCCACATAATAGTCATAACCATAGTCAGCCACCTCCAGGAACACCACCAAACGGATCTGGAGGTGAAGGCCCAGCTCAGGAGCATGGAAATGATAAGAAAGGCTTGACAGGTGGTCAGATCACAGGCATAGTTATAGGCTCAGTTCTTGGTGCTGTATGCCTGGGATTTGCTGTTGCCTTTTGTCTTCGTAATGTTTACAAGGGTAAAAATGATACAAAAGGCAGATCAGAGAACACCTTGAGGCCGCCTTCTGTAGTTGATACAGGTATATTTGTTATTAGATCTTCCACGTACTTCATGAATATATTAATCGCATGTTGTTCTTCTCCTTCAAGTTCATTTGCAACTAATGTTCAAGACATCAATAAAGGTTTTTTACGTAATACTACGCAAGTTTGTTGATTTGTCAATTGGTATTATGTTAATTTCTCTGATAGTCCGAAAAAAGGGATCAAACTTTTTGTTCTTCCAGTCTTAAGTAAAAGATCTTTCCCTTCTTTCTTAAATTTGTCATATCATGCATCTTCAACTAAAAATATGGGTAACTAACCGTAGATAAATATAGTTTCTACTTTTAGTTTTAGCAACAACTTGATTAGTCCTCTAGTTTTACTATTTAAAAGTTATGAGATTAATTTCTAATGAATAATTTTTTGAAGCAATTAGACATATGACATGTAGAACACTTTCTCCAACCAAAAATTGGTGTCTAGTCATGTTGGACATGACACTTTTGTCCATTCGTGTTCTACCTCTAGACACAACACTTTTGTCCATGCATTTCTGACACTCAAAAATCTGCATCTTTATTTACTTGAACAATGTCTACCGGACAAACTATATAATGCCACTCTTTTGACTAAAACTACGTTTAATTGTTTATTTTACTATTTTAACGTTTTCTATGGGTAAATAACGGAATGCATACATTTTTTGAAAGATAAATACTCACTCCCCTAATTACCTAGGCCGTAAATCCCCCAGATGATCCTGTCGAGATTTGAACCTAGAACTTTTCCACTCAGAGGGAAGGGATATTTAGCAAGACATCCTCCTTTCTCCCCAATGCAATATAATTATGAGTTAAATATGCATATTTCTACAAAATATGCACATATTTAGATGTGTCCTTGTGTCTAGATGTTGAGGTTTTTTGTGCTTGTGTCGGAGCAAACACTTAGTATCCATGTTTACAACTCATAGAATTAAATTTTAAATAGATAGATATTGTACAAGAATTTCATCGAGATGAAGCAGACAATTAGAAAACAAAACTAAAATAGTTGCAAATTTGACAATTTGAACCTGCAACATGGTATTGGATCGATATATGATGCGATAAGTAGATTAAAAGCAGACCAGGTTTTGAGAGAATTTAGACATAGGAGGATGAATATAACCTATTGGAAAACTTTTAGGCAGTGGTAGAACATAGGATTTGTCAACAAGTACAATAAAGGGTTGTATAATAATATAAGAATTTAAATTTTTGGTGATGGTCTTGATTTTTTTACCCATGTCCAAAGGGGCAGTGAAAAGTGAGATAGATAGAGCTTAATACTTCGAAGGATGCACCCAAAGTTTTGAAAAGTGACTCAGTGAATGATGGTGTGGCAATGAAATCTCATGACTGATGTGAACATGATGTCTGACCATATTATGCATGACACCCCAAGCACACAGCTCCAGCAGGGTTGGCTGGGCGGGGAGGCGCTGATGGTGGTAATGGTTGCAGGTCATCAGGATGGCTTCACACAGAGAATAGATCTCTGAACAACTGACAGCCTGATCATCATATGATGTATAAATGATACTCCTGCTAGATAGACCTTGTAGAAGGAGAAATTTTTTGCCAGAAGCAAATTTGTTCTTTAAGAGGCTTAGAGGAACAATAAAAGATATTAATAAATCTCAATCATAATTGATAATTCTGTGGATGGTAATATTGTCATTGGAATTTATATAGTTCTTCATAATATTATGATATGGCATCATGTAACCTGTGTCATGATATCTTTAAATTTGCTGAAATGGCTGCTCAGACTACTATTGACTGTTCAATAAGATGTCCAAAGAAGCCTATTGAATAACCAGAAAAATTTGGATATTTGTCAGTATCAATGAGACTGACTAACTACGCTGCCTAGGTACTTCTAAAATTTGCCATATCCATGCTAGACACGTGTCTGATATCTGTCTGACAACGACACTTTTTGGATTTTCTCAAGACATTTGTTGAATACTTCCTAACCTTGTCCTCAATTTTATAATATATTTTTAAGTTAAGGCACTTCTTAGACACATGCATATCCCTCATACATGTTTTTGTATACTTTACAAGTTAGAGTGTATGTATAGTTTTATTTATATATTAAAACTATTTAGTTTAATGAGACAATCTTGATACTAGTGGATGAAAAAGCAATGATCTCGTAATTATGTATTTAAAAGTTTTAGTATCAGGCATCACTTGTGTGTGTGTAGCCTTATTCACGTACCCTACATTTTGCAAATTTGACGTGTCCTGAACCTGTATCAATGTCTATGCTTCTTAGTCAAATCATCTTACAGACATGCACGCTTGGCATAATTTTTGTAAAAGGTGGAAACATTAGCAACTTTAAATTTTAGCACAAGTACATTGACACTATATCTGTACTGAACTTGGTATCTAGTTATGCACAATGATGTCCCTGACGCAGACATCCATGAGAAATTTAAATAAGAAATTTATGGCAATTTATTTTCCAAACAAAAATAAAACATTAATTGTTATAGCCAAATTTTCCCAACTTCTGATGCTTTCTTATACTTCTCTGCAACAACCTAAATTTTCTTTTCACTTTTTAGCAGCCAACAAGCAGGTGCAAGAGCAAAGTATTAGAAGTGCCCCAGTGACGAATCTGAAGCCTCCACCTGCGGAGAAAACGACTGTTGAAAAAGCATATGGAAAAGATGGGTCTATTAAAAGGCCAAAGCTCCCAATTACTGCAAATTCCTACACTGTTGCTTCCCTTCAAACCGCAACCAACAGTTTTAGTCAAGAATCCCTCATTGGTGAAGGTTCACTTGGCCGGGTTTATAGGGCAGAGTTTTCCAATGGGAAGGTAGGGAACAATCTACTGTTAGCTATCAAATTTTATCTCTGTCTATTTCACTATAATCTGAAGTCATACGATGGACAAGAGCTGGGTATTACTACTCCTCAGCTTAGCTGTAACTTGATTATAATTGTAGCTCGCAGATGCACAATACTGGGATTTTTATAGTAAGTCAAAACATTCCAGCTCAGTCACTCATTAGAACATTGACATGCTCTCATTAGAACAAATATACAGTGTTTATGTGCATGCCAAAGCTATATTTCCATTTTTTAGTAAAATTTATTTATTTATTTCCTGTCAAGAATTTTCAATATAATGTGTGAAATGAATAATTTTCACTAAAATGTCTGAAAAGAAACATATATTCTTAGATAGATTATACAGCAAACAAAATCTTAATCTTGGAGTAACTGAAAAGCAATTACAGTAATGAAAGCTTCTTATCAGCTGCGAGAGACATTTTCAAATTCACACTTGTTCAGGTTTGGATGGAAAACTTATATATGTCGAGAGTTATTTTCTTGTAAACTCTGATTGTGTGCAAACCATTTGCGATGAATATCTTTTGGTAGATCACTCACTTCCGGCTTGCCCGATCGCTTTCAAGTAATTCTTGTTATATCACATTATAAATATCCAAATTTCTAAGATCTCTCAAACTCAGCAAATTAGGTAAGTCTATTTTTCGGTTATCATTGCTCACAGTTGTTGCTCTCCTTTTTAGTTGGGTCTAAATCTGATTATCGTGTTAGAATACAAAAAAAGAAAAGAAAAAAAAAAATCCTCAACCCTGACCACAAATTCGGAGTTTTGGAATGGTGGCAAGAACTTTACAAATGGTATGAGGGTAACCCAGGTTAAAATCCTGTAAGGCACGCATTTAATTACGGATTTTTAAAAAAATGAATACCACTGCGTAAAGCCCAGGTTTTAGCCCGGAATGGATGCTCAACATGCGGGGGCATGTTAGAATACAAAAAGAAACAATTTTGCTCAACCCTCACTACAACTTTGGAGATTTGGTGTAGTGGAAGAGATTTCATATCATAGACTTGATACTTACCATGGAGCCAAATTATTTGTTTCTTCTTCTCTGCTACTACTGCTAGGAACAAGTTTGAACCTTCCTAGGTTTTGATGAAATTGTTGTTGTAACTCTTACGTCCAGAAAAATGCAATGCTTTTAAGAACCATTAGTTGATCGGTATGTTAACTTGCAGGTTTTGGCTGTTAAGAAGATCGATAGTGCAGCCTTGTCTTTACAGGAGGAGGATAATTTTCTTGAGGCTGTTTCAAACATGTCTCGACTTAGGCACCCAAACATCACAACACTGGCAGGCTTCTGTGTTGAGCATAGCCAGCGACTTTTAGTATATGAATACGTTGGGAATGGAACACTGCATGATATGTTGCACTATGCCGATGATAGCAATGCACTAACTTGGAATTCACGTGTGAGGGTAGCACTTGGCACTGCCAGGGCTTTAGAGTAAGTTGTTGTTCACTATCTGGAATTTATATATTTTGATTAATACATGTTCATATCAAAAGGATTCATATTCTTTTTATTTCTCCTTTCTTCAGGTATCTTCATGAAGTGTGCTTGCCTTCTGTTGTACATAGAAACTTTAAATCAGCAAATATTTTACTTGATGAAGAGTTTAATCCTCACTTGTCAGACTGTGGGCTAGCTGCATTGACACCCAATACAGAGAGACAGGCAAGTATATTATCATACCCTTTTGTAATAATATAATAGTAAATGATGCATCAAAATAATTATGTTTATCAAACATGATAGATCTCCACCGAGATGGTTGGCTCCTTTGGTTATAGTGCTCCTGAATTTGCCATGTCCGGTGTTTACACAGTCAAGAGCGATGTGTACAGCTTTGGAGTAGTGATGTTAGAGCTGTTGACTGGTCGAAAACCACTAGACAGGTCTATTCTCAATAAAAATCTTGTTCTCCCGGAATTTTGTAATGTTTATATTTCAGTCCGCAGTCTGCTTATCTTTCCACTATTTTTTGGTGCATGTTGGATATATCAGTTCTAGGCCAAGATCAGAACAGTCACTTGTCAGATGGGCTACTCCCCAGCTTCATGACATCGATGCATTGGCAAAAATGGTTGATCCTGCACTAAATGGCATGTACCCTGCAAAATCACTCTCACGATTTGCTGACATCATTGCGCTCTGTGTTCAGGTACTAATTTTTTTGTACACGTTTCCTTTTTTTCGTATGCATATTATTCAAGCTGTGTCTCGTAGAAAGATAATACCTCAGTCACCTTTTAAACACATTTCCCCTATATGAACGGATTTCCATACCAAAATCATTTAATTTTCATGAATATTGGTTCTCTTATTCAGTTGTTTATTTTTAGTCCTTTAATGCGTATAGTAATACGAATTATATTGACTGCTCGTCTTTGTTTTATTATGCCTTATTACATAATGTAATTTAGTATCTTTTCAAGCTCGTAATTACCATGTAGCTTAAGTGCTTAGATTGTAAAAGCCCCAATCATCATATGCATTTTCTTTTACTCAGAATTTTATTTCCTTTTTTCACATATTATTTAGATACAAAGTTCTTAACCTGCATTCCTTTCTGTTAGGATATTTAATCCTATGCATATGGCAAAACATGCCAAAACACGAAGGAAAAGCCAAGTATTTGAGAGCATCTTGTAAAGACAATGATCGATATTAAAAGATACAACTGATACGATTGATACAGCTAATTTGACGGAGTTACAACTTGAATCTTATGATGGAATCAACTATAAATTTGTAAAGCGTAGAATGATTTTCGTAACAATATCAAGTTCAGCTGAAACGGAGTTTAGATAAAAAAGATATTGTCGTTTCAGTGAGAAAATTGCTGGAAGGCTGGGAAATCTCCAGCCCACTGGGGATCCCATCGTTGAGCCTGTTGGTGACTCTACCATTGCTCAATAACTAAGCCAACCCGAGAGCAGACACCGATACAGCCACCAGTGGCTCATGTCATTGGGACGACTTGCACCCAGCTACCAGTAAGTAGAGTCACCAGTGATTCCCCTAATGGCTCAAGATTACAACCGTGGATCTAGGCATTTATTTGGAATTACTGAGATCTCATTTGTTTTTTACTCGGATTTTGGGTATTTGGGTTGGACTCAAATTGCTGGATAATCTCTTGGATCAAGGATGATTGAATGAAATTAAAAAGTAGGATTATGAGTTTATTTATCAAGAGGAAACTCAAAACATACTCTATCAATTGAAGATTTTGATAGATCTTCTCGACGACGTTGAAGGAGAACTTTTTGAAAGTTCAAAGATGAAAGCTTGAGGAGTTTTTTTTTTATTCAAGATCGGAGATTTTTTCACATCTTCATTTCTGCTTCTAAATATTGATTATATTGTTATGTAGTGAATTCTTAATGTTTAGATTTTCTTAATGGTTATTGATTTGTGAGTATAATCTTGAAAGAGGGTAGATCACTTGGGTGATTAGAAGTTGGGGTCTAATTTATGGTTGTTGAGTGAGTTAAAGAGGAATAATTATAGATCATTACTACCAATTGTGGTTGTCTAGTAGTTATGGATAAGTGACTATAGAATTCAAAATTTATAGTGCAGTTCTTCCTTAGTCTTTTACCATGTTTGGGTTTTCCATATTAAAATATGTGTTCATATTGGTTGATTGTCTTGAGATTATTTCTGTATTTGATTGACTGTTAGTGCTTAATTTATTTTCCATCTTATAGTCCGCACTACTTCAACTTTGTCACTTTCCACTTTAGTAAACTGGAGTTCAGCTTACTTCAAACTTCCCATCATTTTAATTTTTGTTTGGTGTTTTCATATATTCACTCCCATGTTGGACAACCTTATGGGTTATTACCTATGATTTGTGGACGTGGACATGAATGTCATCCTCTAACATGGGCACCGAGTGTTGGACATGACAACTCTCCAATTCCATACATGCGGATACAGTTATATATGTCCATTTTAAAATCTATATGTATATTTATCTCAGGAAAAAAAATGTTTTAGGTTGCTATACATATGGATAAGTCTAGGATAATAAAATGGACAGAAAAAAATTAGTTTTCTTTCAAAGGGGTGCCATTACTTATTCCAGCATGTGCATAATTTTGAGCTTCATAAAGATAAAATATTTGTAAGTGTCTGAATTTGGATGAGCACAAGTGTTGAATCTGATACAGCTGGACACGCTAAATTTTGGCCGGAGAGAAGTGTCATATATATATATATATATATATATATATATATATATATATATATATATATTTCACATGCTTGCACATATTCATATATTAATTTCGTACACCCATTATGGTGAAGAAAAGCAATAGGAATTCTTACAAAAGTGATTTTGGTTTTAGGAGTACAGTTATATTCCCATAATATAGCAGCCTATGTAGGAAGGCCCAATAGAAAGGTGTATGCGGAGATGGACCCATTAAATAAGATTGAAAACAAATATGATCTAAAAAGAAATTCCAAGTCTTCGATGTGATTCCATTTAAATATGTCAAATCATCTCTTTTTAATCAATATGCAATTATGCATCTAATTTTATTCATCTCACTCCTTATTTTCTCTCTTAAACTGAACTCTTCAAATCATCCTAGTTGGATTAGGATTACTACTTTGACTGGATGCAAAACACAATTCCGGCAAGTTCCTCTTTGGTTAGTATCCGGTGTTAGTCCATGTTCCACCTTAGCTCCTATTTGGCCGAGTCCAAATAATCTCTTTTGCATCACAAGGCGAACTGTGGGGCATGAGTCCTTTTGGTTCCAACATGGATTGGTAGGCAGACAATTCCCTATATGTCTCTTACGTTTCTTTCACAAGTCAGCAAGGGGTACTAATTCTAGATCTAAGCCTTCTTTCACACATGACATGGCCCATATTCTCGTGGATATAAACTTTGGTGGAGATAAACAAAATGCCAATTACTTACCATGTTGAGTTGAAGGCCCATATGCAGATCACTTAGTTTATCTCCATGAGAAGATGGGCCTCAAGTAGGGTCATGCTAGGTGCGAAAGAGGACTTGAATGTTAAATTAGTCCTCCCTAAATACCAAAGAAGGAAGCAAAAGAGACTTGTAGGTGCAAAATGTTGCCGCATTGACCCATGATGGAAACCAGGCAAATGGGTCCACAACCCATCTAGTGAACGTGCAAAAGAAATTGTTTAAGATCGGCCATATCAGAACCAATTTTGAGTTTGGACTTGACCAGATATAAGTCAAGGTGGAGGTTCTTGGAAGTATGTTAAACACCAAGTCGAAGTAGGAACCTTAGTTCGATTTGGATGATTTTAATGAGTTATGTTAAGGAAAAAAAAAAGGGTGTAAGAATTGGTCCGACATCAACTAAAAAGTGGATTAGTAGTATTTATGCAAGATTGCACCTAACAGATTAAGGGGTTTTCCTTTTGAGTCATTGGGTTCCAAACCTAATTAGCGGGTCCTAGCTAAAATACTACAATTGGTATGAGAGCCTATGGTTCATTGGGCCTTCAACTCTACATGGCGTGCGATCGACACTTAGTTATCTCCACCTGACCAAGGACTCAAAGTGGGCCATGCCATTGTGAAAGGAGGACTCACAAGCTAAACTATTCTGCCTTACCAACCCATGAAGAAAGTAAAAGAAGGCCTATCAGCTAAATCAGTCCTCCTTGTTGACCCATGAAGGAATCAACAAAGGTTACTTATGACCATGCTTCGCGAAACAAATGAAGGTGATGCAGGATCAAAGAAAATTTTAAGGTTTGCGGTGCGATTTGGAGGATTTGGGATGAGCTACTAGAAATTGATAGGAAAAAATAAAATAAAGTGATGCAGTTAAGATTCTGGTATAGCACCCAGATGATCTCTCAATCACTCTTAACGAGTTGCAGAAGGAGAGATTTAGGATACTCAATCAGTTGCATGTGGAGAGATTTAGGAGTAGCAAGGCATCATGCTAACAATTATCAAATCACATTTTATATCTTTAAGAGTCTCTTACAACTTGTTGATAATAAAAAACAAATGAAAATCCAAATGACCAAGAGTCGCAATAATTAAAAATAAGTCTTCTTAGATTTTAGAAGGATCCCATCAATTCTTTCCTATTTGGAAACAGTCTTCAATAGATATAGAGACAACAAATATTAAGCTTATCTTAGTTGAACTGAACAATCTCCTCACATGAAACATTTCAATCTAACCATGGTAGTGATCATAGAAGTGGCACTCGTGTATCAATTGTGAACCAAAATGGTCGCGGTGGAACTGGCCTCTATGATGGATCAACTCTAGTTGACAGTAAATCTAAAACGGCACATACATCAGAAAGAGTTGAATCGTCCTGATCAAGGGCTAGATAATGTAAAACTTTCGTGGAATATCCAGTTCAAATGCGTTTGAACCAATATCCTTAGAACCCTATAGGTTGGAAAGCATTTGAATCAGTTTTCCTCAAAACTCTTAGAGACCTGTATATCAAGCATGCATGATCTCTAAAGTTCCAGCAAGAACCCCCCGGAGCGAGCCTTAATTATCGAACTGAAAATTTATGTATTCTTTCATGTAAATATATAACAGACTTATAAGTATCATCAGTAAATACAATTTACTGCTATATGTTCTCATGAAACTTATGCATGAGATACAAAAGTGAGACTATGGGTTTGTTAGGCCTGTCTCCTGTGGAAATAGAAAGTAAATCTATGTTAATTGGGCATATCACCAGTAACTATCGCATATGGACTCAAATTCTTACTAAGAAACAGAATCTTACCTAGAAGGTGAATAGTTGGGAATCACATGTGTCATAAAAGACGAGAATATCTACCTTGATCTGTCGGATGTCATTAACATCATCCCTATGTATTATGTTTACTTTCATACCTCCTCTCATTGTAATTGTTCCTCCTACAATACCCTAAGTTGAGTTTTTTTTGGAACCTACCTAATTGTAGATTGGCCTTCCGACAATCCTTAAATATAAGGTCAAGTTTTGTTTTCATATCGATTTGACTAGGGTTATACCATTTATTGTTGCAAACGAGCGTACAATAATCTAAAATGAAAATGCAATCAATCAATTAGGCAAGTGCAAAATAATTCCTAAACCCCAAACACTAGATGCATGTGACTGTGAACATTATAAAACAAGACACCCTAAGAGCTGTTTATTTTGCTAATGTAGAGAAGTGCCAGGTTATTTTGCTAAATGTAGGGAAGTGCCATTTTTAGTTAGGCAGTGGAATGCAACATACGAGAAAATCAGCTAGCAAATATGAGTAACAAGGAATGCATTTAAGTCCGTGTAAATAACAAAAAAGAACATGAAACTTATAAATTGGAGTGTTGGTTCATTAGAGTTTACCTTGAAAAAGTTTCTCATGTCTTAAAGATGCAATTTCAGTCACAAGAGCCAGGAACAACCCAAGGAGCACAATGCCTTGAAAACGGATCGAATCGTGCTTGAATCAAATCATCATATATTCCTTAACATGTGTGAATTGTGCTAGCGAGTTAAGTCTGCAATGCTCTGTTGACCTGTATTAAAAACATAACCGGATTGAGTCAAGTTAGAGGCGGATTGAGTCGGGTTTGAAATCCAAGAAAACTTCGGATCTCTTTGAATGCAGGTTGAGCTGGACCCAAATCGAATTTTAACTACTTCTAATTCAAATCAAATCTAAATTAAGTCTGATCTAATCGACTCTGACTTGAAGAGCCGATAATCGACTCCTTCATTCGTGGAAGGAGAAGAGGCCGATTGTTGCTAGATGACAAAGGGTTGGGAGATGGTGACGGAAGTGGTGGGCAGAGTATGGGTTCCACGAGGTGAAATAAGAAGGCAACTGAGAATGGTGACAAGTTGGTTCATTGGAGATTGGGGAGGAAGGGGAAGCGGGGATTGGTGGCTTGAGAAGGGAGAGGAGCAGAATTGGAGGTTATTAGTGATGACGAGATAGTCGATAATCGGCAAAGGAGGAATGTCCGATGGAAGCCGAAGGTGATGGGGTTGGAGAATGGATGCTCGAGCGACAGTCGGGGAAGGAAGTTAATTGAGGAGTGAGAGGAGGTGGCAGCAATGATGGAGCGAGAGATAGAAAGTCTCATGATGGTTGTCGCTGCAGCCGGAATTGATTGTTAACTTAGCAAACAAAAGATAAATCTTTTTTCTTTTTCTTTTTTATTTTTATTTTTCTTTTTCTTTGACATTTTTTCTCTTTTTTTATCTGAAGTTTTTCTTCAAACTAAAAAAAAGAAATAGAAAAAATGAAGAAGATAGGAGAAGAAGAAGATGTTGGGTTTAGGATTTGGGGAACAAAATAAACAATGCTCAATCTTCTTTAGCTGTTGTACTAAGTTGATGCAGAATGGGAGGGTATTTTAGGATTTGTGGTGGGATTTGGAGGATTTGGAATGAACTTGTAAAAATTGATAGGAAAAAAAATAAAATAAAGTGATACAGATAGACAGTAGATCTCGTGCCCCGGTGATTTCTCACCCTATCTCAACGAGTTGCACGAGGATAGATTAGGAGTAGCTTTTTAATCAAAATCACATTCTATAACTTCAAAAGTCTCTTACAACTTATTCATAATGAAAAGCAAATGAAAAGTCAAATTACCAAGAGTTACAATAATTAAAAAAGGAGTCTTCTAATAATTAAAATGAGTTTTCTTGGCTTTTAAAAGGATCCCCATCAGAATGCCTATAAGCTAAGCAAAAGAGACTCAAAGTCACAGTTCTCCTTGGTAAAGGTGGAGCTTGGACTGCACTAGATACGAGCCGTGGTTGTTTGTCTATTTAATAGGTCCATCTCCGCATACACATCTATATTGGGCATTAGCTGAATCCCTACACATTCGGTGGACTTTGTGCCTATACTATTCTCTCTGGGTTTTGGGTGCAATCTTATTCACATATGTTCGATCATCTATTTTTAGTCGATGTGGGACTAATTTTTCTTCATCCTCTACCTTATTTCCTTTAAACTAAACTCGTGAAATCATCCTAGTTGGACTAAGATTACTGCTTCAACTGGGTGTGATGCCATTCCAACCTCATTCTGAAAAAGGGAGATAACTGTTGGAAATTAGAAAATAACTGATAAAATATGTAAGGGCTAAACTAAAGTTTCCTAAGGAGCATTAGACCAAAAAATATGAAGGCAATAAATTTCCTCAAAATCTCGGGGGCGTGGAAATATTATGCTACAATTTGAGCTAGTTAATTTCAGAGAATTGACATATTTGCTTCCTCTTCGTGGAAATATAAAATCATGCAATTTTGTAAATGCAATCTACTTGGTCAGATCATCTTCCATTTATATTTAACCTACAGTCTTATAAGCCCAATGAACAATCCACTTGCACTGCACACAACATATGCTTTAAGTGCATTTTCAGCAAATATGAAGCCATGTGAAATGATAGATAAAACTGTTTAGTGTGAAAAGTTAAATGTAAGGGAGTATGGGAAAGTGCATAACAAGAGTAGAAAAATTCCGCAATGGAGAATGGTTTAGCAATTGAATTTGCCAAATTTATTCCACAATCTTGAAAAAAACGTGGCAGATTTGAAGTGTTCTCCCTAGCTGTCTGCTTCATTGAAAGAAATATGAGCTGAAATTAATCATGGAGTTTAGGAATCCTTGTTTGTGGAAAATGGAAAGAAAAAATATAGTTTGAACTGGTCATCCTATAAATGAAAAGAAATAATAATGATCTATTAGTAGTTCATATGACGCTCGTCCTGGTTAATTGGTATCAATTGTCATATGAGGAAAATTTCCTCCTACGATAGCCTCCACCTCCTGATTATTACTTACATTGGACCAGACTATTGATCTCCATCTCCTAGGGTTAATGCAGACCAAAATTGTGAGACATATTGTTTATTTGCCCATCCATTGGTTCGTGCGTGCGTGTGTTTGTATGTGTGCGTGCGTGCTTGTGTGCCTAAGGTGCCTCCATAGGGAGAGTTTATGTGGACAATCTGAACTATCTGTTCTGATGTTCATGTCTAAAATGATGGCATATAACATGTTTTTTACATTTTTTGTATATTTTGATCGTATATTAGATAGGAATAAAATGAACAGTTTCTCAATAATAGAACAAATATGACCTCTTGATCAATGATAAAGAAGTGCCTAAATCACAATATATATATATATATATATATATATATATATATATATATATATATATATATATATATATATATATATATCAATGTTTAAAACAGCGATAACAATAACGTAACATTTTGTCTCTGTTAAGTTATGTCGTATATAGCGTAACGAATAACGTAGGTTATGCTATTTTCTATTTATTTAATTAAAAATAAATGTAAAACTATATAAAATATTTTTTATAAATTCCAAAATAAATTTAAATTATCTAAGAAAAGAATATAAAACTATTTTATAATACATAATCTATTCTAATTTTATATTAAGTTCTACAATATTTTTTACATTTATCTTCATAAATTATATTAAGTCTCTAACCGTAATTCCAGTTATCATTTAAATAAGAAAGCAATTCAATTTTTTATTTCAATTCCAGTTATTATCATTGTTGTAATTTATATTTGTAATGTTCAATTTATCTTATTTGTAATTGTTGATTTCAGTTCAGTTAAAAATTCAATAAAATTAACAAGTAAAATATTTCAGTAATCGGAGAGGAATTATAACAAGCGAATAAGAAAACAATTGCAAATTAACAAGTTAGTAATTCCACAAGCAATCAAACAAGTCAACAACTAATAGAAAAAATTATAGCAATTTGCTAATAAATAAAATAATAATCAACAACAATATAGAAATTACTAAAAAAATAATGGTAAATAACGTAATATAACGTAACTTAACGTAACGTTACATAATATAACGTAAAATAATATAAAAAACGTATTGTTACAGTGCATTGAGTTATTTTCAGTTGTTAGGTAGCATTGGGGTTCTATTAGGTTATGTAACGCAACATAACGGGTTTCATAACGTGTTATTTTCAACATTGATATATATATATATATATATATATATATATATATATATATCAATGTTTAAAATAGCGATAACGATAACGTAACGTTTTGACTTTGTTAGGTTATATCGCATATAGCGTAACGCATAACGTAGGTTACGGAATTTCCTATTTATTTAATAAAAATAAATATAAAACTATATGAAATAATCTTTATAAATTAAAAAATAAATTAAAAAATTCTAAAAAGAATATATAACCATTTTATAATACATAATCTATTCTAATTTTATATTAAATTTTAAAATAGTTTTCACATTTATTTTCATAAATTATATTAAGTCGCAACCGTAATTCCGGTTGTCATATAAATAAAAAAAATAAGCTTACAATTTTTTATTTCAATTCTAGTTATTATCATTATTGTAATTTATATTTTTAAATATTCAATTTATCTTATTTGTAATTGTTGATTTCAATTAAGTTAAAAATTCAATAGAATAAAAAAGAATGATATTTCAACAACCAAATATGAATTACAAGAAGTAAATAAAGAAACAATCGCTAATTAGGAAGTTAGTAATTTTATAAGCAATCAAACAAGAAAAATCAAGTAATAAAATTTCAGTAATTTGCTAATAATCAAAATAATAAGTAACAAAAATATAGATATTACTAAAAAAAATATTAGTAAATAACGTAATATAACGTAATTTAACGTAACGTTACGTAATGTAACGTAGAATAATATAAAAAAACATACTGTTATGGTGCACTGAGTTATTTTCAGTTGTTACGTAGCGCTGGAGTTCTGTTAGGTTACGTAACGCAATATAACGGATTTCATAACGCGTTATTTTCAATATTGATATATATATATGTGTGTGTGTGTGTGTGAGCAAACGGAAAATTCACCGACAGTGAAGGGAGTTCCTACACTAGTGGTTAGGTAGCCCAACTACTCAAAGGGTGGTTAAGGAATTTTTTTTATTTGTTACCTTGAGTGGCGCCACGTGTAATTATTTTATTGGCCACCTAAGCGCTAGTGAAGGAACTTCCTTCATTGCCGGTGAATTTTCCATTCTCTCTCTCTCTCTCTCTCTCTCTCTCTATATATATATATATATATATATATATATGAGTAAACGGGAAATTCACCGGCGGCGAAGGGAGTTCCTTCACTAGCGCTTAGGTGGCCTAAAAAAATAATTACACGTAGCGCCACTCAAAGGGCGGTTAAGGAATTTCTTTTATTTGTTACTTTGAGTGACACCACATGTAATTATTTTATTGAGCCACCTAAGTGCTAGTGAAGGAACTCCATTCACCGCCGATAAATTTCCCGTTTTTTCTCTCTCTACACACACATATATATATATGGATATATGAATATTTATATATATATATGTATGTATGTATATATATATATATATATATATATATATATATATATATATATATATATATATATATATATATATATATATATATATAGTTGTGGGAAACCATTAATTTTGTATCCACTTGTTCAACAGTCAAATGGATTAATGTTGTTAGAGTTTGGCTTTAGTTGATTTCTTATATGATGAGCATTTATTTGCTGTCCTAACTAGAAAGTGGTTCATGGTTTTGATGCAGCCGGAGCCAGAGTTCCGCCCACCTATGTCTGAAGTAGTACAATCATTAGTTCGGTTAATGCAAAGAGCAAGTGTTGTCCGAAGGCGATCTGGTGAGGATTTGGGAATGTCTTATAGGATCTCAGAGCATGAAGCAGCTACAGATTTTTCCTTTTAAAGAACTTGATTCTCTATGCTTCATGAACAATTCAGTTCCAAGTGCATCATTCAGAGGGCCAAGAAAGGTGAACTTGAAGCAGATAAGCTTGAACATTACAGTTCGTCCTGTACAGTTGGGTTTATTCGATAAAGGAAATACTGGAGGCAAATCATTATAGGCTAAAAAACAAGGCCCTTTCCCTTTTTCTCATTTAGTTTTTTTCATATGAGTTTCTTTGTACATGTTGTAGAGAAAAATAAGTCAAATTGAGGGAAAGAAAGAGGCGATAAATTTTTGCAATTTTCTCCCTCACCAGTTAATTGAGTATAAGCAATTTAAGTTCTTGAGGTTCAGCCAGCTGAGTATCATAGCGCTGGTGTAGGGTCTGGGAGGAACACAGCAGCCCGATTACTTCTGTGAGTTGATCAGCAAAATTTTGTTTCCTCGAGTTTTACATAATCAAATTAGCAGATATGCTCATTTCATTCCTCCTAAATGATTCAAGTCTGTAGTCGGTGTAGATAGCATTCATTATATTGTCTGATGAGTTATCGACATTCGTTGCTATTGAGAAACTATTGTTGATCATCATTTGGTATATCAGTCAAACTATTGTCGATCATCGTTTGGTATATCAGTCAGTGTTTAGTCATGTAAATCTGCATAACTGACATTCTTCATTCAATGTATGCTGACATTTTCCTTGGAGACATGCTTGGTTGCTCCTATTTGAACCACATCTATTGTGAGCATGCAAGTTATGATTTATAATTGAACAATTGTTGCTCAATCGTGTAAAATATACCTATTGTATTTATAAGTTCAGCAATTTATAGGGATAATAAAGATTTAGATTTGATTTGCGATTACATGAGATTTGGTTAGACTTGATTAGATTTGGAATTTTATAATATTGCCTGGATCTAATTAGAATTTTATTAGGATTTTACGGTTTTTATTAGATTTTGGTTTATTTGCAGCACCACACGTAGTTTATTTTATAAATAACTCTTAAAGAAATAGAATGAAAAATTGAGAGCATTGAAGTCCCTTTTGTTTGGTATGGGGATTTATTAAACAATACGAAATCTTTCATTATGAATCCGTTGAAAGTGGGTAAAAGATTACCTGGTTGTCGAGGTCTAAATCAAGGGTTGTCGAGGTCTGAATCAAGGTCTGAATCAATCTCCAAATATCTCCTTGTGCATTCATTGAGAGTAGGTGAGAGTTCTCGATGTCCAAATTAATCTTTATCATTTTTATTTTTGTTCCAAATTTCTCTCAAATTTCCATAAAAAATCCTTCTTTTTTTGGTTCTAACCAAATTTTCCAATTTGTCTGCCAATAAATTCTAATTTGGTTTTCGTCCAGTTTACCTATGTTTAATCATACGAAAACAAACTTATTTACAATTTCAACAACCAAACATGGACAGATACAGAATGTGCTAGTTCTATTTGCATGAGCATGACACCAGAACAACCCCCTCATTTACTAAATAACTGCAAGCTTCTTTAGTAATCTACAAGATTGTTGCATCAGCAACCCTAGAGTTTGGTAGAACTCTTCTCAGGTGTGCTGAAAACTGTCTAATTCAAAAACTCCTCCTCTGATAACTCATTGTTTGCTCAGGATGTTCACAACTTGGACATTGTAACAAACTGTGGCAGTTGGATGTAACAGTTTATTTTAATTAAAGCAACATTTTGCTTGTGTACTAAGACTCATCTCAAAGTTATTAGACTTCCATCTCCTCTCCTCACATGAGATCGTAACTAGATCGTTTTTACCATTAATCAATCTTCTTATTTCTTCTGAAACTTTAGTCATATTCAGTAATTAAGTATTGGGAGTGAATCATGGAAGGTTTCAGGTTCATGACCGAGAATCTTTGTTTAAACTAAAAGCATTCCCTTTGCAAGAGTTAGCAAAAGCTGGCTGCATTCTGGTTGCCATTATGCCAATGCCAGATGCAGAGATCCGAAGTTTGTGGAGAATTATGTCGGAAGGAGATGTCATGGGTGTCGTACACTCCTTTCAGAGTTATCCAGGGAACAGTTGTCATCCTTTGTTCCGTGATGCCTATTTATTAGATTGTTGTTTTATACAAGTCCGTGTCCAGTATACTTGGAGTGAGGCTAGCATGCACTCGTGAATTATGTGGCTGATGAGGGTATCATGCTGGATAGCAAGGTGCTTTGGGAGAAATTTTTATAATCGACTTGTGTACTTTGCAATGAGGGATATTTCCGGTGTCATGTCATGTTTGAACGGTTGTAACCGGTCTGTCCTAGCAAAAGAAAAGAAAAGAAAAGAAAAGAAACAAAACAAAATATCGACCAGTTATACAAGGAAGCAAGATATATTTGAATATCACCTTCCAAAATTATCTCTATGCTATAGTCACATATCTTATTGCTCGTGATTTCAAAAGATCCCTTTCAAACCTTTTCTCCCTCAGAGAAAGCCCACCAAACAATCCAATTCAAATCCCCAATATGCACTTTAGATTTGGTAAGGAGAAGGGAGAGCTTGAAGGTAAAACTAAAAAACAAAAAGTTTTGAGAGAGTTGGTGGAAAAAGTTATTAAAACTTCAACTTTTAATGTAGTATAACTCTTATCCCATTTCATTTCTACCATCAACATGGTGAGACCCCATACCTTCACATATAAGCCATTGTTGTTATGGACAGCTCTCCTCTTTCCCATTGCAGCTCAAGGCGCTTTCGATTACAGCGATGCTGTCACCAAGAGCTTGCTGTACTTTGAGGCGCAGCGCTCCGGCCGCCTCCCCTACAACCAGCGCGTCACCTGGCGGGGACACTCCGGGCTCACTGATGGCCTTGAGCAAGGAGTACGTCGATTTTTTTTTTTTTTTTTTTCAGTCATCTTTTCGACTGTAAATTTGTTTCTCTATCTTGTTTTTTCCCCACCTTACGTTGTAAATGCTGCAGGTGGATTTGGTTGGAGGGTACTATGATGCAGGAGACCATGTCAAGTTCGGGTTGCCAATGGCTTTTACGATCACAATGCTGGCCTGGTCTGCAATCGAGTATGGTGATGAGATACGAGACGTGGGCGAGCTTGAACACACACTTGAGGCTATCAAATGGGGGACTGATTACTTTGTCAAGGCTCACACGCGCCCTAATGTGCTCTGGGCTCAGGTCACCCGTCATACTGTTCCTATTTTATAGCCTTGCAGTTGCAGGACACACTGCTTATATTTGAGTTGGCTGCAGGCTGGCAGAGGCCAGAGGACATGACAACGTCGAGGAGAGCATACAAGATCGATTCGGAGAGTCCTGGGTCAGAAGTCGCTGGTGAGACTGCGGCCGCCTTGGCTTCTGCATCCATACTTTTCAACATTTCGAACCCGCATTACGCCCACCTCTTACTGCATCATGCTCAGCAGGTGCGCACACATATAAGTATATATATATATATATTATATATAGTTCGAAAATTACAACACTGCCATGAACGAGACGTATCTGAGTATCAGTCGTTTTTGCTGTAGCTATTCGAGTTTGGAGATAAGTACAGGGAGGAGTACGACAAGAGTGTGGGGGTAGTGAAGGGATACTACCCGTCTACGAGCGGGTATGGGGACGAGCTGCTATGGGCCGCGTTGTGGCTGTACAAGGCGACGGGGGCAGAGGCATACATGGAGTATGCAGCGAGAAATGCTTACAGCTTAGGCGGGGCCGGATGGGCCATATCGGAGTTCAGCTGGGATATCAAGTATGCTGGTGTGCAAGTCCTGGCTGCTAAGGTATCCATCTCACCTGTATTTGATCACAACTTTACTAATTTCCTAACTTAGCTTTGAATTCCACTGCATTCATCGTTGTCAACAAATAACGCCAAACCCAACCACTTAAAGTTATTGAATTATTCAAAATTCATCGCTTTCAAATGAGTTACGTGATGTATGTATATTTTGGCTTGAAATTGTAGCATCTCACAAGGAATACGTACGAGAGGGAACAATTAGAATCTTGCTGGTTAGGAGAACTGAAGGGGGAGCAGTTAAAGTAGTAGGTTCACTAGTTGAAATGTCAACTAGAAAGAAAATGCTTGCTACCAAATTTGTTGCTGACGTTTCAGAAATTATTAAGGCTATGTTTGGATTGAGGGAAACGAAGGAAAAGAAAAGAAAAGTAAAATGAAAGTTGCTTTTTACTGTTTGGTTAGAGAGAAAATAAATTAAAGAGAAAATAAAAAATAAAGAAAGTGAGAGAAAATGTATAAGGTTTTTTTTTCTTTTTCCTTTTTCCTTTTCTTCCTCAAACCCAGGAGAAAATGAAAGAAAAAGAAAGTTGAGAGAAAAAGGAAAAATGTTTTGCAGAAATTTCCTTATAATTTTAGTTTCAAGATATTTTTAACTTTTGTGAAGTTTGGACCCTTTGGTTATTATATGCTTAATTATTTAAAAATTAATAATTATATCAATAATATGTAAATTAATATTAAATTTTTTTATAGTTTAATTAGAATTATATTTTCCTCTTAATTTTCTATTGAGCAGCCAAATATAAGAAACTGTTTTATTCTAAAATTTTCATGATATTTTCTTTTTCATTTTCTCTCTAACCAAATATAAAAAAAGAAATCAATTTCTATATTCTTTTCTTTCCTTTTCTCTTTCCCTTTCTTTTTCTTTTCTTTTCTTTCATTTTCCCTCAATCCAAACACAGCCTAAGGGAAAGACAATGTGGCGTATGTATATTTGAACATGAATAAAAATGGACGGATCCAAAATTTTGAATTAAAAATAAAAATTTTATTTTTCTAATTCAAATTTCTAAGTACATTCTCATCCAAGTATGAATTTTACATTATGTGTTACAACGGTTATCTCATCTAAGTACTAACTCTGTCGCCATCGATGAAAGTACGTAGTGTTATTGTATCGCATCATGCGTGTGGTACAAGAGAGACCGAGAAGCTACTTTACAAATGCCTTGGCCCCTCAGGTCAAGATGAATTAGGCTATGCTTGCTTCAAAGTTCAACAACTTTGATTTTAAGCATTCTTAGTCTCTTAATGTATTTCTACTTTCTTGAATTTCTCCTCCAAATTGTTGAACTCTAATTTTCTCCACCCGGTCAATGTGTAACCATTTGCTTCGATATTCACCCGACTAGATTGTCTGGGTTGAATCCATCATAAATTGGGTAGCGAAAAATGATGCCGTGCACTTACATTGAGATAGAGATAGTGAAGTTACAATGTCTCTCTCTTCTCTTTTTGTTGTAGACCTTGTCTTTAGATTGAAAATTCTTCCCCTATCTAGAGGGTGGAGTTGTATTTATATGAGTTAGTCTTTTCGGTAACCCCAAATCCCTTGCTTCCATACACCAAGATAAAGCTCCCACGTATGTGGATATAGGTGATCCGTTGATTCTGTAACGATATTTTTGATAGATAAGATTTTAATAAGTATTTGATTTTTTTTTTATGACATTCAAGGAACATGCAAATTGGGCCTTTTAACTATTAAGCTTTTGTTCTGGGCCAGGACCACATTATGCAATAACAGTAACTCAAATTCGTTTGTCGGTCTAATGTGTACATTTCCCATTATTATTATCTTGTTCTTCTATGATTCCAAGTTCTTTTGATGCACACGAACCTTATACATCATGAAAATATATCACAACCTTCTCAATGTTTCATATTTATTGCTGCGTACATTAAAAAAATGGAATCTAGCAACTGCAAAATAACCATAATCTTACATTTTCAGTTGCTGATTGAAGACGAACATGCAAACATGCACAAAGACATACTCGAGCAGTACAGATCAAAAGCTGAGTTCTACTTGTGCTCCTGCCTCGGCCTGAACAACATCAGCAACGTCCACCGCACCCCTGGTGGCCTCCTCTACGTTCGCAGGTGGAACAACATGCAGTATGTCGTCACCGCAGCATTCCTGCTAACTGTCTACTCCGACTACTTGCAGAAGTTGAACCTGAAGCTCCACTGTCCGAACGGCTCCTTAGAGGCTCATCAACTGTTCGACTTTGCCAAGTTTCAAGTAGACTACATCTTGGGCTCAAATCCTATGAACATGAGTTACTTGGTGGGATTCAGCAAAAATTATCCCAACAGAGTTCATCACAGAGCGGCGTCAACTGTACCGTACAAAGAGGATGATGAGTTTATAGGGTGTAGCCAAGGGTATGACCTATGGTTTGGGCGCCAGAAATCGAACCCGAATGTGCTCGTAGGTGCTATAGTTGGGGGTCCTGACCTGAAAGATGAGTTCAGAGACGTTAGGGGGAACTTCATGCAGACTGAGGCATGCACTTACAACACTGCGCCTATGGTTGGAATTTTTGCGAAGTTGCATCGGTTGGAAGGAGAAGTTGAAGGAACTCAGCTTCGAGCTTCGTCCTAGGAGTAGGAATCAGTGGGATATTGAGATTGTTGTCAGTGATTTTCTAGTTTCACTGGGGAAGGAAGTTCCCTTCATTTAACATTAGAATTTTAGGAAATAGATGAAAAAGGAAAATACTTGATTAGCAATTTTTTTCCCCTTTAAAGTGGTTATTTTTTCTAACACTTCTCAAGATATATAATTAGATCTTATAAGAGGAACATTCAAATTTCCACCTAAAGTAGCAGCGCGTACAATTATATTATCAAGTCATGTTAAATATTGTGTCTCGTGTAGTCAATATTAATTTGTATACAATCTTTTATAATTCATTGGTATGGCTTTACTAATTTGTATACAATCTTTTATAATCCAGTGGTACGGCTATTTCTGCATCACACCATCATAACAAGTGTCCCATGCCTTTGCAACTAGAGCTTCTTTGTTCAATTCTTGATGCTAAGGTGACTGGGCTTTAATGCCGAAAAAAACAGTCTCTCGCTTGTGAATTCCCCTTTGATATTTATCTATATAACCAGCTTTCTGTCATCCACCAACCCTATCGGCCTACACCAACCCTATCGGCCTAGTATAAAGCCCTACTATAAAACCCTGTCGCCCTACTATATTAGTAGGGCGATGAAAGCAGCAAACTAAACCGTTTACATTAACATTAAAGATCAGTTTGTCACTTATTGCTTAACTAAACTACTACATTCACAAATTTTTCCCTCTCTATTTTTTTATTTTCTTAGTTTCTTGTTTTGAACAGACTGTAGCCGATTAACCATCGAAGCTAAATTCCTTTGATCCGCACCTGTTGAAATTTTGCTCTGAAGCATTCCTTTGAGAGCAAGGGTTGTTACTGGCAGGCTAGCCTGATTTCACCTCTGCATCCAAAAATGAACCATGAAGAAAGTCCCAAGTTGATTCAAATAGGAATCAACAATATTCTCGAGGCTAAATCTAACAGGCATTTCTCTAAATAACTAATTGCAATACAAGAAACAGCTCATGAGTCCAATTGCTTCGGCCTTGACTGCCATTCTCCACTCGCTATTCACAATTACTTAGAATTAGCTTTAAAACACAGGAAAAAAATTTGAAAACAATTATATAGTGCAGCAAAATTGTAAAATTGCTTAAGGTGACGTCATTCGATTTCCTTTTCATGCCCAAGATACACAGTGCTACAAATAGATACTAAGATGAGCAAACAACCAACGAGTCCACTGAATGATGCAGCCACGCCCAGAAACATCATACTCCGTATTTGCGAAAGAAGGACCTGAAACAGAGAAGGTAACATCTACGTTAACAGATCAAAGCAACATCGGTTTTTTTTTTTTTTTTTTTACTGTGAAGAAGACTAGAATAACTAAGAACAATAGAGGGGCTGGCTGTAACTTTATCTAAAAGACCATTATGCAGCCCCTAAATTCTCTCTGACTTGGAAAAAATACCTAGAAGAAGGGTAGACTTAGAAAAAAGATCTAGAAGAAGAGTAGAGTTGGAAAAAATATCTTGACGAAAGGGAAACAACATACAGCAGCGATGCCAATTAAATAAATCCAAAGCTGCAGAATATATCTAATCAACAATCACCGGTGTATGTCCTAAAGTCGAATATGTATTATCCACAACAACAATTTAACAGATTCATTGTAATTGAACTATATTTAAGAGAGATGAATTTACAGAACCATGTTCTTATGGTTTTCTAATTAAATAAGCAAATTGTGACTTGCACTGGAACAACTGTGAGCGCATTGGGCAACTGTATACAAACATATGTCCTAAAATGCAGTAGGGAACTGACCTTCATGTATAGAATGTTTGTGGCCTTGCTGACTTTTTCAATCTGAAGACCACGAGCTAAACAGATCTGGAGAAAGATTCAAAGTTAAAGAGACTTAAATTGTCATAAGCTTTGCTAATAAGACAAAAATAGAAATAATAACATACAAAAAGGAACAATAAAACCAAACAAACTCATGACCAGGCATAGGTGAAGATTTAATATCAAAACCTTTAGAAGACCTAATATAATACCTCAGCAAAGAATGCCAGCACGCTTATCACAATCATCAGAAAAAATGTGAACGCACCAGGTAGCACGAACTCCTGCAAAGAAGGGAGTCTTCATTGGCAATAAAGAATCAATCTTGTAAACACCACTACTGATATAGATATTTAGCTGGTTAAAAGGCAGAGATACTAGATGCTCAAGAAAATTGTTATACGAGAGAGAGAAATTAGTAAAAATAAAATTGACTAGTTGGTTTATCTGACATACATAAAACTGCAATCATGGAATATATACTTTAACAGGATAGACATATTAATAAAAGGTTAGTCCTCTCATAAACATATACATACAACTATACAGACATAAGACAACTATTATTGGCATTGCATTTAACAGTCGGAGGACAAGTTATGAAGGTCTGAGAACACTGGCCAGCATGCAAGAAGAAAAGGGGATAATTACTAGGGAAAAGAAACCAAAAGAAAAAAAACCCTCCTACTCATATTACATGCTCATATTCTGATGACACCTGCACCACTAGTGAATAATTTCAACAAAACTCTTCCGATAACAAAGACTTTAGTACCATCAATTGTATGGTGGTGTAGAATGTTTCGGATGGAGACTGTAGTTCTGCTTTAAAGAATTTTCAAACACCAGATTTCAGCCTTCGACTTTGTCCTTGTTCAACATACCGTGGATAGAAACAAATATGAGGAGAGAAGAAAATGAAAAAGTCAAAAAAGAAGAGAGAGAATTTTTAAAAAGAGAGAGAAAGAGAGAGAGAGTAATCTTATAGAGATTCTTGAATTATCTAAATTTACAGTCATCAATCTGATTAATCACATGTCCTCTTTACAGCATTCATTAAAGTTTCTCCAATCTCAGGTACTTGAGCACACCATGTTAAGCCCATGATGCATTTTGCATCCTTATAGAATTGATATTCTATGTTATTCGCATAATGTCTCCCTCAACACTACTGATATTAATTTAAGCAAGCAAGAAAGCCTTATAGCAAATGCGAGTTTGAACTTATCTCATCATTATGGCACTACCATATCATGAGCATTATGCCGGACAACTTGTTTAAAGAGAGCATTCTAGAGATACTGATTAAGATCAGCATGAACATTTATGCATATATAAAGTCAAATCCATTAGTTTCTACACACATGATGAAATAGTAGAGACGACTATAATCATATATGGCAATTTAACAGGACAAGAAAAAAGTCATGACTGCAGCTGCAGGTTCAAGTTCAACTTGCTGTTATTACAAGAAACAGGAGTAACAGAGTTTAAGGGAAAGTTAAGTGATAAGCAGTTTCAGGATTTGAATACAGAGCCTAGGGCAATAATTTCGTAGAATTATATATATATTTTTTAAATGCTACTGTAACTGAGAGATGTGATGTATTATCCTTCAAATAAGATATAGGACAATTTTAAGAGAAACAGAAACAAGTTAAACTACCAAAACAATGATGGTTAAGACAAGGATTAGGCATCCTAACAAATCACGTACAACCACACAATCAGGAGCAATTATTTGAACACCCATTGTAATTGTTCAATATGGGCGGTGAACACTGCTCTAGAGTCTTGATCAAAGTGATTTTGATTAGTGTCTTAGTACCTGAAATGTGAAAGTACAGAATGCGGAGACAGGAGTTGCTAGTAATCCAAATGAAAAAGTTGTATACCTGCAAAGATGATGGCCGGGAGTATAGTTTAGTTAACATGAACATTAATAAGCAATATATTTTAATGAGCTCATCCTTACAGACAGAATCGGTGTTAATTTAATTGAACATTTAGATCATGCAAGACCATATAGCCATATGACTCTCCTAACCCTCTATTGTACTCTTGCTCAGAAAGAAACAAATCAATTGGATCAGTGTGAAATCGGAAGGCTAAAACATTCCCCCATATCTTGGAGGAAAACACTAACATTATACAAATTTATATAAGGAACTTCTGAAGAACTTAATAAAGTTGAAAAATACACCTAACTTATACAAATTTCACCTTTAGGTTTTAGACCATAAAGATTATAAATTTATGATGAATAGTTGGACCATGAAATAGAAATAGGGACAATGGAGTTCTAAATGCATCATAGGAGAAACTTTCCTGCTGTTACACCCTCCGTATGTAGGGGTTACGATTTTTGCAACCAACAGATGAAGGTCAGAAAGAAGTTTTAAATAAAACAACTTATCTCTCTTTTAGTAGTATGCATGCATTGAACAGGATGAATAGGACATATCATCCATGGGATGGCCAATTATGGTTCTCACAAACCTCATTGTGAGAACTATTTTCATAAAATAAAACCTTCCTATTTAGGTGTGCATGCATGGGTTTGTTAGTCAATATTCAAAATGTATCTAATACTAAGAAGATCCAAAGGGTGTGATATTTTTGCACAGAACCAACAGATCTAATTCAGGATACAAGCAAAAAAAGAGTGCGTTTCACATTCCATATTTGATGTATCAGGAAGAATTTCATACACTGGGTGATCAGATGCTTTAGCTCCTGCTTGTATAAGACAGTAACTGATTCCACCCAATGCTGATGAAAATATGCCAACTAAAATTGCGAAAATAGGATGACTTCCTTGAACAGAACTTGGGATAGTTATGTCACCAGTTTCAATCAAATCACCTGCACAAATTCCATACAGAAATTTCAAAACAACGAATAGATAGAAAGAAGTTGAATAATATATTCTCCTAGAACCAGTGATCACCTCAAGTTGAAGAATCCTATAAAAATCTGAAGCTAAATCCAGTATTGCATTAAAAAGAACAAGATTTTCCTACTGTTACAGAACAGTGAATATTGATCATCTTCACTAGTTAAAATCACTGTTTTTGGTGCGTAGCCACTCACTTCCTATGTACAATTGAGAGAATTGAAATGCAGTGCAACATGTTCAATAAGATAGGAATGGATAGAAGGGGTTTTTATTGGTGGTAATTGTGGGATATACTACGTCATGCTGGACAGTGAGTATTGAAACAGTCTAAGAGCCCCAATATAGTCCCTTCACACTCCAAAACAAGCAAATCCAAAAAGAAATAACAACGGTGACAAGGTAAAAGATTTATGTTTTAAAAGAAAAATCTGAAGTACTTTTGTTTTAAAAGAAAAATCTGAAGTACTTTTGGACATTCTTTGGGTGCACAGGAGAGTGGAAACATACTAACTCCAAGGATCACTCATCTCACAGGTATTCAGCAAATTTACAAAACTCCATCTCACCATTATTCGACAAACAATATTAACTCCAACAATTACTCCACCTCTAGTTACTCAACAAACTCAGATAACTCCAGGTTGGCTCAGTTCAAAAGCAAATACAAGGAAAGGTCAGAAAGATGTAAATTACAATGTTTAAAATAGCGATAACGGTAACGTAACGTTTTGCCTTTGTTAGGTTATGTCGCAAATAGCGTAACGCATAACGTAGGTTATGCAATTTTCTATTTATTTAATAAAAATAAATATAAAACCATATAAAATAATTTTAATAAATTAAAAAATAAATTTAAAATATCTAAAAATATATATAATTATTTTGTAATACATAATCTATTCAAATGTTATATTAAGTTTTACAATAATTTTCATATACCTTCATAAATTATATTAAGTCTGCAACCGTAATTCCAATCATCATTTAAATAAAAAAAAAGCAAGATTCCAATTTTTTATTTCGATTCTAATTATTATCATTGTTATAATTTATATTTTGTAATGTTCAATTTATCTTATTTATGATTGTTGATTTCAGTTCAATTAAAAATTCAATAAAATCAACAAGTAAAATATTTTAGCAACCGGATGAGAAATACAACAAGTGAATAAAGAAACAAACTTAAATTATCAAGTTAGAAATTCCAAAAGCAATCAAACAAGCCAACAATTAATTAAGAAAATTACAATAATTCGCTAATAATCAAAATAATAATCAACAACAATATATGAATTACTAAAAAAAATAATTGTAAATAACGTAGCATAACGTAATTTAACGTAACGTTATGTAATATAACGAAAAATAACGTAAAAAACGTACTGTTACGGTGCACTGAGTTATTTCTAGTTGTTATGTAGCGTTGGGATTCCATTAGGTTACGTAACGCAAATAACGGGTTTCATAACGCGTTATTTTCAACAATGATGTAAAATATGATGACATTCAACACCTAACAATACTCCAAATTCTTGAAGGCAATAAAATAGGCTTAGTTACATCATGGATGTAAACATGAATAAGCGGGTACCTTTATAGCCTGTGTTCACCCCAAAAATATGTAAGAGTTATCCAATTGACAAAACTAAATGCTTATTGATCATTTTACTATTTCAACATTTTACATCTGTGAATAATAACCCAATTTATGAGTTAGTATGCATCTTCTCAACACACACACACACATACAAGCATGTATTATGTGGATTCATTTATAGCCTTTATTCATCCCAAAAATATATAAAAGGTGAAGTATGTTCTGCCATCCTTTTGACGAAACTAAATGCTTTATTGATCGTTTTGCATATGTGCATAGTAACTTGATATATATATGTGTGTGTGTGCGCGCGTGCGCGCGTGCGTGTTGTAAACGTTTTAACTACCCAATACATATATTTATGAGTTAAATATATATATATATATATATATATATATATATATATATATATATATATATATATCTTCTCAATATGCAAAGGGGGAGGGGCAAAAGAAGACGTATCGCCGTGCCTAGATATTGGAAAGCTATTGTATCTAACACTGAAACAGTGTCAAAGCACACCATTCATATTTGTGTTAACAGATATAGATTGGCAGCGATGCTGGAGATTAGGGATGAAAGTGAGTCAGGTTCAGGTCGGACTTGGGTAGACCTATATCCGAGTAGAATCAGTTCGGGGCTCAAATTTAGAGCCAGACCAAATCTCCGAGCATTAAGTAGATTGGGGCAGAGTCGGGGTCCAATAATTCATTCTATTTGTTATTTTTGGACATTAAAAGCACAATTTTCCTTAGGACTTGTGGGCCTATTGAGTTTATAGGTCAGATTCAAATTTGTCAAATCCAGAACACCCTTAAGAGTTATGAATCTAGGTATCAGATTCATCGGGAATTTGGAACATGGATCAGGTACAAATTTTGTCTGGTCCATGTAATCTGGACCCACTTGCACTCTTAAATGTGATGATTTCTGTTAATTTATTGCAACTAGACTTAGCAAACATAGATAGCCTCTTTTTTCCTTAAAGAGTTTAGACATGCATGCAAGCATGCTCATAGACAAAAAAGGTATAAATATATACATTTGCATGTAACCTCTCTACATGAGTAATTGAAAAGCAAACAATTGATAATATTCAGGATAACAATTAGCTGTTATTCAATGTTAATACTGTATAAGAGAAAGAAGATAATAGAATTCCCAGTGAAAGCACTTCTTCCAAATATATTTGAAAACTCTGAATGAGTTTCTAAAAAAATACGTGACGCAGGACGGAAGCGATTTAGGCTTTGTGGTGGGGAATTGGAATAAAAATTAGGGTTTTGGAGATAAAATTAGGGTTTGGACCTCACGTCCAGACGAATCGCACGCCCACTCTCTCACGAATCACTCGAACGAAAGATTTGATAAAGCAAATCACATGCTCACAAAAATCATATCTCACTATATGTAAAATTAGGGTTTTACAAACCATATATATAGAAAATTCTAATTGGATTATATCAAGGATCTGCATTGAGCCCATTCTTATTTGCTATAGTGATGGATGAGCTTACTAGAGCTATTCAGGATGAGATACCTTGGTGTATACTATTTGCTGATGATATTGTCTTAGTTGATGAGACAAGAGCAGGAGTAAATGCCAAGTTCGAGTTATGGAGGCACACATTAGAATCTAGAGGTTTTAAATTGAGTAGCTCTAAAACAGAGTATATGGAGTGTAAATTTAGTAAACGACAGACCATAAACTATAATGCTGTAAAACTGGATGGGCAAGAGATACAAATAAACAGTCAGTTTAGGTATTTGGGGTCTATTATTCAGAATGATGGAGATATCGATAATAATGTTAACCATAAGATACAAGCTGGCTAGTTGAAATGGAGGAGGACAATGGGAGTTTTATGCGACTTTAACATTCTGTTAAAATTGAAGGAAAAATTTTATAGGACTGCTATTAGACCAGTTTTATTATATGGCACGGAATGTTGGGCTACAAAGAAACGTCATTCACAGAAGATAAGTGTAGCATAGATGCGCATGCTCCACTGGATATGCGGCAACACTAGGAGAGATAAAGCAAGAAATGAAAATATACGTGCTAAGATAGGTGTAGTTCCTATCGATGAAAAGATGCGAGAAAATCGCTTACGATGGTTTGGTCATGTGCAATGTAGGCTTACAAATGCACCAATTCGACGAGGGGAGTTTATCAATGTAGGACAAGTTAAAAGAACGAAAAGAAGACCGAAGAAAACATGGATGGAGGTGATACGAAAAGATAAGGATTCTAGAGGTTTAAATGAGGAGATATTACTTGATAGAAATGAATGGAGAAGGACTATCAAATGATCGATCCGGCGTGATTCTTTTTTTGGTTCATGTAGCCTACCCCAAATACTTGGGATAAAAGGCATAGTTGTTGTTGTTATATATAGAAAATTCTAATGTAATAAGATAATAACAAATCTTTTAAAATCTAACCAAATCTCTAATCAAATCTAACTAAAAAACTAATATCATCTCTATCAATTCTCCCGCACTTGGAAACATGATCTGTAGCTAAAAATTCATGTACTTCGCCATATACCTCTGCAGATGTGCTAAGCCTCAAGTTCTCCTCACGAACATGATTTATTGAGTGCCTCTATAGTTGGTACCAGCAAAAAAATTGGATCATCAGTTTCTCGATGTGGAGTAAGTTGTATGCTGAACTTGGTCTCATCACCTAAAATCTCGAAAGCGGATATGTCGGTATCTAAACTCTTAGGACACTGGTAGTCATAGTGCCAAAATTCTCCACATATTGAACACTTAATAGGACACTCGTGAGCAGAGTATCCATATCCTTCACATTTTGAGCATTGTTTAAAGACAAAATGCGAAGCATACTGTGCACGAAGAAAAAACTGCAGCTGTTTTCAAGTTGGATGAGATTTATAATTGCTGAGATACCAATTAGAAGCTTCTCCAACCAACTTCAATTTAGCATAATTATATTCATGCTCTGAAGTTAAAGGAAAGTAACGAAAAAATTACTCTAAATATTTTTTCCAATTTTCATAACTATTAGGATCATTATAACTGTGAAAATATGAAACTGCATCGTATATATTACACTTCACTTGTTTGAAATTAACATAAATGTTGATATATTTACCACAAAATATAAATCCCATAATTCTGAAATTTTCAGAGCAAGTTCAGAAAATACCAGAAAAAATGGAAACTGGGCTTCAAACTGGATACGAATTGGAGTCAAAATAGCTTCAAAATCCCGTTTGATCCTTAACGGGTCTGTCACAGTGGAAATAGGTCGGATTCAAAATTCCAATGAGCCAAAATCTGAATCTCTCCAAATCGGGTAGAAACGAATCCTAGGTCGTGATTCGTCTGGCCTCTATCTTCGAAAAGGTAGGGATGCCAACGATTCTATTTTGGAACAAAGCTTCGACAGTGATGTCCTGTGGATGACCGGAGACCTTGGTCGGTCATAGGCAGATCTGAAGGATCTGCTGGATGTTGGGACCAGGAGCGGCAAAGTGATCTGAATGATGTGGCGATGGCGAGGGAGCTTCAGAGGTGAGGCGACGAGACGAGGACAGGTGGCGATGTGGGTTTCGATTGATGATGGCGAAGCTAGAGTTGAGGATTATAGGTGCTGCTAAATGGGGGGTGAGGAAATGGGCTTTGATTATTTATTTAATTTATTTTTCTTTTTCACCTCTGATCTTCACTGGGGCTCGGGTTGTACTGGAAGGGGAAAAGGGTGGCTATTCAATGGGGAGAAGTGAATGGGAAAGTTACTAAGGTTTTTTTTCCCCTCACTTGTTCTCTCCGGTTTTCCTTCTCTCTCTTATATCTTTTTTTCCCTGTTTTTTTCCTTCTTTCTTCTCTTCTCTGATTTTTTCCTTTCTAATCAATTTCTTTTCTCAATTTTTTTGGATTTTTTTCCTCTCTTTTTTTTCTCTCTATTTTTTTCACTGGTTTTTTTCCTGATTTTTTTTAATCTGTTTTTTTTTAAAACTAAAACAAAATAAAAATAGAATGAAGATGGGAGAAGAAGATGCAAATCTTTAGTTCTGATGCCAATTTAACACCGAACGGAAGCATTTTAGGGTTTGTGGTGGAAAAATTGGGGAAGAACTTGGGGTTTGGGATAAATTGGGAGTTTTGGGGATAAAATTAGGATTTGAACCTCACGTCCAGGCGAATCACATGCCAACTCTCTCACGAATCACTCAAGGAAAAGATTTGATAAAGCAAATCACATGCTCTCAAAAATCATCTCGCTATATTTCAAATTAGGGTTTTACAAACCACATATATAGAAAATCCTAATATAACAAGATAATAACAAATCTTTTAAAATCTAACCAAATCCCTAATCCAATCTAATCAAATCTAAGTAAAAAAAACTAATCTCATCTCTATCAATACGTCATATATTTTTGTTCCTCCATCAAGTTCTAAACGGATTAATGATGCAGTGACCAAAAAATTTAGATATTACCATTAGTCGATTCACCTCTTTTCTAAAGGCAATTAAAATGGATTAGTGTTGAATGTTCCCTGAAATATGAGACCTACCTCCACTTCATGCACAACATGTATAAATATTCCTAGCTCTCCTGTGAACTTTATGTGTCCATTTAGTTCACATTATAGACAGCAAACCTTATGCAACTAAATCATCAATCTTTTACCCCTTATGTAAGTTTTGACAATGCCTTAATTCATCACTCCAAAGAATGCTCCTTGGGCTGATTACTATAACCTCTAGTAACTTAATCATATTGTAAGTTGATGTAGCCAACATCTGTGGAACAAGAAGCCAAAATACATCCATCATCCCAGCATCTTTTCAGTTCTACGAGGGAAAACTAAGTGCCTAGATGATGAGTGTTAATATTACTCATGCAGAGAGAGGTCAGCAGATCCATCAATGAGAGAGAGAGGGGTCAGCATATTCATTGACGTAGATATGCACAGATGGGATTAAAGAAGGCTATAAAGAAAACTGGTAACAATTTTTTTTAGTGAACTATATGCATGACTAGAGATGTCATGCAATTACAATAATTTCCGCATACTAAAAGAAGGTTTCCTATTTGTACAAGTCCTTACCTCGAGGTATAAGCATCGGCAGGAAAATCAGCATCAGACCAAAGAAACTACAAGCTATACCTGGTCCAATGATAAATAATACAATTAGTTATTGCCATAAAGACAACCATTAAGCTTTATCCTATGTAGTTGATTAATTTACCTGCACATACAAAATAATTTGTATAAAGTTTACAATTCTATTTCAGTACATGACTAAAGGAGTATGCTACTATAGTAGATGATACAAGAAGTAGCCATGCAATTTGATATTGTAAATAGGAAAGAAGAGACATCATACTTCATATTAAAATTTTATTTTAAAAAGAAAATAAAATTCTACCAAATAATTCTAGTGACCTGGATATTATGATAAGCTATTGGTACACAGAAATGTACTTACCATCATGTAAGAAGCTGGGAATGAAATAAACAAGTAGAGAACTATTTATAAGTTACATTAAACCTGTACAAGACTTTATCATGCATACATCAAGTTGATTCCTTCCATAACAATAAAAAATTGCCATACATAAAACTTACAGTTTCTTCTATACAATGGTTAAGTTAGCTCAGCCTACTGAGATTAAGGTTAAGGGCTTGTTTAGATACGGATAATACCATGGATTCCAAGGTTCCTTTTTCTTTTCCCCAAAGGAATGACCCAATCCTTCAAATGGTATGTTTGGAAGTTTCTATTCAATGGTTAAGTTAGCTTAGCATACTGAAATTAAGGTTAAGGGCTTGTTTAGATGGGGATAATCCCAAGGATTCCAAGATTCCTTTTTCTTTTCCCCCAAGGACTGGCCCAATCCTTTGAATGGCATGTTTGGAAATCAATTTCAGGCTAAAATCCATACAGTTACAGTCCAAAGAATAGCTCAATCATTTGGATTACAAGAGGAGGTCAAGACCTCTATTTTTAATCCAAAGGATTTCTTTGCGCTACATAACCACTTTTGGGCAATTAGTAATTTGTGGCGGGGTTCCTAAAAGAGTTTTATATTGAAATCCTAAGGATTCTACCTCAAAGAAACATAGGTGCAATCCACCCAAAGGATTTTTACCCCTAAATGAAATCCAAAGGATTATTATCCATAAGATACAAACAAGCTCTAAAAGGCACATATAACTTTTGCAATGATCGAAGAAGTGATAACTAAATAAACTACTAAAAGTTAAGCAATAGAAGTACATAATTCACTAACAGTGACTGGCGCAGGACGGAAGCGGAATTAGGGTTAGGGTTTTGAAATTAGGGTTTTTTCTAGAGAGATTGGGGAAGAAATGATAGATTTGGGAAAACTTTTGGGATTTGGAAATCCACCCAGGCCCACGCCCAATCTCCATGAATCCACGAGAAAAGATTTCTGACTCGGCGAATTCCACGCCAGAGATTTCTCAAGAAAATTTCTCAAAATATTATTCCCCTTTTCAATACTCCATACAACCCCTATATATAGGGAAACCCTAACAAACAGAATCCTAATAAAATCCAAACTCCTAATCAAATCAAATATCTAATACAATCCAAATCCTAATCAAATCAAATCTAATCTAATCCTGATCTCCATCAATTCTCCCCGGCTTCAAAACATTATCTCCTATGAATGTGGAGATAAGTAATGATGAACACATCCGGGTTGAACTGATCAGCATCCACGAAGTATTCCAATTAGGCCATGGTGGTGGTCGAGGAACCATAGCTTGTGCATCATATCTGAATAAAAGTGGTGGAGGGGGAACTGGCTTCGTTAGTGAGGTTGTATCGAACCATGGTAGATCTGGAAAGACACCTGAATGTGAAGCGTATAATTTCTTCACAATTTCTGTAAGCAACCTCTCAGGAGGAATCAAAACTTTCACTTCATTATCAAGTACAAATTCCTGCAAAATATTATGTGGATATACAACAAATTTGTACTCATCATTGCAAATTGCTATCTGTCTAGAGATCTCAGATGATAGTGCAAAATTGGGTTGTCTGAGTCTTAGATTTTGCACTATCATCTGTATACTTGACTAATTCGCATTGCATGATCATTCATTATATTAAGCATGTCTCATTTTACAACACGATCTAGTCGCCATTCGGAGTCAAAGAGATCCCATTATATTTATGATCTGCGTGCTGCTAGAGAAATAATAGATGAAAAATTCTGGTATAAAGATCCTGTATTTGATGGGTATTCCTCTACTCACGACTTTATTGATTGGTTAGTGAATATGGAATGTTACTTTGACTGTTATGAAATGTCTAGCAAACGTAAATTTCAATTTGCTAAGAAACGAATAGTGGGACAAGCCAAAAATTTTTGGATTTCAGTAGAGATAGATCGTGAGGAACGTTATAGGAATCCTATAAACTCGTGGGAAGAGATGAAAGATATTCTTATTGAGAAGTATCTTCCTACGTATTATAGGACTCGTCTTTTAGATAAATTGGAAAATAGATTCACTCTAAAAGTTAGAACACAGTGTCCTAAATGCGACAAATATGGACACTCTGCCTTTCAATGTACCATGACCAAGTGTTCTAAGTATCGCATATCTTGGCATTACGATTATGAGTGTCCCCTCAAGAGTGTACCCATAGATATCATGCCCCCTAATCACGTTGACGATTCAGAAGTTATTGAGGTTCATGTTTCTAAGGAAAGTACTGTAGTTGAATCACAATTGGAATCGAACATGTCTATTCTTATTGCCGATACTCATATTCCTTTTATACTTAATGATGATATTATTAATGAGGCACAAGAGTCTAATATACAGATTCATATTCCTATTGAAATCCATGCTACTGTAGAGAATACTACTGATACTACTGATGCTCAGAATGTTTTTGTAGAGTCTAGTGCACCCCCACATGATATTGGATCTTCAATTTTGGAGTCAAATGTAGATGAAGAGACCGAGTATGAAATAGTTGACACTAATATTACTACCGGTAAGTCTTTGAGCATCATTCCCATATTTTGGCAGGTTAATCCTAATATATTATTTTCTAGAGATCGTTTGGAGTTTCCTTTCGAGATTCATCAAATTCCCACACAGTGTAGTAATGTTATATCATTTGCGGTGATTGATGTATGTCATTTTAGGGAACCAACATATCTATTTTTTGGAGTTGTACCACTTGAGTCTGTTGCATTGCATTTGCCTGATATGCATGTTATGCATGATGAGATCTCTAGACAGATAGCAATTTGCAATGATGAGTACAAATTTGTTATATATCCACATAATATTTTGCAGGAATTTGTACTTGATAATGAAGTGAAAGTTTTGATTCCTCCTGAGAGGTTGCTTACAGAAATTGTGAAGAAATTATATGCTTCACATTCAGGTGTCTTTCCAGATCTACCATGGTTCGATACAAACTCACTAACGAAACCAGTTCCCCCTCCACTTTTATTCAGATATGATGCACAAGCTATGGTTACTCGACCACCACCATGGCCTAATTGGAATACTTCGTGGATGCTGATCAGTTCAACCCGGATGTGTTCATTATTACTTATCTCCACATTCATCGGAGATAATGTTTTGAAGCCGGGGAGAATTGATGGAGATCAGGATTAGATTAGAATTGATTTGATTTGATTTGATTAGGATTTGGATTGTATTAGATATTTGATTTGATTAGGAGTTTGGATTTTATTAGGATTCTGTTTGTTAGGGTTTCCCTATATATAGGGGTTGTATGGAGTATTGAAAAGGGAAATAATATTTTGAGAAATTTTCTTGAGAAATCTCTGGCGTGGAATTCGCTGAGTCAGAAATCTTTCCTCGTGGATTCGTGGAGAGTGGGCGTGGGCCTGGGTGGATTCCCAAATCCCAAAAGTTTTTCCCAATCTATCATTTCTTCCCCAATCTCTCTAGAAAAAACCCTAATTCCGCTTCCGTCCTGCGCCAGTGACTAGTTTGCATAAAAGTGACACAATGTAGGACAAATAAAATGTTAACTCTTTCCGGTTATTGTTACTTTCCTACATAAGATGATACAAGTCTGCTATTATACATGTTATACTCCATCCAAAAGTGAACAACTATTCAAGATAAAATGTCAACTTTTTTCAGTATAGGACAAACAAAATATATTTTGCTTGTAAACATCATCTTCTAGACCACTCACCACCTAAATTCTTGATTTTGAATTTAAATTAACAACAAAAGGAGGATATATAAGACAGGTCCTTTAAGAAAACAAAAAAAAAAAAAAAACATTTTTGGCCAGTTTTACATTGTCCATTGCAATTCAGAAACTTTGATTGTGCAGAAACTTTTCTCCTGACAAGGCAAATAATTGATATACTGCCAACCAAAGAACCCAAAATTTCTAACGTTTTATAGTTACCTTTTACAATATACATTCAGGCATGAAAACAGCAAAATAAGAATCAATGAATAAATCAACATTATTTCTTTGCAAACTTACCTCCATAATTTGTAACTGCAAGTTTCTCCTGCAAAATGATCTTTGCACCAACAGATGCCATAATGGGGGTTGCAAAGTTCAATGTAGTGGCAAGTGATAGAGATAAATTTTGTACACTGAAATAGAAAGATTAACTCTGGTCATTCACCACTCAACAATATTTTCAAGTCAAAACATTTATACAGTAACTGATAATCTCTTAAGGACTATATTTCGAGTAAGTAGTGAAGTGGATAGATATATGCACAATTAAAAATGTTGTGGAAACTCAAAAAGCATCCAAACAAGTGAGCATAATGGACTGGTGTTTAAAGCATAGAGGGCAGATCCAATGCCAGTATGAAAGTTCACATATTGCATGATATCTGCTTAAAGTTAAAACAGTTATATGAGATAAATGTCGCTTATTACACAAACTAATATAAGCCAGACTAGCCAGTATAATACTTTACTTTCGGAACTATAAGGTAAAAAGTAAACAATAAAAATTCTTGAACATCAATATCATAAAATCCTTTTACCATCGAAATAAAGGGCATGTCATTATCATAAATGTCAAGATGGCAATATGAGGGAACGGTTTGACAAATATTTTATGATTGCCACTTGACAGTTAGCCTAATGTCAATCATTTGAGAGTTGAGCCCACATTTGTATCATGATGCCTATAACAAAAGGAGAGGTTTGTGGCTTTGACACAATGCATGTAGGTGGATACGATAAATCTGAAAATTGGGTACATTATTGGTAATTGTATCTGCATTAATTTTATTCTGAGCATGTTATAAATAATTTTATAGGAAAAACTAAACACTTCAAGCTGTATAATGCAAATTAATTATTTAAATGTGCTATACATGTTCCACAATATTTGCAGATTGTGTTTAAAGGAGTGTACATGTAAAAATAATGATACAGAAATCACTTCTAAGTTCGTAAAGTCCGCTTGAAATCGGGGAGACAACTAACAGGATACCTATATAATGCTGATGCTATACCCTAATTAAGCAGAAGGGGATAGATTTAAGGTGAGATGTAACACCTAGAAAATCTAAAAATCATAATTAAAATCAAAATATTCGTCAATCAAACCACAGTCACATGTATAAGTATAATTAAGGGAAACCTGTTTATTTTAATATCATAAAATGTATCGGATTTTTTTTAATAATAATTGGTTTTCACCCAATTGTTTTCCATTCAGTTATGACTTTATTGGGACTAAACTATATTGAAATTATGATGAAGGGAAATTATAGACTGTAAATTTAATCAAATATGAAGGGGTAAGAGTTAGTGTCACGCTCCGCTCCCGATATACGGTATACGAGTATGTACAACAGGTACCGGCAATATATTCGGTTTGAATATACTAAAGGCCTAATTATAATATCACAGCCAAAGATAAATAAACTGACATTCATTACATCATATAGTTTATTACATAATGAAAAAAAAAGAACAATACAAGATAACTTGATATAATTTTCATTAAGGAAAGATAAGTTCGTAAACATGAAAAGACAATATGTAATATAAACTAAGTACATAGATAACTACTGATCTTCAGCCACTTCAGTAAAATACTCCAAATCTTTCGTAGTAGGATCAATAGGGTCCATCTCAAGTTCTGAACATGTATATTCAGGTCATCAAATAGAGACTAACACAATATACGTAGAAAGAATATGTAATGTAACAGTTATGTCCAAACATGATAGTAACACAAGTCTTAGAAAATATTAAATTTATATATAACGATGATATCAAATCATATAGGTTAAACATAATGTTTTTTTAGTGTAGTCGCATTTATAACATGTGTATTTATAATTAAAATGTTATGTAATTAGAAAAACTAACTGATAGGATACTAATGTTTCGACCGTTTCTTGTACAGACCTAGAAAATGGTCACAGGATTGTCCCGTGATGAGTCGAACCTGGCATCAGGCAAACAAGAATAATCAGGTGTGATCCAGCAAATCACCACACCCATGGTGTGCAAAATATTCAGTTATACAATTTAACAAGTTGACAGCCGAAACAAAGTATTTCCATCATTCAGTTTCTCTCCCAATCCAGTGTCATTTAAGTATAGTCCATATAGGTCTAAATTCTAGTTTTCATAACTTGTATATGGATCATATTAGATATAATATTTCGATTAGATTTTATTAATTTGTTAACAACATAATTTACAGAGTTCGTTCAGTTTATACTTCATTCATAAATCACAATTAGCTATATCAATGATTTACTGCTTTGAGATATCATAAAAATATCTGCCAGGCAAATATACGGATGCTGTGAGGTTTTCCGTGCAATCCACGTTCCTTAATTAGAGAACCAGTATACAAGATAATTTTTCTAAACACCGATACAAAATGATATCACAAATAGTATTTTTCCACAACTATAGCATTTTTCATGATTTATTAAATATTAAAAATATAACTATATTATGCAATTTAACAAGTATTCATTTAATTTCTAATAGCATAAAGAAATAATAGGAATGTCAATGATTATACTTGTAGTAACAAATTTATTTTCTAAAAATTAATTTCTATCAACATAAAGAAATAATATTTGTAATAACAAATTTATTTTCTACAAATTAGATTATATAATTGGAATAATATTTCTATTAAAAAACTAGCATGTTTAGTGAGTCCAAAAAGAACTCACCTCGATTTGCGAAGGTCTTATCTACCAATTAGCAATCACGCGAAGCAATCTACACATAAAATTATAATATATTTGTTAAAAATTGTTAACATGAATTCAGTTGATTTTTAGGAATTTTCTAATATTAACAAAATACTTAAAATTGATTTTAAGGTTAAATAGTATTAGCGAGTATGCAATTAATAAACATATTTGAATCCATCCTATTGGGTTTATAAGATAGTGAATATTGTTTTAAGTTTATTAGGGTTGTTAGATAGTGGGTGAGCTAATTCTAGGATCTAATAAGGTAAATATAATAGAAAATTAAGAAGATAGTTTTACCAATCTCAAATAACAGAAATGCAAGAAAAGGAAAAAGATAGAGATTCTCTCAGCAAAACTCCGGCGAGGGGTGGCATTTTCGGCGAGGTCAACAGCAGCAGTCCAACGAGATGCTCCAACAAAGTGAGAGGGAAAGAAAAATTTTAGAGAATGAGTGTAAAATTGAATTGAGAAGAGAGGTTGGGTTTATATAATATTGGATTTAGGAGTTATAAAATATGAGGGGTTTGGGGAATTATAAAATTTAAAAAAACTATTAATTTTGTATCAACTTGATAGAAAGTCAAATCAAAACTAAAATTTAAGAAATTTGGTATGATTGAACCCTAAGGGTTGAGATTATAATAAAAAAAAATAGAAATAATAGGATCACTATTTTTTGCCGCTAGCTCAGGTAACTTACAGGAAGCGGCAGCTCATTTACATTATTCTCTCTCTCTCTCTCTCTCTCTCTCTCTCTCTCTCTCTCTCTCTCTCTATATATATATATATATATATATATATAGACACACACACATATATGCATACATATAATATATATACTACTATGTTTTTTCAAAAAAAATTTGGATCTATATCACCACCTACTTAACTTCTTTATAATTAAATTTCATAGGTATTGGAACTTATTTGTCTTTCTATTAAGTTGATACAAGATATCATATGCATCGAAAACTGGTAAAATTTGTGTATACTTGATGGAAAGCCAAATCAAAACTAAAACCCATAAATTGGGATATGAGTGAACCCTAGAGATTGAGATCATAATCAAAATAAATAAAAAAAAAAGAATAACGAAGATAATGAAAATGGACTGCAATATAGGTAGTTTACATGAGCTATTAGTTCGTTTTTATTATTCTCATATATATATATATATATATATATATATATATATATATATATATATATATATATATATATATATATATATATATATTTATATATAGACACACACACACACACACATATATATATGAGAATAAGGGTGTGAGTTGCCTATGTAGGAAACTTCTTACATTGACCACTCAAAACTCCATCACCCCACCTTTTTTTTTAAAAAACTTTTTCTAGGATCACGATCTCCATCTCTTAGTGTTTACTTATACCAAAATCTTGAGTTTTAATTTAAATTTAGCCATCTATCAAGAAGACACAATTTAATCGCTTATTTGAGTAACTTTTATATCATCATACTAATTGGCTAAGTCAAAAATAAAACCCAAGGTTTTGATATGAGTGAACCCTAAGAATTGGAGAACGCGCACCTAAAGAAAAAAAATTAGAAGAAGGAGAAACAATGGAGTTTTGAACAGTTGTAGGAAATTTCCTACATGAGCAACTCATCCCCCTTATTTTTTATGTGTGCGTGTGTGTTTGGATCATGCCGAGATTTGTAGTCGTCAATTTGTTGAAATGATACTATTGTATACAGGGAAAACGACTATTTATTGCCATTATATAGCTGATTTATTTCTGGATTTGGGATAATTATGGATTAATTAGGAGCAGGCTGAATGGAACTAGAGCCCCTATCCCCCCCAAACACCCACACACCCAGAAAGAACAATGCCACCAGTAGTAGGCTCAGCTATCATTATATACCAAAAGGGAAACAAAGATTTGAATGTGTATTGATTCTAGTATTCAAGAATTATAACTGAACTCAACGGTTAATGCGTGTCATGGAAAGCATGAAGGGGTAGTAGGTGGAAATATTTAATAAGTTGGTAAAATGAAAAGGTAAGAGGAATAAATGCAGATAACTAAATAGCACAAGTAGATACAAGTTCACTAGAAAGCAGCAGAAGTACTACTGACCTATAAATGAAACTCAGCACTGAGATAAGCCCAGTTAGGGATCTGAACAGTAGAAGATTTCTTACATGTGTCGGTACAAGTATAGGCTGCCCAGTGCTTCGCAACCATAGAAATGAGAAGAGTGAGATTATTGTACATCTTGTAAATAATGTCTGGAATAAGGGAACTGATTGGACTGCCCATATGAAAAACAAAGTAACACAATCAATAGAAGAATATGTAATCTGTTACACAGTATGCAACTAAAATAGTAATTTTATATCCATAAGCTCAGATAATATTCTAAGGTTATTATGTACAATATGCAAGAGATGAAAGCTGTGGAAAATCATGCTCTGATTGGACAAGAAGGAAAACTGCTACTGTGCTGATACCAAGTGGATGAATCCGTATAATGCTTTATGCAAAAATATAACAAATAATTCTGGAATCTAATCCAACCATTTAATCTATTAGAATCAGTATTTATTCCTTGCTGCACTACACCACAGTGAAGACAGAAGATTTTACTATAAAGGGTTTGGGCATCAGACAACTTTGTATGATTTTTATGAATGAACATACCTCAATTCACACAGGGAGATTCCCAATACATATTTTTTAATATTTTCCATAAATGCTTGTTTTACAAGTTAAAAGCAAGTGACCTGAATTAAGAAATGCAGTTTTAATAAATCCCAGACTTGAATTAGGACAAATCTTAAAAAGTTGATCATTTTTCCTTGGATCAATCTAGCCATAGAATTTTACTTTGTTTCAGTACTGAGTAATATTTGTCCAGAGTCTCTGGACCAATCCTAGATGTAACCTCGACAGTTCAAATGATGCTATTCAAATGGTGCTAATGGCCAAGTATATGCCCACTCTAGCTAATCTCAGTCTGAGGACTCAGTCCCATTCTAAGGTCAAAGCTATAGTGCTAGGAGAACCGAAAATCCTGTCGACAGGAAGTAATAACTATCATATGCAACAGTTTACACATAATCCTGATTATGTTATCATAATGTGTATTCATTTAGCACTCTTATAAGGAACAAAAATTCTAAATGATAAAATGTTGTATTTTTATGTAGTGTCACCATCATCATTAGCAGTCTGAGCTACATAGCCAAAATCGAACAATTAGAAAACTAAGTTCATAATTAATGAGTAGCAAGATTATTTGACAAATAAAGCAAGAATATAAAAAATACAGGTTAAATCTTCTACTTCTGGTCATAGCTTAAGGTTGTGACTCATGACTGAGATATGGCCATTATTTATTTGTATATTATTTATTAATAAGAGTATTATTATAAAGAAAAAAAAAACTAGCTGAACTCAGCTGGTCCAGTTCTAGGGTTAAGATATAATTCCATAGCTAGGAAACTAATAATTTCTCTGGGAAATACTAAATAACTATCATAAGGATCAATAAAGAACAGTTCACCGTAATTGCATTATCATAAACGTATTGATTTACTACTATAACAAGCAGCAGCAACAACAACAATAAAGACTTTATCCCAAATTTAGGGCCAGTTACATGAATCCTTCTCTTCCATTTCATTCATCTAAGGGTCATCTCCTCTATTAAGTTAAGCATTAGTTCTAAATAATTATCTTTATTCAAGTGCTCTTGGGCCTACCTCTAACTTTCTTGATCCACCAACTAAAATCTTATCACCTCTCTTAACCAATGCACTTATTGGCCTCCATTGCACATAGCCGAACCATTCAATCAATTTTTGTCTTTTATACTCAATAGGGATAACCTCTAATTTCTTAAGAATGTATTTCTTGTACTGTTCTTAGTGTATTTCCAGTCATCCATCATAGACTTCATTTCCACTGCACTCAACTTTTGACATGTTAATTGCTCAACATTGATCCATAAAGCATTGTTGATATTCTAGTTGGCATATAGTATTTTCCTTTAAATTTCATAGATATTCTTCGATCACATAAAATTCTAGAAGTACCACACTTTAATCATCTGCTTTGTTTCTATACGCTAAATTTCTCCCAATCTCTCCATTTTGAAGAATGATAGATCCCAGTTAGCAAAAAAATGGTCATGATGTATCTTGACCATTATTATGTCCAATAAACTTATTGCTTCTCACATTTTGCTAAAGCTAAATTTCATATACTCTATTTTTATTCTACTAATTCTAACTCCTTAAAGCTTCTTTCCACTTGGAAAATTCTCTCTGTCATATTATCATCAACTAAGTAATAATATACAATTGGATGGAGAAATTCCATATTAAATAATGTATATCATGTGATATCTCAGAGATATTAAGTAAATATTGGGATTTCATTGGATGGTAACATACATGTCCTAAATAAGATATTGATCAGACAATACATACAAAACATTTAAAGCTCCATGAAGTATGTTTAGGGTATACTTAGGCAATGTGCATTACGCTTATGAATTATATGATACTTAACCATCTATAGAAGCTTATTAAATGTCTCAAGGCATAATTAATTGATTGTCCAACCATCAAAAAATAAAAATAGTCCAACCTGTAACTTTAAGTCAATGAAGCCCGCCATTAGCAAAAACTAGCTGATATTCGAAGCTCGTAACAGTGACAATGTAATAGGCAAAATATGACATCTTGGAGAAAATTAGCCAAAATGACATAGGGATAATTTTTGCCCATATTAGGCTTCATAAACGATATATCAACCGGTATTTGAACACTATAGCTATATCATCAACAAAGAACAAGCACCATGAGAGTTAATCTTTTGATACACGTAGCAAAGTTTATATTTAACTAATGGAAAAAAAGGATTTAATATCGATCCTTGAGGCTATTCTTTGGTGACAACTAATAAGGAACCGTTATGTCTCGCCTCCAATTGTTCTTACCCAAGTTGTTGTTATATATTATATAATCTTTAATTACATTATTACTACCTATGGAAATTTTGCTTCTTCTCTAAAACCCATTACATTTTCTCCTTATCGACATAATTTTTTATGAATCAATAAAATGTACATGAACATATCCCTTCTTCTCTCTCTCTCCATCAATTATCTTAATAGGAAACCAGTTAGTCAACCTCATTGGTATAAAACAAAATTAGTTTTCTAATACCAACATTTCTTTTAATTGTCATTGTCCAATTACTCCCCCACAGCTTCATTGTGACTCATAATTTTAATTCCACGATAGATAGAACAATTTCACATATCACTTTTATTCTTGTATATATGTATTAAAGTGCTAACACTTCATTCATCGGGCATTTTCATATTATCACTACTTTGGTTGATTAACTTAGTTAACCATAGTAAGACCATATCTTCCAGATATTTCCTAACCTCTATCGTCGTCCTTTTTTATCTTCATTTGAGTATTCTTTACCTTACTAAGACTAACTTTTCAACAATACTTATAGTTCCTAACCTACTTTGAGCAAATTGGTTCTATTCCAATGCTCTCCAATTATTTGATAATTTATGAAATTAAATAATCCAACTTTCTTTAATTTCATTATCCTTTACTAAGACTCTTTGATCTTCACTCTGATATAGTTAACATTACCTACATCTCCTCTTTCTTTCTTTTATCTTAGCAATTTAATTTATAATCTTTCCTCCCTCTTTTGTCTTCAACGTCTTGAATACATTGTCATAAGCTTTGGATTTAGCCTAACTAACCTCTTTGTTTTCTTACCTCTTTACTAGCTTACATTTTTCGAAGTTTTCCTTATTTATAAACTTAGCAAGGAACACAAATTCAAAGTGAGACAAAAGTTGCACTTCCATATAATTTCATCAATGCACAATCAGCCACAAAAACTGATATGGGGAATTAAGAGACTAAGTTAAGTCGTGCTGTCAAATTAAGAATTGCACATTATAGTTTATCATTGTGGCTGTTACTCGGCCCATGAAAGAAACCTCCTATATTTGCAAATTTTGAAATTTCACTTGGTTCATTACAAATTCAGCTACACTTCAAAGCTGAAAAAGATCAGGATTTCAATTAACACTACTCAACCTGGAAAAGTGACGGCCAAGATTTCCATGACGAAGTAGATTACACAAGCGGTCGCCACGCACAACAAACCAGAGTATCTAGATCCACTCCAAACCCAAGAAACGATCCGATACAACAAATCGACCTCGACATCACTCGCTCGAACCGATGATTCCACCAAATTATCCTAAAAATGTGCCAGAAATTCAAAATTTTAACATTGCGACCCAATAAATAAAGCACAACAAGAGCACAGAGTAAATAAATAAACGACCTTGTTGGGGGTTCTCTTTCTCGAGTAGGAGACGGAGAAGATGGACATTTTAGGGTTTGGCCTGTTGTTGGTGGCGGCGGCGGCATCGGCTATAAGAGGGGAGATCTCGTCGGCCGCCGACGAGTTGTTGACCTCGATCACGGTCGCGCCTCCGATCTCACCGTCCCCGGCCTCGGCCGTCGCCATTGATGGTGAGGGTGCTCGGTCTCCGGTGGTGAACCCAGATGGTTGAGAGAGGAGAGCGATTAAGGACAAAGAGGTGAATTATTTGGATTTTATTAAAATGAATGCAATTAAATTTTATTCTCGCGGCGGCGGCGACTTTTGTTTTCAGGGCCAGGACTTCGAATCGGGAGAGAGTTGATTTGGGCTTTCTCTGGACCATTAAGATGGGCCAGTTTCCAAGTCCCCCAGTGACCGTAGGACTAGTTCGGGTGCAATGCATGCTTGGAGAAGGGTACTTCTAGAGGCACACCTTAGTTTTCGAAGGGCAACAATTAAAAAATGAAGAAATATTACACGTTTGTTACTAAGTTTTTTTTAAAGATATATTTACAGATCTGTCCCTTAAATCTTTATAAATTATAATTTAGTCTTCTAAATCTTCGTATTTAGAATTTAGTCTCACAAATCCTTTAAGTTACTACAATTTAGTTCCCTGATTTATATTTTGACCCGATTTTTCCATTTTACCCTTTATTTTCTTCACTTGATTCTCCGTCCCTCTTCTCTCTATCTTCTTAGTTCTTATTGGTTCTCTCATTCTTCTTCTCTTATCTCTCTATTTATTTATTGGGTTCTCCCTCTCTATATTGAGGCAAAATTTATTATTCTCCACTAAATGTATTAAACCTAGAAATAAATTTATCCAATATAGAGAGGGAGAACCCAATAAATAAATTTATATTGAAACTTAAATATTTAATACATTTAGTGGAGAATAATACATTTGGTTTCAATATAGAGAGAGAATACAATAAATGAATAGAGAGAGAAGAGAAAAATAAAGGGGGACCCAATAAGAACTAAAAAGAGAGGGAAAGAGAGAAGAGGAATTAAGTAAAGGAAATTAGGACTAAAACAGGAAAATCGGACCAAAATATAAATAGGGGACTAAAGGGAAATTCTATTTGCACCATGTTATTTACTCTTCACGCTCTGGTTACTCTTTACACCAGACTTCCGTTTTGAAATATGAGCAATTTACTCTCAGCGCACAAATTATTTTCCAATTTTGCCATTCACTCCCTTCAACCTCCTTTGACAAAATTTTCCCCCAAATTCAACCGACAAACCCCGTTCTTCCTTCCCGACCCACTTGGGCTCCTTCTCCCTCTCCTCAGCCTTCACCAGCACCCGCAGCAGCAGCGGAGGAGAACTCCCTATTCTCTTCTGCTGTTGCAGCCTCGCAGATGATGTTACCAGCACCATCAGCACCAGCAGCAGCAACACCATCATCACCAGCAGCAGATTCAGAATCAGATGACGGCGTCATCGATGGCGACAGATGCTGAGCAGCTCAAAACCGGTGGCGGCAACCTCATCCGCCACAGCAGCTCCCCTGTTGGCTTCTTCGCTCACCTCAACGTAGACAACGATACAATACTTCGCTTCCAAAATCTCTCTTACTTAAAATTTTGTGATTCCTCCATTTATTGGAACTATCTGGTTTGGATTAAAATGGAAAATTTTCGGTACTTTTTTTTTTTTTTTGGTCCGTTCGAAGTGGAATGGAATTGTAAATTTTTGTTTGCTGTTTTCGCAGGATATGGGGTTATGAGGGGGATTGCCGGATTTAGAAATGGGAACGAAGGCGGAGGAGTCACTGGAATCGGGCCAGGGAACAGATTGAAGAGCCAATTAAGCTTCTCGTCGAGGCAATCTTTAGGTGGATTGTTGTCTCAGATATCACAGATCGAGAACGAATCCATGGGAGGGTACCCTACGGGTTCATGGGAGGAGAGGGAGGAGGAGCGGAGAGAGATGGAGAAGGATGAGGATGGGGAGAGAGAGGTAGGGGAAGAGCGAGCGGTAGTGGTGTTGGGTGGAGGAGTGGTGCGTTTGCGGCGGTGCAGGAGATTTTTAATAAGTTTTATATTGGGATTTATAAGGGTAACTTAGTCCAAAAAAATAATGGTAAACTTGTAATTATTTATAAATTTTAAAACAGTGCGTCAAGAGTAATTTTCAGTGTGCAAATAGAATTTCCCGGGACTAAATTGTAGTTACTTAAAGGATTTGGGAGCTAAATCCTAAATATGAAGATTTGGAAGACTAAATTATAATTTATACAGATTTAAGGGACGCATCTATAAATATCCATTTTTTTAATCCTCTAAATAAGAGCACACCTAAGAGTTCGAACTTATGAGATTTCCCTTTTCTTCTCCAATTTTTCTCTCCTAACCGCTTGAATTTGGAGGGTTAAATCTTCTTTTTATTTACCTTTTAAGTTCTTATAAGAATTGATTTATCTAACTTCTTCCTAAAAAAAATATAAATTCTTCCGCAATGATTTAGGATCTTCAACGTTAAATTTGAGTTGTGATTGAATGCTGAATGGGATATGAGTCGTTCGGTGTTTAATCGTCAAGCGGTGTAAAGCTTGCTTAGCAATTAAATGTCAAATAGTTTGTACTCCATTCAATAAATAATTGTATGGGAGACAAACAATAGAGAGCCGATGGAATTACAATGTAATAGATGAGCGGAAGAAATGGATGCCATTAGAAAAACATGGGTGTGTCCATAGAAGCTGTAATGAAGAAAAAAAAAATGAAGTATTGTTTCAAATAGAGGCGTAAAGGTGCCAATAATTCGATAAACCAATCCAATTTGCCTGGAATCCAATGGATGCAAATATAACCTTTACTGAATATAAAATCCAATAATACATCTAAAAATAGTTCTATTATAAAGTAATAGTGTCTATCTAATTATGGTGAGGTAAAAACTATCTACTTAAAGTACATAACAATAATGAAATATCTTGCTATGACATAAACTATAATGATAACTATTTCATATAATAAATTTGGTTGTAAAAATTAATTTCTATTTCTAATTTGATTAATCATTTCCAATGTTTGAACTTGATCTAGACCCAACCTAAGCCCAATCTATATATGAATTTTTTAGCAGATTAGAATTAGAATCCCGTGTACAGTGACAGCACCACCATACGACTGTCTTCTGGTTAATTATAAAGGCATATCCAGATATTTAAGGGCATATCCTACTAAAATTGCTTTTAATTACAAGTGTCATTATTTTTTAGACAACTATATCCTCATCTCCTTTATTCAAAGTGAATTAGGGTTATAAATTTGGGGGAGAGGAGAAACAACAATGGCGGGGGAGAGGGAGAGGGAGAAGGAGGGAGTGATGGAGTTCGGTAGGGGTAATGGCGGATCGAGGCATGAGAGAGCAGAGAGGTGAGAAAAAGAGGTGGGGAAAGGGGTAGTGAAGGTGGCGGATCTGGGCAGGGGAGAGTGGAGAGGGTGAAAAGAGGGTGGGGAGGCAAGCAGCAGAAGGGGGTGGCGAATCGAGACAGAAGAGAGTGTCAGGGATCGAAGCTGAGGTGATGGAATTGAAGTTGAAGAAGATGGGTTGTGCTGCTGAATCAGGAGCAGGAGAATCGGGAGCGAGAGCAGGAGCAGGATGCTTTGAAGTGAAGAAACGGTTTTAAATTGCAGAGTGGGCGGATATTTTCTGAAGACCCAACCCATTTGGCCCTGATTTTCCTTTCTTTAAGGGGAAGGAAATATAAAGTTGGCTGTATCGAGTAGAGCAACTGTTAGATTTCTTTGGAATTAATGATGAGGCCTGGGTAAGAATGACAGTTCTCTACTTGGATGATGGTCCTCTTAACTGGTACAGGTGGACAACTCTACTTGGATGATGGTCCTCTTAACTGGTACAGGTGGACAGTAAGTAAGAAGGATAGAGTTCTTTCTTGGATTAAATTTGAGAGGGGCCTTTTATCAGTTTAAGACCGTAACAAGACAAGAAGTTATATTGGAGATCTAACCAAGCTTAAACAAAAAGAAACTTATGAAGATTACATGATAGAGTTTATAAGACTTTCTCACCATGTTTATGGGTCGTCGGAGAAATTCTTGATAGAATGTTTCATTAGTGGGTTGAAAGATTATATTAAGTTTGAGATAATGGCAAAGCAGCCAAAGACTATAGAAGATGCAATGAGATTTGCTCAACTTGAAGAAGACAAGAATTTATTTATCAAGAAGAGTGGAAAATTTAATTTTAATAAGAACCAAGGTTTCCTTTCAGCAGCACCAGCTAACCCAGGTTCTGTATCAGGTTCAGGTTCTGTATCAGGTTCTTCCTCTACTGGAGCTTTTGTTAAAAAGCTGACTAATCAAGAATACAAGGAAAGAAGAGAGAAGGGATTGTGCTTCCATTGCGAAAAGAAATTTACACCTGATCATAAGTGTAAAAATTAAAAACTGATGCAGTTACAAATTGTAGCAGATGTAGAAGAAGATACTGAATGAGTTAATGAAGGTAAGTTTCTGTTGAAAATGATCAAGAAAAAGATCAGTTAGAGCATAACCAAATAATCTTATCTCTTGATATAATTGAAGGAGTCACTGGGATCATTTTCATCAGATTAGTTGGGAAGGTCAATGGTAAAGAAGTGGGTTTTCTGATTGACACAGGAGCAACCCACAACTTTGTGGATCTAGTGACTGCAATAAGACTGAATTTAGATACCCATGAAGTTAAGAATTTCAAAATCATAGTAGCTGGTGGAGAGAAGTTTGAGGGGTTCAGTTGTTGCAAGAACATCAAAATTCTCATTTAGGGGATCAAAACTGTAGCTGATCTGCTCATTGCTCCTTTGTGTTGATTCCCAAATTATATTAGGAACAGTTTGGCTGCAGAAGTTGGGTCCAATTCTTTGGAATTTCAATAAGCATACACAGAAGTTTTGGAAGTAAGGATGGGTTGTAATATTTAGAGAAATTACACCTACAAGGGTAAAAATCATTGATAGAAGTGAGTGTGGGAAAATGCTGCAGGTTAAAAGATTAGCATATGGTGTTTAGATTGATTCTATGGATACCACTGATATGGCTAATATTTGGCCAAAATATTTACAAAGGCTTCTACTACAGTTTCAAGTAGTGTTTAAAACACCTCAAGGCTTGCCTCTGAATGGGTCTTGTGACCATCACATTCCTTTGATATATCTAGACCAAACTGTATCAGCAAGACTACACAGATACCCATATTTCAGAAAAATGAAATTGAGAAGCAGATCTTAGAAATGTTCAAGTTTGGAGTGATAAGGGCCAGCTCCAGTCTATTTGCTTTCCCGGTTGTGTTAGTGAAGAAGTGGGACGGTAGTTAGAGACTCTGTGTTGACTACAGATCTCTAAATCAGAACACTGTTAAAGATAAGTACTCCATTCCACTCATTGACGACTTGCTTGATTAGTTATTTGGTGCAAAGTTTTTTTCAAAACTTGATTTGAGATCTGGTTATCACCAGATTAGAGTTTATGAGAAAAATATTTACAAAACTGCTTTTAAGACACACAATGGACATTATGAATTCTTCGTAGTGCCTTTTGGGTTGACTAATGCACCATCTACCTTCCAAAATCTTATGAATGACATTTTTAGAATGCATTTACGAAATTTTGTGTTAGTTTTTTTTTATGACATATTGGTGTACAGTCAATTATGGGAGGATCACTTGATTCATTTGAAACAGGTTCTTGCCATACTTAAGGAGAACCAGTTGTATGCTAAAAGTAGTAAATGCAAATTTGGTTGCTTGAAGATTGATTATTTGGGGCACACCATCTCTGAAAATGGTATTGCAGTTGATTCTAAAAAGATTGAAGTTATTTCTTCTTGGCCAAAACCTACTACAGTCAAGGCACTCAGAGAATTTCTGGGCATTACCAGGTACTACAGGAAGTTCATCAGACGATATGCTTCAATTGCAACTCTCTTGACTGAACTGCTTAAAAAAGGAGTTTTTTACTGGTCTGAGAAAGCTAGAGAGACCTATGAAAACTTGAAGGGAGCTCTGTTATTTCCTCAAGTCCTGAGTATGCCAAATTTTGAGGAGGAGTTTGTGATTGAGTGTGATGCTTGGGGGTTTGGTCTAAGAACTGTACTGATGCAAAAAGGTTACCCCATTGCCTACTTAAGTCAGAAACTTAAGAGTAAGGCTCTGCAGTTATCAACATATGAGAAAGAAATGATTGTTATATTGGTGGTCATTAAGAAGTGGAGGCAATACTTATTAGGGAGAAAGTTTTGATAAGAACTTATCAGAGAAGCCTTAAATTTCTCTTAGATCAGATATTTACTCATGAATCTCAACACCCATGGATGCAGAAATTGACTGAGGTTGATTACTTAGTTGAATACGGGAAAAGAAAAGAAAACTTAACAGCTGATGCCTTATCAAGAAGAGGATTTATTAAAGATGAAGAGCCCACTTTGCATTGTGCAGTTTTATCTATTGTTCAGCCATCTTGGGTGACCAGAATTCAGGAGTTAGTGCAAACTTCTGAATATTATCAAAATCTACAACAAAGATATACAGGCAATGGACAACAAAGTTTATCATTTTAGTTCCATAATGGCCTATGTACTACAAAGGAAAGATTGTGTTAGTTCCAGAAGATAGATTATGTGAAGAAGTGATATATGATGATCACAATACACCGGAAGGAGGTCATTCAGGGTACAATGTCACACTGAGAAGAGTGAAGAGAAGTTTTTGGTGGGAAGGCATAAGTTCAGTAATTAAAAGAGCAATTAGGAGTTGTGATGAGTGCCAAAGGAACATAATATTGCTAATGGAGCCCATTACCGCAGCGGGTTTCGGTACACCGAAATGGGTCCAAAACCGGCCCAAATCCGTTATGATATAATATAAATATGGGGTTGTATGCTAGGGTTTTTATTGGCCAAAAGAAAAAGAAAAATAAAAGAAAAGGAGGCGGCTGTTTTGAGTTGGCCTTGGAAGAGAGAACAAAATAGGCGGCCTGTAGCAATTATTTTTGGCCAAAGTATTTTTTTCTTTCTTTGAGAGGCGGCTGCAATTCTTTGTTGATTGTTGTTGCCGCTGGTTGAGGTTGCAGCCGAAAAGAAGAGGAGGCTGCTGGTGTAGCTGCTGCTCTTTGTTGGTTGTTGTTGCTACTGGTTTCTTTGTCGGCCAAATCAAAGAGGTAAATCACTGCAACAAGAGGTTAGAGTTTGATCTCAAAATCTTGTGTGATTTGTTTGTGAATTCTCTTGTGGTTGAGAACTAGAAAGTTGTAATTCTCTTTTGATATAGTAGAATTTTTTCGATCGTGTCCCCGTGGACGTAGGCATATTACCGAACCACGTTAAAATCTGCGTGTTCTCTGTCTCTGCTATTTTTCTCTTCGGTTAACTATTTGATTCCGCTGGTTGTTGCATTAGTATTATTCCGCTATCTTTTGCTAATAATTGGTATCAGAGCCCTGGTTCGGGTCAGATTTCACTCAGATCGGTGTTGATTTTGAGTGGGAGTTATGGCGGAAGATAGGAAGGGAAAAATTGAAAAATTTGATGGGACAGATTTACAATGGTGGAAATTGCAGATGGAATATTATTTATATCAAAAGAATTTACATCAACCACTGTTTGAAAAAAAACCAGAAAAGATGACAGATGAGGAGTGGGAATTGTTGGACAGGAGGGCTTTGGCGCAGATTCGATTGTGCCTGACAAAGCAGGTTGTGTTCAACGTCTCCAAGGAGAAAACCACTTCAGGTTTGATGTCAGCGTTGGCTAAATGTTATGAGAAGCCGTCTGCTTCAAATAGACTGTTTCTAATGAAAAACTTGTTCAACTTGAGAATGCCTTCTGATAGTTCAGTTGTTAATCATTTGAACGAATTTAACACATTATGGGCACAACTTGAATTCTTAGATTTTGTTTTTGCTGATGACATTAAAACTTTGATGTTTATGTGTTCGTTACCGGATAGTTGGAGTAATATTGTTATGGCCATCAGCAATTCTTCCAATACTGCTCTTAAATTTAATGATGTTATGAGTACAATCATGAATGATGATTGATGAAAAAGAGCATGGGTGAGAGCACAATTTCTACAAGTACTGCTCTGTCTGTTGATAATGACAGAAGGAAGGAAAGAGGTAGAACTTTAAGCAGGGAGTCGAAGTAAAGAGGGAGATCAAAATCTAAGGGAAAGTTCAAGAAAAAGTTAGTGTGTTGGAAATGTAAGACAGAGGGTCATACGAAGAAAGATTGTCCAAACAAAGACAAAAAATGAGCGAATGTGGTGAATCCAAGTGAAGAGTATGATGACTTGTGTTTGTCTGCTCATACAGAATCGAGGTCAGATCTGTGGTTTGTGGATTTAGGGGCTTCGTTCCATTGCACTGCTCGCAGAGAATGATTTGAGAATTATGTCCAAGGTGATTTTAGGCATGTGACTGTTGGTAATGGGCAGGAATGCAAGATTGTCGGTAAGAGAACAATTCAGCTAAAATTGCACAATGGTGGAAAGTTGCTTTTACAAGAGGTCAGGCTCATACCAGATTTGAAGAAGAATTTGATATCTGTTAGTAAGCTGGATGGCGAAGGTTATCAAATCTCATTTGAGAGGAAACAGTGGAAGATCAGTAAAGGAGCAATGGTAGTGGTCAAGGGTGAGAGAGTGGGAACTCTATATTTACTCTCAAGTTCTGTGGATCACGTTATTTTTTTGGCCACCGTGAAGAATGAGAAGGCTACCTTATGGCATCAGAGGCTTGGTCACTTGAGCGAAAGTGGCATGAGGGTATTGCAATCCAGAGGTATGTTGACAGATATGAAAGATGCTAATTTTGATTTCTGTGAGAACTGTGTGTTTGGAAAGCAGAAAAGAGATAGTTTTATGAAGGATGGCAAGGAGAAAAAAACCGAGAGATTGGAGTTGGTATAAACAGATATATGGGGGCCTTCTTCGGCGAAGTCTTTTGGAGGTAATTCTTATTTTGTCACTTTCATAAATGATGCAAGCAGGAAAACATGGGTGTTTGCACTTAAACAGAAATCTGATGTCTTCAAAATCTTCAAAATATGGAAAGCTCTTGTTGAGAATAAAATAGGTTTGAAGGTGAAATGTCTGTTGTCAGACAATTGTGAGGAATTTTGCAATAGAGAGTTCGATGACTATTGCTCTACCCAAGGGATCAAGAGAGTAAAGACTGTATCGAGGACACCGCAGCAGAATGATGTGGCTGAGAGGATGAATAGAACAATTTTGGAGCGAGCTCGGAGTATGAGACTACATGCAAGTTTGCCTTTGCAACTTTGGAGAGCCGCTGTAGATACGGTAGTCTATCTGATCAACAGGAGTCCAGCTAGTGTTTTAGATGGAGGAATTCTAGAGGAGGTGTGGTCTGGTAAGACTGTAAATTATTCATTCTTAAAGGTATTCGGTTGTATAGCATATGCACATGTGGATCATGAGATGAGAAAGAAACTTGATTCTAAATCTCAGAAGTGTGCATTCATTGGATACGGTGGCGACGAATATGGTTATCGCTTATGGGATTATGAGCATAACAAGGTAATTCGTAGCAGAGATGTAGTATTCAATGAAAGTTGTATGTATAAAGACCGAATGGAGAGTAAGAGTGAAAAAATAGTTGAGAAAGAGCACTTGGAACTGGATGAGACACAAGATGGGATGGATCCCATGGATAAAAGAAAGGAAGAAATACCTACATCTGACGGAAAAGAAATTACTACACCTGAGAATACACAAATTTCAGATAAGACCGAACAGGAAAGAGAGCCATTGACTGAAGTAGATGTTCCAGTACTTCATCAGAGAGTGTTCCCACTTTGAGGAGGAGCACGAGGATAAGGAAGCCAACCCAAAAACTTTGTCTTCCATTATATCATGTTTTGTATACTGATACAGGTAAACCAGAGAGTTACTAAGAGGCTATGCAGGATAAATTTCGTCTTAAGTGGGAGCAAACCATGCGTGATGAGATATCTTTTTTGGAGGAGAATCACACATGGAAATTAGTGAAGCGACCGAAAAAGATGAAAGTATTGCATAACAAGTGGGTATACAGGGTAAAACATGAGGCAGGAGGGACACAAAGATTCAAAGCTAGACTTGTGGTGAAGGTATACGGTCAGAGAAAAGGTATTGATTTCAATGAAATATTTGCACATGTTATCAAGATGACTTCTATCAGAGCAATACTAAGTATTGTAACTGTGAAAGGATTGTATTTAGAGCAGCTCGATGTGAAGATTGTTTTCCTTCATAGTGATTTGGAGGAGGAAATATACATGGAACAGCCGGAGAGATATGAAGTTAAAGGAAATGAGAATTGGGTATGTCGACTAAAAAGGAGCTTGTATGGGTTGAAACAGGCGCCAAGGCAATGGTACTTGAAGTTCGACAAGTTTATGTTGGATTCGGGTTTTGCCAGATGCAATTCAGATCATTGTGTATATCTACAAAAGTTTAAAGATTGTAACTTTATTATACTTTCTTTATATGTAGATGATATACTTGTGGCAGGTACATGCATGAAGAAAATCAATGATCTGAAGAGGAAGTTGGCAGGGAGATTCTCTACGAAGGACATGGGTGAGGCTAAACAACTTCTTGGAATGCAAATAACCCGAGATAAGAAAAACAAGAAATTGTGGTTATCTCAGGAGGGGTACATCAAGAAGGTGTTGGAGAGATTCAACATGGAGAATGCAAAAGTGGTAACTATAGCTCTTGGTGGTCAGTTCAAACTGTCAAAAGAGCAAAGTGCTAAGACAGATGAGGAGACGAGACACATGGAGAATGTGCCTTATTCATTGGCCGTTGGGAGTCTCATGTATACAATGGTGAGTACAAGACCAGATATTGCACATGCAGTGGGAGTAGTGAGTAGATTCATGAAGAACCCTGGAAAAGAACATTGGCAAGCGGTGAAGTGGATTTTCAGGTATTTGAAAGGTACTTCAAATTATTGTTTGTGTTTTGGGGGTGATAACATTGATGTGCAAGGTTTTGTGGATTTGGACCATGCGGGTAATAGAGACAATGGCAGGAGCACCACTGGCTACGTCTTTACTGTAGGAGGGACAACGATAAGCTAGGTTTCAAGATTACAATCAATTATTACTTTATTTTCGACAGAAACTGAGTATGTTGCAGCTGCAGAAGTAAGTAAGGAATTTATTTGGTTGCAGCGATTGATGAGTGAGTTGGGTTTTGATGGAATGGATTTCAGGTTATTCAGTGACAGTCAAAGTGCAATTCATCTTGCTAAGAACTCAGCGTATCATTCACGGACTAAACATATCCACTTGAGGTATCACTTCATCAGATCCTTGTTGGAGGATAGCTAATTGAAGTTGGAGAAGATTGATGGCAGCAAGAATCATGCAGATATGTTGACAAAGCCGATTGCTGGGAAAAAGTTGAGGTATTGCTCAACTTTGGTGCATTTGTGTTGAATGCTGAAATTGGGAGTTAAACGATCGAGGTAAAAACTTTGGACACTAGGGTTATCATGTATAGAGATTACAATTTTTGCAATAGGTCTCCAAGTGGGAGATTGTTGCTAATGGAGCCCATTGCCGCAGCGGGTTTCGGTACACCGAAACGGGTCCAAAACCGGCCCAAATCCGTTATGATATAATATAAATATGGGGTTGTATGCTAGGGTTTTTATTGGCCAAAATAAAAAGAAAAATAAAAGAAAAGGAGGCGGCTGTTTTGAGTTGGCCTTGGAAGAGAGAACAAAATAGGCGGCCTGTAGCAATTATTTTTGGCCAAAGTACTTTTTCTTTCTTTGAGAGGCGGCTGCAATTCTTTGTTGATTGCTGTTGCTGCTGGTTGAGGTTGCAGCCGAAAAGAAGAGGAGGCTGCTGGTGTAGCTGCTGCTCTTTATTGGTTGCTATTGCTGCTGGTTTCTTTGTCGGCCAAAGCAAAGAGATAAATCACTGCAATAAGAGGTTAGAGTTTGATCTCAAAATCTTTTGTGATTTCTTTGTGAATTCTCTTGTGGTTGAGAACTAGAAAGTTGTAATTTTCTTTTGATATAGTGGAAGTTTTTCAATCGTGTTCCCGTGGACGTAAGCATATTGCCGAACCACGTTAAAATCTGCGTGTTCTCTGTCTCTGCTATTTTTCTCTTTGGTTAACTATTTGATTCCGCTGGTTGTTGCATTAGTATTATTCCGCTATCTTTTGCTAACACATAATAGAAACAGTGGCTTCTCCAGGTCTTCTTCAGCCTCTTCCAATGCCTGAACAAGAATGAGAAGATATATCAGTGGACTTTATTGAAGGTCTACCTACTAGCTATGGATATAATGTCATTTGGGTTATAGTAGATAGATTTTCGAAATTTGTTGTTTTCATACGTCTGAAACATCCATTTTCAGCTACCCAATTGGCTCATGTTTTTTTGAAGGAGTTTGTTAAATGGTTTAGAATTCCAAAATTCATTGTTTCTGATAGGGATAAGATCTTTATCAGCTCATTTTGGAAGGAGTTGTTCCTTATTCAAGGCACGAAATTGCTCATGAGTACTACTTACTATCCACAAACCGATGGACAATCTGAAAGGGTGATTCAGTGCTTGGAAGTATATTTGAGGTGTTTTTGTTGTACAAAGGCGAAGGAGTGGAGTGATTGGTTGACTTAGGGAATGCATTGCCATATACTAGTTGGAAGACATCTACAGATTGCACACCTTATAAGGTAGTTTATGGTCGGCCACCCCCTAGTCTCCTTCAATACATTCCAAAGACTGCTAGAGTTCAAGGAGTTGAAGAATTGCTTATGAGCAGAGAGCAAATTTTACATTTGCTAAAGGATCAATATCTGAAAGCACAGGAAAACATGAAAAAGTTTGCATATAGGAGAAGGTCTGAACGTAGCTTTGAAGTTGGAGATCTGGTATTGCTGAAGATTCATCCTTATAAACAGAGCTCTATCAGAGGTAATGTTCCACAAAAATTGGTTGCTAGATACTATGGACCATATCCAATAATAGCTAAAGTTGAAAGTGTAGCTTATAGACTTCAACTTCCTCCGGAAGCTAAGGTGCATAACACTTTCCATGTGTCTTTACTGAAAAAATATTCTGGAATTCCACCATCTACTAGCAGTCAAGTACCAACTTTTTGAATATATGAAGAAAAGCAACTTGAGAAGATTCTGCAGAGAAGAATGATTAGAAGAAGAAACAAGACAGCAACCCAAATTCTGATTAAATGGAGAGGAATGGATGACTCAGAGGCGACTTGGGAAGACTACTATTCATTTAAGAACAACTTCAGGGATGAAGTTGCTCATATGGAAGGAGCATTGTCAAGGATCGAAACTGAGGTGATGGAATCGAAGTTGAAGAAGATGATTTGTGCTACTGAATCAGGAGCAAGAGAATCATGAGCATGAGCATGAGCATGAGCATGAGCAAGAGCAGAATGCTTTGAAGTGAAGAAATGGGTTTAAGTTACGGAGCGGGCGGATTTTTTCTGAAGACCTGACCCGTTTGGACCCGTTTGGCTAACAGATTAAATTGATTCACTCCACTGTGAATTAAAGGACAGTTATAACTGTCAGTGGCAATTTTGTAATATTGAGAGAGAAGATTTTATTAGTTTTTTGTATAAACTTGGAAGTTGTATTGTAAGAAGATTTATCTGAAAAATAAACTCTCTCTCTCTCTCTCTCTCTCTCTCTCTCTCTCTCTCTCTCTCTCTCTCTCTCTCTCTCAGGTTCTTCTTCTTATTCCTCTCTTTCCTTTCACCATTACCCATCCAAGAACCAGATTGCAGAAATGGCGATTACCAGAGCTACAACTTTCGACAAGGCTTTCGACAATACTGATAGAAAGCATAGAGGGGAGAGAAAGGGGAGGGGGTAGCCGACCGAGGCGGGGGTGAGCAGAGAGGGGAGAGAAAGGGGAGGGGGCAGTGTGTTTGATAGAAGGGGAAGGCAGTGATAGGTGGATGGTGACTAAAGATAATAATGGAGGAGTTTTTTTTTTTTTTTTTTTTTTTTGGAATGGAGAGCCTATTGTGAAAAAAATGGAGTGTGACCCTAGAAAATTCTCAAATTTTAAAAAAGAGGTGTGCTTTTAAGGATGTGCCCCCCACCCATGCCCCAAACCAGGACAGAGGCCCAATTAACTTCGGCCACCAATCCAATTCTTGTAAGCCTTTGCTCGTTTCCTCAAGTGAACAAACCTGAGGCCCATTTGAAAACTTAACGACATTGGCCTGGGCTTGGCTTTCTTAGAGCTATATTAGCGATTATTGGGTGATAAATTAGAAGATTAATAATATTAATCAAGGCTTAGGGGGCGGCAATTGGAACATTAATGCAGAAGGCTCGTGTGCGCCTTTCGGGGAATTCTATTTACACACTGCAATTTATTTTTGAGCCCTGAGTGCTCTTTATACCAAACTTTCATTTAAAAATGTCACCAATTTACTCTATGCATCCAAATTTTTTTCCAAGTTTAATCCTCTTCCTTCTCTTTCTCTCCTTATGTCGTCCGATCCCAAATCTTTCGAGGCGGATATTAATTTCTAAGTTAAAAATATGTTGATCGGGTATTAATATCCGACCAAATAATCGCTTGGTCGGATATTAAAATCGGACCAGCAGCCGACGTCTTCCTCACAAAAAAATCATAAGTAATAATAAATTGCAAACAAACACACATAAAAAACTAAGAATAAATTTAAATTGTACCTTAAATTTGTCCTCCGACATCAATTGTATGTTAAAATTTTCCATTTGAATAAAAAAAAATCAAACTAAAACTTCAAATCCTAATTTTACTTATTACAGTGAATTCGAAGAATTTAAAATATCTCCAGATCTTTTTAGGAAAATGAATTTAAAAAATTTAAGAGGTTAAGAAATCAAATCAATGGGTTTGTGGAAGATGTATTTTTTTTAAAATTAAATTCCACTAAAAAATATTTTTAAAGGTTCTATAGAAAAAACAGAGGAGGAAGACGATGAGTTGTAGTTCTAAATTTTAAAAAGTCTTAATTTGTAATTTAAAAGGTTAACTTAGTAAAAAAATAAATAGTAAACTTGTAATTATTTATAGGTTTTAAAATCGTGCGTGAAGAGTAAATTTCCGTTTGTAAATAGAATTTCCCGCGCCTTTTTTCTCATATGACTCCAAGAATGCCGCTTGCATGGAGACCGAGTACAAAAATACCCTCACGTTAGGGTTTGAAAGCCAAAATAGAGAATTGGGAGGTTGCTTAGTTCAATATTAAAATTAAAATTCTCACTCTCCTCCTCATTTGATAATGTGACAATCTATTTTGAAAAAAAAAAAAAAAATTTGATTAGCCGGTCGCTTAGTTCAATATTGGAATTCTTATTTGCAATAAGTAATTATTGTGGTTTCCTATTTTCTGATCAATTAGGTAAATATCAGATTTAAAAAAGTAGTAATTAGTTTTTTTAATTAATTAGATAAGTAGGTTTCTCTTATTTATAAAAATAAAATGCTTTACAAAGTTAATTAGTCAATTAATTATTTTTTAATTAATACATAATATTTCATTTGTTTTTTCTTATTGTATTG
>JAYEPQ010000003.1:8592500-8755000 GCA_036321105.1 Dracaena cambodiana
CAGCCGCTTTCTATTAAAAACGTTGCGCTGTAGCCTTAATGGAAAAAAATTAATCCGACTAAATTAGGATTTGCCAACCTACATGTACAGGCGTATTGAGAGATAATTCAGGTTCTTTTTCAAATCTAGTACATTACCGATCTTCTGCATAATATTATCCAAATATTTTAGAATATATAGAGTTAATTTAACTCGAATATGTTACCAAGTCCCTTTTTTGCTAATCCGAAGAATTCGCACGCGCCTTTAATCTCTCATCAAACATGGGTAGAGATGATAATGGAAGCGCTAACAGGTTAATTAATTTTTCGTTTGGTCTAAACAAAATTTTGAATTAGAAAAATAAAATTTTATTTTTAATTAAAAAATTAAAGTTTTTACATATATGTCCCTTAAATCTTTAAAAATTAGAATTTAGTCCTCCAAATCTTTATATTTATAATTTAGTTCAACAAATCCTTTAAGTAACCATACTTTAGTCCCCAGCCATATTTTTGGCCCGAATTTTCTGTTATACCCTTGAGTTAGATCACTTTAGTCATCTCTTTTCTCTTCTTCCTCTCATCATCTTCTTATTGGGTTTCCCTCTCCATTCTTGTCATTTTTTTTTCTAAAGTTAATCTCAGTTAATCTCTAAAGTAAAGTAACTCAAGAGAACCTAATAAGAAGAGAGGAGAGATAGAGGAGAAGAATAGAGAGGGGAACCCAATAAGAAAAGGAAGAAAGGAGGAAGAGGGAAGGGATGACTAAAGTGAAGTAACTCAGGGATATAACGAGAAATTCGGACAAAAAATATGACTAGGGGACTAAAATGAGGTAATTTAAACGATTTGGGAGACTAAATTATAAATATGAATATTTAGGAGATTAAATTTTAATTTTTAAAAATGTAAGGGATATTTATGTAAAAACCTCTAAAAATTTTTGCATGGAATGAACCAAAAATTGATCTATAGACACATCCGTTATCATTCTAAACATTGCCCAACGGTTCTCTTGCAACTATCCACATGTTTTCAAATCGAAACTAAATATAGTACCACGTAGTGGTCCAACAATTCCCCGTCACAAGCGACCCAACCTCCATCATTTCTCCAACAATTGGCAAGCAACATTCAATTCTTCCCAAGTACCTCTCACTCGCTGCATGATCAGAATATATATATTTCCCTTCCTGCAAGTATGTTGGATATAAAACTCCTAGCTACTCATCATACGAGAGGGAGTTTGATAATGCATGAATATAAATATGGTTGTCTCGAATTGATGGCTAATATCTTTATAGTTTATGATTTGGTATAGATTGGATTAATATGTTATCAAGGGATGTTAATTTGATTCGCAATCATATTAATAAAGTCGAGCCGCCTACTCGCCGTAAACGGTGGACTTTATGGCCGTAATTAGAGCTTTGGTCATGATTAATCCGATTTACGAGTCAATAGAAGGGAATATGCCCCCGTAAATCCGGGGCAATGCTGGAGGGGAGTTTCTAAATGAGCATGCCACTGGCTTTAGTAAGCACACCTTTCTGAGTTAAGAATTAGTCTCCGAATGGTTTTAATTAGGGATGGTAATGGACATACCGACGGGCCAAATTTTGTCCCTCTCTGTATAAAATTTTGAATTAGAAAAATAAAAATTTCATTTTAATTCAAAATTTTGTATAAAACGAGCTAAAATTTGGCCCGTGGGCGCGTCTATTACCATCCCTAGTTTTAACATGTTCGGGAACTAATTTCCGACTAGAACAAAAGATAAGATTATAAAAAGAAATGACAAACATATAACATTTTACAACTTTAAGAGGTGGGCTCACTAAGACCAGTAGTGTGCTAATTTAGAAGTTCCTGGATGGAGATATGATCCCGATGAGAATAGTAGCCAACTACGCCTATCTCTTGAGCCTAGACCGGTTAGAAAAGTTTAGCAGCATATGTATTCTTTCTCGAACTCACTTTTTATTACCGTTGGTGACACTTATGATTACTTATTCACTGGGATTCAATTTTAGTTTTGCATTGGTTTTTCCAACATGATTGCCCGACACTCTATAAACATGTGAAATTATCTTATATAAATTTCTGAAAAGTTTCTTTTATCGTATTTTATAAAGTATTTTTAGTACTACAGGAGCTTCTTAAAGTATTATTATTTAAAAAAATATTTCTTAAAAGTTATAGTTCCTCCTCAAGTTTCTTCTTGAGTTTCTCAAACCGCTTGTGTAGCGTGTAATAGATAATGTCTCTTATATTATGAAAGTTTTTTTTTTTAAAAATCAAATCTCACAATATTTTCTCTTGAGTTTATCATACATGTTATAATATTGCACATCTTATGATTTGTTTCTTTTGTGTGTGTGTGTCCTGTACCGTGTCATATGTTCATAATTTGGCCTTGAATCCAACCTATGCGAACTAGTTTGATATGTTTCATGGACGGGAAATTCTAAATGAGCACACAACTTGATTTAGTGAGCACCACACCTTAACCTGTAAAGATTTGCAAGTTTGTCACTTTTTTTGGACAAAATTATCCTGGTCTGGTTCGAGTATTTTATCAAACACACAGAGTGCGGTAATGACGGAGTTTCAGGAAACCTGGTCTCGTTTAGGTATTTTGTCAAACATATTGAGTGCTTTTGTAAGGTCTTTACACTTGGCGTATATTGTAATGAGGGTGTTTGGGATGGTGGCAGAAAAGAGTGGAGGTTGCACTTGGTAAGAGAGGTATAGAGCTGACAGCATGTGGGCGATCGGTTTTGGTGAGGAAGTTAACCTATGACCTAATTGGCTGATCTGTGGGGTGAGTGAGCATAGAGAGGGGGTGACTATTGGACCGAACGGTGAAGAGGGTGAGCAGGGGAGAGCGAGCGGGGGAGAGCAATGGGTTTGAGAGGGCGTGGGTGAGAGAAAATAGAGAACGTGGGCAGATTTGAGAGGGTTAAAATTGGAAAAAAAAAAAAAACAAACATTGTGGTGTGCTCATTTAGAATTTCCCTTCGTGGAATCATCTACGTGCAAAAATAGTTTGAGAGGTGGGCCTAATTCCTATTTGGCAACTCCAATTGTGATGCATTATCTATGGCGTGTTAATAGATTCATCCGAAATCGTAACCTCGACCCAAAAAAAAAAAAACAAACAAACAAACATTGTTTCGACTTTATAGAAATAAAGCTTCTATATAAAATTTTACATAGACTTTCACAACTCACTAAAACCTCACTTTGTATCATGATAACACCATCTCATGTTGGTGTTGGAGGGGGATTGTAAGAAATCGGTCTCATTACTTTCTCCTACGTTGAATGCGGTTATGTTTGGGCTGATCAACGAGATAAGATAATAATTTTCAAACTTTCATCTATTGATGCTCAACATACTTGAAGGGACGGTGCACGCTAACCATGGCTAGAGAGACAGCAAAGCTCCGGCAAAATATTCGATTTTTATATTCCTCGCAGTTGCGTCTTCTTGATCTTTCGAGGAAGGATCAAAATAATTTCTTGTATGCAAGAGATTAGTATTTCAATAAATTTTATTTGATTACAAAAAAAACACCCGTTTGACCATTTTAGCTTCAAAAAAACTATAGTGTTCTTTTCAAATTATTGAACGTAGTCTAGTTTTGGACATGGACATTCTTTTCTTTTCAAGTTAGTTTTTCTAATTCTGTTCCAGTACATTGGTTGGTAATTCAGTTTCTGGAGAAAAATATAAAAGATATAATTTACTTCCAAATGCTTGCAAACTCAAGCACCCAAATCGGAGGGGCACAGTTATTCGGAGGTCGAGCTGTCTAGACAGCTTGTCGAAATAAAGAGGAAGATGCGCTCATATGTGGGTGCAGGGATGGTCTCCTCTGCTAGGGGTAGGGAACGAAGCCTCATCACAAAAAATATTATAGTTTTATTCTAAACTCATGTGTAAATATATGACATTATAATACTAATTTCGATGTTTGTTTCAAATGAACATATATAAGTATAATAATTTTAGTTTAAAAATTTATATTTCTTCTCAATAATTCTTGATACAATGTAAGAAGAGTGAGACAAGCAAAGATGCATACACTCTTATTTGGCATATAGATTTAAAAATAGATCAACATTTGGAGCCTAATTAGTGTATTAATTTTTGGAGTTAAAATAAAATGAATAATATTATATTTAATTTAGAAAAGCGAGATACCATTTTTTAACAATTATTGAACCATTCATATCTCATAATCATGACTTTATCTGAGAATTAAAAAATATTTTACTTTTTTATTTTTTATTCGTTCCAGAAAATAAGGAAACAAGTGACTATTTGCTAGTAAAAAAAGAAGCTCCATGAAATGAGAATAATTGTCAATATGCATTGGCTCAAGTGGCACCACTTCTCTCCAATTTACAAAAGTTTCTGAGTTTGAATCTCCACACTTTTGTTCAATAATAATAATAATCATAATCATAGTAAGAAACAACTTTTTTTTTAAATTCCCTTTTTAAACTTTTTCAATACTTGTCTATATTTTGTAATATTCGTTTCTAATTCTTTTAGTTAATAGAGTTGTAGCATAGTTACTTATTCAATTAAATTCCCAATAAATATAACTAGAAATTATACCTTATACTTTTTCATTAAATAAAAAATATTATCAACTGCTTTAACCTAGTATTATGTTCTAACTAAACCCAATAAAATGAAGATATCAGTAATATGTAATCATTGCAAAGAAAAAGAAATTATTAAAAATTCGATCTGTATTGACAAGTCTTGTCAATACGATCTTATATATATATAACAACGCTATAATATTTTTTTAATAATAATAAAAAAATTCTTATCTCCACTCAAAAAATAAAAATAAGAAAAAAAAACCCATAAATCCTCTCATAGATTCTTGGTAAAAAGATCTAATACCAAAAGTAAAAAAAAAAAAAGAAAACATGATTAAATTAATTTTTGTTTGGTAGAAAAAGCAAAAAAGGGGGCGGAGGGAATTAGATGCGCCCCCATCCCCCACACCCCACACCCCAGTTTTGTTCCTTCCGTAACGGATGGGGACTGGAGCGGGGCCCACAGTTGGGTGGGGGTGGAGTAAAATGACGAGATTGCCCCTCCAACGTTACCAAACAGAGTTACTGCGGTCAAATCGGGGCAGGGGTCAGCGGCCAATGAGAGCGCACTGTCACAATAATTAATTGCAAATTAAAGGCCTGTTCTTTGTACTTTTGCAGCCCCCGGGTAGAAAGTACAAAACTTGAGGACAGTGTGGGGATAACTTTTTAGCATTTTTGTCCCGTACAATCTCTCTTATTATATTGTCACTGCAATTTACTTTTAATGTCCTGAGTGTTTTTTACACCAAATTCCATTTTGAAATACCATCAATTTACTCTATGCACCCAATTGTTTTTCCAATTTTAACCTTCCACCTTCTCTCTAACTCCTTATGTCGTCCGATCCCAAATTTTTCCAAAATTTTTTGAGTCGGCTATTAATTCCTAAGCTAAAAATATGTTGGTCGGATATTAATACCCGACCAAAAAATCGCTTGGTCGGGTATTAAAACCCGACCAACAGGTGACGTCTCTCTCACAAAAGAATCGTAAGTAATAATAAATTGCAGACAAATACACATAAAAAACTAAGAACAAATTTAAATTGTACCTTAAATTTGTCCTCCGATACCAATTGCATGTTGGAATTTTCTATTTAAATAAAAAAACTCAAACTAAAACTTCAAACCCTAATTTTACTTATTATAGTGAATTCGAAGAATTTAAAATTCCTCCAGATCTTTTTAGGAATATGAATTTAAAAAATTTAAGAGGTTAAGAAATCAAATCAATGGGTTTGTGGGAGATGTATTTTTTTAAAATTAAATTCCACTAAAAAATATTTTTAAAGATTATAAAGGAAAAACAGAGAAGGCAAACGATGAGTTATAGCTCTAAATTTTAAAAAGTCTTATTTTGTGATTTAAAAGGGTAACTTAGTCAAAAAATAAATGGTGAACTTGTAATTATTTACAAGTTTTAAAACATTAATTTGTGATTTAAAATGATAAGTTAGTCAAAAAAATAAATGGTAAACTTGTAATTTTTTACAAGTTTTTACATGAAGAGTAAATTTCTAAATTTCCGTATGTAAATAGAATTTCCCTTATATTGCTGCTCTCTTGTCATGTGTGCAATGTCATGTTTGCCCCTTTTGAAGTTTTGAACTGCAAATCTTAATATTGTAGTGTAGGGAATTTCAAAACGATCACACATCTTGTACCGGTGCAGTTCATTAAGGCGGTTGTATTATACGTTTGTCATTGAAAATTTCGAATCATATTGTTCTTGGCTTCAACCTCTATCTCTTCAAAAGAATATTCTTGTTCAATTTTACAATATTATTTCTATTCAGAGTTAGATTCCGAACAGTATTATTTTCCGTTCGGAGTTAGATTCCGAACGATATTATTTCCTATACGGCGAGCGTGGAGAGGGCACAGGGCATGCGTTGGCGTCGGGCGCAGACTCATGTACCACTGGTAGGGTTAGGGTTAAGATTGAAGGATACAGAGCAATAAGATTGTAGGATTTGGTATGAGATTTTTGCTACATTCACTTGGAGTAAGAAAGGACAAGAGGAAAGTGGTGTGCGCACTAGGTAAGGCTCTCACTTTTCAAAGAGATGACGTGCACACTACGCAAAGCATGCTCAATATGACAAGTGGTGTGTACCTTTAGAAATTCCCATAGTAAAATAGAGAACAATTTTCAAATTTGAGCTTGTTAGACTTAGTTTTTATAAAAACAATAAAAACTTATTGTTTTTTCCTTTCTGCAACTTCCCGATAAGTGTGTTTTTTTGAGAAATGGTATAAATAGAAGTTCATGGTTTTGCATGTAAAAACTTTATAACTATAAATCAAACTATTATAGTGTGTAGTAAGCAAAGAAGAACTTTATAATAATCGAGGTATTAGCAATTTGTTCCAATGCCCACTCAAACAGAATATATAATTTCTAAACAGTATTTTGCTTACGTCATTAAATACCATTAATATTCTCTATCTATAAACACTTATTTTAGCTCTAGATGTTATATTTTTTTAATATGAAGTTGAATTATCATCAACATCCATATAAATAGAACGTACATATTGGGTCTATGAGGTACACAAGTTACTAATGGTTTTTAAGTTGCAAAATCTTATTATTTTAGCATCTTTTTATCAAATTAATGAATATTTATTTTATAGCAACTAACGTAACATTTGTTTTCAACAAAGTTCTAAATATATAATAAACTTCTATTATCTTGAGTGAATTTTACTCTATCGAAAGAATAAAATATTCTAAACATTACAAATTGCTACTAATTAATTTCCTACACATTTTCTCTCCAGTGCCCACATTTATTGAGAGAAAATCAAGAAGTGAAATAAAATTTTAAGAAGGACTAATGTGCAAAAACCCAAAACCGGAGAGAGGTGCGTGAGTGGGGGCGAGCGAATTTAGAGGCGGTGGGTCCGGGGGCATTCTCGGTATTTTCTGTCAGGCCGGGCGAAGAGCATAATTTGAAAAGGGGTTTTCTTCTCTCCTCTGTTCTCTACTTCACTCTCTCTCTCTCTCTCGTTTCTCTCTCCTCAGCTTCGCTAATGGCGGACATAAGCCACCCGCCGATGGAGCAGCTCCAGGACCTTGAGTACTGTATAGACTCCAACCCGCCTTGGCGTAAGGCCCCCTATTTCCCCCATTTTCTTTTGTTTTTGCATTTTTTTTTTTTGTTATTTTCTGTTGATAGTTTAACTGTGAATTTGATAGATGCATGCTGCATTCAGGGTTGCAATTTAGTGGGTCTTATCTTCAAGTAGAGTGACAAAAGCACATTTTTTTTTTTTTAACTTTGAAATTGTAAGAATTTTGTTAAATGATCGATTCTGTGTGTTGTTATTTTGGAAAAAAAAAATGAATTTTTTAGTTAGAAATTGGGCTACCGATTTGATTGATGTTATCCTAATTTTAAAAATTTCCTATTTTGATCAAAGTGTTAGAATTCTAGTACTTGAGAACAATGTGAATGGTTCAATGTGTAATTATCGAAAGAGGGCTTCTTCATCTTCTTAAGCATGCAAATTTTGTGCATTAAGTTTTCTTTCTTTGTTCAGTCAGTTCTGTATGCCTTTCATTGCGATTATTGTCTTATTTGAAGGGAGGAGAGGATTTACGAGCCCGGGGATTTGGAGTTATTGGATGTGAAAGGAGTGATTTTGATAAGGTCTACGTTGTTGGTGTGGTCTTAAGCAGTACATAGTTGTGCTTCAATGTAGTTTGTTTATATAGTATTTATTATCTGTTTAATTGATTTGCAAAATGGAAAGAGTGACTAGGCGGAGAGGTTGGGTGTTAGAGAATGTCTCCAAGTGAAGTGAAGGAACAGTTTATTCTTCAAATAATTGAGCTGTTAATGCTCTTCCTTTCCGTTCTTGATAGTTGGTTTTTTGCCTCTACCTCGAAACAACCCTTTTCATATACTTGCCAAAAAAATAATAGTTTCATTACCAGTTCTATATGAGAAGCTGGAGAAGCCGCATTCCCACTATCTCAAGCAGCGAGTCCTCTCCTTCTCAGTTACATCTAAAAATGACTTGTAAACTTTATTATGATCATCCTTCATTGATTGTTCGTGTATCCCAATATCAAGAAGTGTATCCACATCCTCCTGTAGCTAATATATTAAGTATCCTATCTAGGACGTACATTCATAAGGATGAAACTTAAAGGAATTGATGGGGGCTTTATCATAGTTGTTTATCAGGAGATGTATCTTTAAGTTTTTAACTATAAAACTAGCCCTAGTAAATGTCCAAACAAATTTCTATGCAAAGAAAGATGATTTTGTATACGAACATGAGTTTTTTTAGTTGATGTACAAGTATTTGAATTCTAGCATGACTGGTCCTAAATACCCCCATGAGGGGAAAAAAACCTCAAAATGCACCCAAACAGTGTGAGACGCCACGTGGTTGTTTATTGGAAAACTTAGCTATTTTGTGGAAAGGTGTAAGACAAATGTCACTGGCAATTTGACATAATTATACTTGAATAAACATGATTAGAGTATCATACTAGGTTTATAAGAGAAAGGGTAAACAAGTGTCGTTGTCAATGCTACATGGATACTTGATAGAGAAGGTGTTCCCATATCCAAAATATACTCGATGCTTATTTTATACTCCTATGACGCACCCAAAAGTTTGTAGTGTATTCCAAACATATTGAAGATGTATAAGCATGAAATTGGATCCTAATACTTGGGAGCAGTTTTAATCTCAAAGATGTAAAGATTTAAAGGATATCTAGAAAAGTGTTTGGACGGAAAAAATTTCAAGAGTATGCTCACATGCACCAAAAAATTTGAAAGCATTAATAGCAATTGTATATCATAAGTCTTGATTAATTAGCCATTCACCAGTTATTTAGAAGGAAATTCTTCAAATAGAGTTGTGTTGATGGATTAAGGTGTTTAACACATCCTAATTGTGCATTGTCAACCTACTCATAACAATAACTAGAAAGTATTTTGTCCGTATCGACAATAATACTGTAGGTTTTCCATGCATTTGCATGTTCAAGTCTTCTCTAATTGACTATATCAATACTTTCTGATTATATAGCACATGCATTTTTGCCCTAAAGTTGTGTTCGTGTTGAACATGTGTACTAGATATGCATGTCCTATGTATTTTATAGAACTTTTTAGCGTGTCGGTGTGTCGTATACATGTTAACACTGTCATGTCCATGAAACATAGCTTGGCAATTGTCAATTAGTCTGATTCTAGTGGTACTGCTTCTTTGCTACAATCACAATATTCTTTTCACTTTATGCTATTGTAGTACCTCTATCGTAATTGGGAATAATCTTAAGTTCCTCTAAGTTATGAGAAGGCTCTAGAAGTTTCATAAGCATATATAAAAAGTTGTAGTATGAGAATAGTCTGAAGAAAAATTGGGAATTGTTGACGTGAATATATCCAAAACAAGTAATGGTTGCATTTCATAAATATATTGATTTTGATTTATGAAGCATGAATAAACACCCAAGCCAAATGCAACTTAAACGTAAATGCAACAGAAAATCGTTAAAAAGTAGGACACATGGGTGCAATGCATGACTGTGTTGTGCACATGTTTATATATAAATGATCATCAAACCCAATAATGGTTAAGATATTTTGATTAGAAGTATGGAAAAAATATTCAGTTCCATAAATTCTAATCAAGTAGATAAATTAAAGAAGAAGATTTGATAATTTAATCCAGTAAATCATCTCATACAAGTCTGTAAAGCCCTTTAGATGTTTATGAGGCATTTAGGTTCTATCAGCATAATATATTTTTTTTTTAAAATCAAAGGATACTCTCTTATATGACGTTTAAAGCAGTGCATGACTCCATGATATGTGACTCATGATCCCTAGAATTTTCTAAAAGTTAGTAGGGCTTCAACACGCAAGCTTTTTGGTTCCTTTAAAAGTGATAAACGTTGCCAACTGCCTAATATATGCGGAGTAAGGCATGCAATTGTCAGCATTTGATAATATCGGTTTGACATCTGTGTGTACACAGTGAAAAAAAAACTTGGTAAACAAACTTCTTATATACTAACACGTCTAGATTAATATGTTACTATCCTTTAATTTAAAAACTTTAAGAAATTATTTAGAACCTATTTGGGCATCCATACATGTTTTGAGATTATGAGAGCAAGAAAATGCTTGTGGATCATCCATTTGGATTGTTCACTATAGTGTTTTCAAGGGGTTGGTGTTGGAGATTCCTACGCCATATGCACATTTTGTTATTATTATATATACAAATTAGATTGTAAATATGCACATTCTACATTTTTGAAAGTGGAATTACATTTTGTAATAATTATTTCTCTTTTGTAATCTTTAATTCAATTATTCCTTTTTTATTTTCAAATTTCATAATATTATTCATATATGTATATTGAATTAGTTTGGAAAGTTCACCTGTAGAAGTTTTTGTTGACATTATGAACTTTTCTCATCAAAGGGTTAGGGAGGGAGTAGAAGTTCTCTATGAGAAAATTCTACATAATAAACTTCGGCTATTGCCAATCAGACTAACATCAATGCTATAATTCTTGCTATAAAAGTAATGAACAATAATAGGACTTTCTAAGTGGTATTATTTAATTTAAGCTTAGTCATTAAAAAAACAACCTTGTAATTGGCACATAAGAGGCCATATTTATATGTTTTTATTTAAGCTTAGACATCCATGAGCAACCGATATAATATCTACTAGGCTAAAACCCGTGTAATATCTACTAGGCTAAGGCAGGCAGGATTAGGTCGGGGGGGAGAAGGGATCGTGGTGTGATAATTGATAACTTCTATAAAGGAATGTGTGTTCATCTTTGTATTCATCTCCAAAGCATGCACTTTTCTCAAAAGCTTAACGTAATAGCTGTGGTCCAACCATTTTTTTTATAGTGCAACTGTGCAACATCCAACACCAATGTCATCTTAACTTTTTTCTTTCCAATTTGAACGCATTATACCTACTTATTATGTCTTCTATGATTTCCATTGATTTTTTGAAATTAAATTTTTTCCTTAAAATGTGTCTACATATTTTCTTATAGATATAGTAGACCTTGCCAATGTCGTTATCACTATAACATCAATAAATACTTTTGAAGTTACTAGAGATGTTATATTTTAAATTTATTTAAATATTAAATTGTTTAAATAATGTCACTATATCTTTTCTTGATAATACCTTCTTTGTTTACTAAAATTCCTTTGATGTTTCTTAAGCGTATCCAAGCAGTGCCTCTAGGATATCCTACTGAGTTTTCAAGTTGAATATCCACCAAACATGTATAGTCATCAAACACCCATCATTATCACTTGGTTGTTCATGGGAGTGTTAAGTGAACATGTTTGCAAGTAGCAACTTTTTGCTCAATATATTCAACTTGGGTCATAATCAATGGACAAGCTAAGCCAACCTTGAATTAGGAGTTGGCCTAAAAAATTTGTGTGAGTTTAAACAAAGTCTGCTCGCTTATGTTAGCTCAGTGAAATTCAACTTGTTACGCTTCAATTTGAAAGCTAAATAAAATATAGCTGTCCAACCAAGGTTTTAAATGTCGGCCGATACAAATATATATTGGAAATTTCGTATCAGATTTTGAGTTACCAAGTACATGATATACTAGAAAATATGATTATTGGTCTGATATTGCCGAGTGATATTGTTGATTCTGATAACGTAAACCACTCACCAATAGCGATGTTGATATTTTAAAACTTGATTTCAACTTAATTTTTAAGTTAGTTTGTAGTTGGCATTTAGCTTGTTATTGATAGTATCAAGTTAAGCTTGGTCGAGAGCAATTTATTTTGAACATTTAGATATATTCATGTTGTTTTAGTGTGTTCCTTAAAATTGGTATGCATGAACCCTAGGGATTGAAGATAAACATGGAGGGGACCAGTCAAAGCAAAAGGTGGGGGAAATTGGAGTGGCGTTCTTCCTCTGTTGCTCGATACACATAATCCGATTACACCATTAGAAACATATTTCTTCAGATATTCCTGACTAGATATATATTTGTCTGTGATGCCTCTCGTATCATTGTTATTCATTATCTTTGAAGTCTATTCTTACCATTATTGAAATTATAACCAATACTTATTTCGCTAGGGACCACATGATCATGTTTGCATGTCTTTCCTTCTGTGGAAATGTATTCTGATAGACAGATATAGATATTGTTCTAAGGTAGTATTCAATCTCTCTATTTGGTAAAATGAATACGATTTCTGATTGAATATGATATTAGTCAGCAATTACTGAATAGGGCTGAAACTTGGAAAACAAAAAGAGTATCCTCAATATGTTCTTATGTGAAAATGTTAAGTAATAACCTGCATAAACTCAACTTATTTTAACCAAGATATTATATTATTCGATATTTAATGTGCTTAAAGAACATATGCAACGGACATATTAGGATATGTATTCGAATATCATGGTTGCTACTTTACCACTACAATCTTTGTATCAATACTCTAGACAGCAGGATATCAAATATCCATCTTTTTTGGGGAAAAAAGAATCGAATATGGACCAGATAATTAATTTCTGATTGCACTCATACATGTCTCCATGCAATCTTACATATTTCCATGCCGTGTATGTTTTATGTTAGTGTATGTCTTGTCCATGCTTCTTTAACTTAGACTAATTTCAGACTTGGCTTCACTATTCTTAGGCTCAGTTAAGTTGGCTCTAAGCTTAAGTCCTTGTCCATGTTATGTTAGTGTGTATCATTGCTGTTTTTATGATGTTTCCTCAAGTTGAAAGATATTTGTTGGCCATACAATTTCCTGGAAATATCACCAGATTTCGTCCATCTGGTCCACCCTCTATCCATTCTGTTGAAACCTGAAATAACCACCTATCACATTGTGAACTTGCACTACCATTTATTTAGATGGGGATGCCACCATCACTTCAATTGGCTAAGTAATCATCTTATCAAAAATAGTAATATTTTCTTTTTCCATTTATTTAGATGGGGATGCCACCATCACTCCCATTGGCTAAGTAGTCATCTTACCAAAAAAATAGTAATTTTTCTTTTGATAATTAGGCTGTAGCCTGATTATTACCTAGCTGAATTCTCCTGATCGAAATCCACATTTGAAGGAATCAAACCTGGAGCCCCTTATCTTCAGAGCAAGGGGTGTTATTGACAGGTTAATCTGTTTTCACACAACAATAAGAATTTACAATAGAGAGAAAGAGGAATGCAATAGGAAACTTGGGTTTTTCTGCCCCTGCACCAAAGGTAGCATTCCTTGCTTGAGCCTTTCTAACAACAGTGATGAAAGGAAAGAAGAAATTGATCCCTTTGGTGCCTGCCTACAGTTTGTATTGCCGGGATACTCCAGAAGTGCTGTCCTTCTTCTTTGTTGCTTTCTCAATCTACAAGCCCGCCGAAAGGAGTTACCACTGGAGATCTATTTTCACTTTTCAGCCTGGTCCTAAATAAATTCCAGAGAAATATTTTAAAGCTGTTATACGACCTTGCCAATAATTTTGCTGGTTCAGGTTTTGACGTACCCTCAAATCACAGATAACAAATTTTATAGACATTAAGAGTCATTTGTGGTACTACCTCCACTGTCTAGTACACTTTTGCGGGTCGCAGCTAACATTAATTATGCAATGACACTTGCTAGAATAGATGCATTGCATTGGTGTACCATAACTTCAGTTTTTTATATATAGACACTATATATGATATAAGGGAAATCGCTGCATGCTCATGCTGTACCTGCAAATTTATTTGGATCCTTACATCAGTATATTTTTTTCCCTATTAGTTGTTTATGTCTCATTTTGCATTTATTTGGTTTCTATTTGTTTCCTGCAGCTGAAACTGTTTTGTTGGCCTTTCAAAACTACATTTTGATGCTTGGCACTACCGTGATGATTCCTTCAGCACTTGTCCCTTTGATGGGGGGGAGTGATGTGAGTGCAAAATTCTGTTTGTTCGCGGATATGAACTTTTTGTCGTGCAGTTTCTTTGTTTCCTTTCAGTTACTACAACATTTTGTTGATTTAGTTTCTTATACATATCCAAATCAGGGTGATAAGATTAGGGTCATACAAACTCTGTTATTCGTATCTGGCATCAACACACTTCTGCAAGCATTATTTGGGACACGCTTGCCGAGCGTCGTGGGTGGTTCTTTCAGTTATATTATACCAATCCTTTACATTATACGTGACTCGTCATTGCAGCGGATTCCTGATCCTCATGAAGTAAGTTCAACTCTCCTTGCAATACGAGCCAATTCAAGTGGTTATCTTATATTTTTAGCATTATATGCTTTGGCTTCAGTTGAGTATAAGAACGTAAAGATATTATAAACTATCTGATTTAGCTGACTTACAGAGATTTGAACACACCATGCGAGCCATTCAAGGAGCACTAATTATAGCATCAAGTTTACAAATAATACTTGGTTACAGTCAGCTATGGGGAATTTTTTCGAGGTCAACTTTCAGTTTCAGTAAATGCTCACCTAGATGACTCAATATATTGCTTTTTTGTTTATTGTAGCACTTAGTTTCGCAAGTTCTTCACAGGTTTTTCAGTCCTCTTGGTATGGCTCCGGTCATAGGATTGCTTGGTCTGGGGCTCTTTCAACGAGGTTTTCCTATGGTATACTCACCAATCCTTGAGCATTTGATTTACTTGTAATTTCATTTGTGGTTGCCTGAAAGACGTGAGTATGCTCATATTTTTTGTTCTTTACTCCTTAGGTAGGAAACTGTGTGGAAATTGGTATACCAATGCTATTGTTACTCATTGGTCTATCACAGGTACTTTGTTAGGAAACTAGTTCTACGTTACCATATTATTCCTACATGTGTTCTTTCCTCTAACAAGGAGTACCTTGCCTTCATATATGCAGTATTTGAAGCACTACCGACCATTCAGGGATGTTCCTATCTTTGAACGCTTCCCAGTGCTCATATGTGTTACTATTGTTTGGATATATTCAGTAATTCTAACGGCAGGTGGTGCGTACAGACATAGACCCATAAGAACACAAAATAATTGCAGAACTGATCGAGCAAATCTTATATCATCAGCTCCTTGGTTAAGTATCTGAATACGTGCTTGTTCTCCTATATGACACTTGGTCATATCATGGTCTTGCTCACAATCTAACGGTATTTTTCATAGGTTCAAATTTCCGTATCCTTTGCAGTGGGGTGCGCCAACATTTGATGCTGGTCATACATTTGCTATGATGGCTGCCGTGCTCGTGTCTCTAATAGAGGTAATCTCTATTGATGCCTTTTTGGTCCCTCATATAGTCCTCTTAACCTTTTTCTTTTGTGTTGCAGTCAACTGCTGCATACAAAGCTGCGTCACGCCTTGCAATTGCCACCCCCCCTCCTGCTTATGTTTTGAGCCGAGGTATTGGCTGGCAGGTTAGTTGGTTTATCGAGTTCATTAAGAGAATTTTCTTGCTTTTTGTTTGATTAGAATGTCTTGTGCTGAATCTAGTTCTAAGATGTCACTGAAATTAGCAGCTTTAGTCTAGCTATATGAGCATTAAATAAAACAAAAACCTGATTGAGCATAAAACATTCTGTCGTCATATTGACACTTTAAATTGTGGTATTCACGATAGAGGATGCAGTGAATAGAAGCAGTGTTTGGGGAAGATGAAGGAAGTTGGTAAGCGAATTAGGGGATTTATTCAGCCTACAGAAACGGCACCCACTGTCTAAACACAAACATACTTATATGCTAAACCTTGCAAAAACTTGAGATAAAACTTAAGTAAACCTCTGCATCTTTATATACGGTTCTAAAATTTCTAAGTTTGACAATTATTTAGCCAGCCACTAACCTTCTCCGAACCGTGCGTTTCCAGACTTCTTCCTATTGGTTCATGGTTGGCTACACAGTTTTCTAGACAACCCTTCATTGTTTCTCCTCAACTATTTGTCTTTGTGGTTGAGAAAAAGATTTAATATGCCAATTTTATCCATTTCAAAGATGGATTTCTAAGAAACAAAATATATCTATTGCCAAATATGAGATATATCTACAAAAACCTTCATAATGGAGATTGAGAAAGAACTGGAGATATAAGTTTAACAAAATTGGTCTAGAATGGTCCCTAGGTTAGCAACATTATCTTCATGTGCAGAAGATTTCAGATTTTGCAGGAGGCTTTGGTCTTTATTTAGCCCAACCGGGAGCATAATAGGCCTAAACATATAGCTGAGAACTAGTCTGACCAAAAAAGTTAAGCTGTTAGGTCAAAACCCCAATTTTGTATTTAAATCCATAAATTTTCTTTGTCCTATCCGATGTGAGACTATACTCACATCACGTGGGAAACCAAACCTAAAATTAGCCCGACCAACTTAACTTTGGCAAGTATCTACGTGGAGACCCAACGACAACTTGGCCTGAATCTGGACTCTGATACCAATTGTTAGGGAGAAATGTCGAGCCTGACGATAATTTGGCACGAACCTGGGTTCTGATACCAATTGTTGGGGAGAAACGTCGAGCCCAACCGGGAGTATGATGGGCCTAAATATAAACCTGAGAACCAGTCTGACCCAAAAGTTTAAGCTGTTAGGTTAAGGTCCCAACTTTATATTTAAACTCATATACTTTCTTTGTTATATTTGATGTGAGACTATATTCACATATGAACAACTAACAGATTGGAGACTCTTATTATGGAATTATGAAAATCCCAGAGAACTTAGTTAATGCATGCACATGAATATAGAATTTTCGATGCGATTATAGATATCGATGTGATGCAATGACTAATCAACTGACAGCTCAATTATACTTGCTAACAAAGCATTACACTTTACACTTCATAGTTCATACCTGCCAGGTTTCTTTTGGCCCCTATTGAGCATTCTTTAGTTACACTCTGCATAGTGCGACTTTAACATGCTATGAAACATTTTCAACATAACCTTTTGATACATCCAATTGATCCAAATATACGATTTGATCGCTTGAGGCTCCAAAAGTAGCAATTTTTTTTTTAATTAAAAGATCAAGGAGTTGCTTAAGTAGGTCCTCTTAACGGTACATAATTGGCAGTTATAGGGATGATCCATCTTTGTGCAATCAAACCCAATTTTAAACAAACTTTAACTTTCCTCCCTCTCAATTTTGAGTTTTATAACTTATTCTTTAAATTTTGAGTCTTTTTGCATTCTAAATTATTATAAACAAATTATTTCACACGTAATTCTGCCCTCGCTGGTTTAAATATTTGGGTGTGCCCCTGGTCTTTGGTTATGTATTTACGTACTTTCCTGTTATTGGGGTAAATTTGCGCTACTACTGAACTTACGGTTTGAATGCTACTTTTAAATACCATCGAGCAGTAAAGGGATTCCTTTCTGTTTGATCTGCAAACATTGCCAGATCCAAATACATCATAATATTGAGTAGGAGTAGTTATAGTTTTCCTATATTTAACTTGCAAGGGAAGCTAGTTGGAGACCACTTTTTCATGTGTTCTGCCCAACTTTTCCAGGTAAACTTGTATGAGTGTAAAGGGGTTACAGTTGACTTTGAAAGTCATTGAAGATCCTAGAAAATGGGTTGCATCTCAAAACCTTTGCCTTTATCTTCCTTTATGATCCACTCTTTCCCTCTCGTGTTGAGTATGCGAACCAAAAGTTGCATCTGTTTGAGTGACTATTGTTTAGTCAATGCTGGAGCAGTAGTAGATGATTCTCTTTGGTAAGAGAGATTTTCTGCTATCTTTTTCTTCCAAAAAATTATTGCTCTTTGTGGTATTATTTCAAGGCTGCAATATTTTTCTTCACCTGAATGTACTAGACTTTGACAAGTCATTTCAAGAATTTTGATCACAGAGAAGAAAACTAGGTCCCGGAAGCCTTTAAAGGGTGTCATTGGTTATGTTCCATTTTTGTAACTCGTAAGCATGCTTTTTGTCTCACGACCCTCACCGCTCTCTGAAGTTTTAACTCATTATTTGATGGGTGAATTTGTGAAGCTCAAGTCTAGATGAGATATTTCTCCTTTTTGTGTACCCACTATCAAGTTTGGAGTTGTATCATTCCTGAATCATGATGTTTCCCCAAAGGGTTCTTTCATTGCTGTATCACCCTTCAATAGAAATGTTGAAGAGATGTGTAAATCTCAGTGTAATTTATTAGGGATAAGTTTGATGTAAACAATGAAACCTTGACTATTTACCAATGCTTGAAAGTAAGTGTTATTTTCATTATATTATAGCAAAGACAAGTATAATAAAGGACTGCTAGTTGATGTCTTCGGGCAAGAATTTACGAGGAAAATCATAAAATTCTAGTAGAGTAATGAGAAAAATTAAATTTAATTTAATCTTTGACAACAGTGGAGTAAGTAATTAGAAATTGTTAGTAGGTCTCTTTTAGGACAGGCAAAAACATGACACATTCATTTCTGTTCTAACCATGTCCATCAACCATGTTGACTATCAGAAATTTTTCCACTGAGAACTTCATAAATTGTACTTCGTTTGCTATCACTTAACTGTTGAATCAAATTTGAAATCTTTTCACATCAACCTTGAAAGTTGTGTGTCTTCTGCCCTTTTTGGGATTCTGGTTTCTGGCAGATTCTAATTTCTCTTCTTTTTTGGTCGTGGAGGTCTTTATTGCCTATTTTCTTGATCGATGCAGGGGATAGGTGTGTTATTGGATGGACTATATGGAACAGGAACAGGTTCAACTGTATCTGTGTAAGTTATAAAGGCATTTCCAAACTAATCATATTATTTGTGAAGGCAATGCATTTTTTTTTTCTAGATGACAATGGCATTGACAATGACAGTGGGTGCTATAAATTTAAGGGAGAACGTGGGGCTTCTTGGTCTAACTCGGGTCGGCAGTCGTAGAGTTGTCCAGATATCAGCTGGATTCATGATATTCTTTTCTACTCTAGGTATTTCCCTTCTTTCCTCTTTAGCACCACCTGCACGTATTTTTCTCCTTGTAGGTTTCTTGTGAACTATTTGATGGGATATGTTGCAGGAAAATTTGGAGCTCTCTTTGCATCCATTCCATTCCCAATATTTGCGGCATTATACTGCGTGCTCTTTGGTCTTGTTGGTAGGTGTTTTATTCACTTTAATAGAATAATTTCTGCGTATTATTTTTCTTTTAATTTGGTCTTTTGTGATTTTTTTTTTTTTTTTTTTCCCTCTGCAGCATCTGTTGGGATCTCGTTTCTTCAGTTCACAAACATGAACTCAATGAGAAACCTCATGATCACTGGGCTTTCCCTCTTCCTTGGAATATCTGTCCCCCAGTATTTCAATGACACTTTCAGTACTTCTGGTCATGGTCCCGTAAACACACGCGCAGGATGGGTTCGTACAACATACTCCTTGAAATTATTCTGATACTGCTTGGATTTTTTTTATAATTACTATTGTTACTGCTATTATTATTTTATGAAATGGATAGGACAGAATATTATTACTGAAAATATCAAACTCACAAATATGTTACCATCAATTATGTTCAGTATCCCAAATTTGTTTGAATGGTCAAAATCCATGATAAAAACATGAAAACTATCTATGCGCAACCCCAATGCTTGCTTATATACATTTATAAATCTTTAACTGCTGCATGAGTTACGGTTAGTATTCATACTCGAGAAAAAACAAAGTAACAAACTGTGCTTTGTGTTATTCAATTAAGTCATAATTCATTTTATTTTTCATAATTTCTGTCTCTCAATATTTTAAGCTATTTTTCTTGGGACAACCCTATGATTGGCAGAATAGCACTTGTTTGGAGGTGACAGTCTAAAAGAATGATAGTAGAATTGTCTAGTAGGCTGGTTATCTTGTAGTTTATTATTTCCAAACAATGGTGATCCATCATTGTTTTAAATCCAGTATTTAAAAAATCAATGTGTCTCTAATTACATGTTCATTTTCAAGTATGCATTATACGTACATCTTTCGATCTATACTATGTTCCCTCGATTCTTCAGCATGGACAAGGTTAGACACCAAACATTTTGTAATACTGTACGAGTAGTTCTTGTTAGGGATGACTGTAGAATCTAAATCAACTATTGAAGAACCAAATTGTTTATTGCTTTTAATTTTTCAATAGAATTCCAAAATTCCTAAATGGTAGGTGTTACCAGTACTTCATTTTGTTGAGTACCTGTACCTAATGGAGAATATAGGGGTCTTTACAAATTGACAACAATTTTCCATGGAGACCCTTTGCTTTTTCTCTTGAAGATTATGAAGGTACTCAAAGAAATACTTAGAACTTCTCATGGCCAAATCAAAAGAAATTAAATGGTTTTAATGCACTAAAATTATTGCCAACACCTGTTGAAACTTACGTAACAATTCTTCTTGTTCTTGCAGTTTAATGCATTCCTAAATACCATATTTATGTCGCCACCGACTGTGGGACTTATTGTTGGTGTATTTCTGGACAACACTCTGGACGTGGAGAAGTCGAAAAAGGACAGGGGTATGCCTTGGTGGGTGAAGTTCCGAACGTTCAGAGGAGACAACAGGAACGAGGAGTTTTATACTCTTCCATTTAACCTCAATAGATTCTTTCCGCCTACTTAGTGGGAGTTGCAGCTCCTCTGACAGGGTCGAGCTCCTCCTCCATTTTGTAATCTAATTGGTAGGGAACCAAAAAAAAAAAAAAGGCAGTAAAAGTTGTAGTCATCTTAGGCGGTTCAGTTTGTCTTTGGATCAGTAAGATACCCAAAGGCATGATGGCCAAGCAACATGATCCAATGACCAAACTAATCTGGATATGATGCACTCTTGTTTTGTTGGCCCCTTGAAGCTGCTGCTTATGGCAGAGCATCTCTCGTATCTTCTGACATTTCCTTGTATTATGGAAGGACAAGCAACTGATCTTTCATTATCTTGATCTATATAAGCTAGAGTCGCATCCTGAGGTGCAAAAGTTCCAGTTGTAAATTTGTGTTCGTCTTTGGTTTGCTCTACCTTCATGTCTTGACCAGCAGAAAAAAGAAGAATAATTTGTCTGTAATGGAGAATTCAAAAAATCGTCTTTGCTTGGCTTAAATTGATTCATTTTCTGCGCACATGTGCCTGTCTTTCTTTGATTTCAAGTTCTTTTTCTTGATTATGATGAAATTTTGTTTATCTTCTACTTTTTGAAATTTCTTTTTAAGCCATCACTGCCTGTATGTGCTCTAGAGCTATCCTACTATTTTATTATGTCCTCTATTGCTGATTTTGTTCATTATTTATAAGCTTTCATACAATTTTAGTAAAATGGTTCGACTTTGTTTTTGGTTTCTACTTCAGGTTACATTGAGAAATTGAGTATCAGGGTTTTGATCTCCTTGCTAATGCAAATGGTTTCATTTCTTGTATCATTTTGAATATAGATGTTTGCATGGTGCCCACATTGCTTGGTTCATGCCACACAGGGAAAAGATAATACAAATGGGCAAAAAGGATGAGTGTTTTCGTAGATCACAACATCAAAGTTAAAATATGTCATAGAAAAGAAAACAGAACAAAATTGGTAATGAATTTGGAGGATTGTAATACTTTGAGATTTACTTTAACAAAGAGAGTTTTAACTCTTTACAATCACAAGTGATTACAACGGACGGGATTCTGGAAAGTGTGACGGTGGATGAATGATGAGAGCGATCTTTTTTATTTCTGTTGATGGTCCAACAGAGTTTTGGTTGAAGAAGAAGAACTCTCTCTTGAACTCTCTAGTAACTGAATTTCCATCATTTCCTTTGACGCCTTTGAAGTAGTTTTATAGTTGAGAGGTTGGAACTTTTTCTCTAATTTGAAGGGATCGAGATGGTGTAGCACCGACGATCTGATCAATTTGAATAACTGTTTGCTAATAAGGATGGGATGTTTTCGTTGGCGGTGTTGATTTACTTCATCGGTGGAGATAAGATGTCTTCATCAGTGGAGATAGATTTGGTGATCGTGGCGGAGCAGCACACACAATCTGATCAACTTAAATAACTATTTGGCAGCGAGGATGACATGTCTTCGTTGGCGGAGGTTGATTTCCTTCGTCGGCAGAGTTGAGATATCTTCGTCGACGGAGTTAATTTCCTTTATCGACGGAGATGAGATGCCTTTATCGGCACAGTTGATTTCTTTCGTCAGTGGAGATGGACTTAGTCATTTTTTATGACTTTGGCTATTTAATTGGTGGCTTCTTTGTTTGGGTGAAGATGAGATGTTTTCGTTGGCAGAGAAAATCTTAAGTTGTTTTAATTGGCAAGAGTTTTCCTTTGTTGACAGAGGTGGACTCCTTTCTCCGCCAATACAGTGAATTAACTCATTGGTGGTGTTTGATGTTTGAACAAACCAATACTTTTAAAATTTTACCGCCTACAATGAGATCAGATCATTGTTTGGTTCTATCATCTATGATCTTCGGTTGCCAATGAGCCTTCTTAGCTCAAGTGTTCGACTTCCGATGGGGACTCAATTTAAATAATATTTTCAAAAAATGTGTGTGTTTGACTAGCAAAAAAAAAAAAAAAATCTATAATCTTTTGTTGTCTTGCTCTTATTTTCGTACTTTTGGAATGTTTGATCAAAAACTTATTGAACCATTTATCAACTTCAATGGATGGTTGCAAAATAATCATTCATCATCATACTTTCTTTAGGAAAAAAAAAAAAAAAAAAAAACCATTCATCATCATATCATCACCATACCACTTAAACAGTAAAAACCCTTTCATCATCATATCATCACCAAACAACTTAAACAGTATTGGCACAACAAATATTAACTAGATAATTTAAATTTGAAAGACTAAGTTCTATTCATAAACAAAAGTAAATTTTATTGTACTTTTCTCTAGAGAAGATGCTGCCATATATTGCTCCATCGTTCAACCTCATCCTCCCACCAGCTCAGTAAAGACATCAATCTGATCTCCATCATCCAATCCTACCTGCAGAAAGTATTTATCGAGACAATTAGCAAGAGAGCTCCATAAATACATTATCTTTTTTCAATGTAAATTTCTTGAAATCTTGAGTTCTTACTCGAGCAGAGATGGTAATAGATGTGTCCACGTGCCAATTTCTGGCCCTCTCTATACAAGATTTTGAATTAGAAAAATAAAATTTTCATATTTAATTCAAAATTTTGTATAGAGCGAGCCAAAAATTGACCCATGGATGCGTTCATTACCATCCCTATACTCGAGTTACAAAATACTGCAAAATGACAAAGAAACCACATAAGCAGTGGTCTGCCATTCATGGATACGATTTTCATCAACTATGAAAATCTTTAAGTTCGAAAATTAGGGGAATTTCTAGATGGGCACAACTTTTTTCCTAATGGCAAAAGAGAGGGTTTCTCCTAGTGAACACACTAGTATTTCCAAAATACCCTTCTATTTTCTCTTCTCTCTCACATATTTGATACGGCCTAACAATCCCGGATCAATTTGAAGTAATTCAGGACTGTTAGCCCGGATCACTGATCCTTTCCTCTTCTCTTCTTCTTCCTCCTTCCTCTTCCTCTTTTCTTCTCTTCCAAAAAATGTTATCAAACCCAAATATCCAATTCTTCCTTTCTCTTTCTCTTTTCTTCTCTAAACCCAAACACTATCCAACCTCTATTTTATCCATTTTGTCTGTTGCCGCCGATTTTGCTGTCGACAGTCTAGGCAACGCCACTGTTAATTCTCTTTCGCCATTTCTTGTGGGTTTTAGATTTTTTTTTTTTTGTTGGTTAACTGAACTCTGAGAAGAGAAGGAGAACAGAGGAGGAAGACATGGGCTTTTTGGTCCAAAAAATTTAATAACAATATTGTAATTTGATGGAAGTTTTAAGTGGGCTCACTAGGAAAAATGCTGTGCCCACCTAGAAACTCCCAAAATTAGGGATGCAAATGCGAGCACAGTACATTTCCATAAGTTTCTGGAGCTTGACAGTTCTCTTTATTTTCATGTATATCTAATTTCCATACCAGCACACAGGAGATGACATCAGCTCACCCAACTCAACTCTATCATAGAATATAGAAAGAAAGATGTTGAAGAGATCACAGACCTGGTTCCAGATCTTAACTGTGATAAACAACATCTTCTCTTTGATAGGATCATCAACCATCTTTCCCCTTGAGTAGCAAAGTTTACAAATGCTTGCTGACCTTTAAATTTATGGGGGTATTTACAGATTTGTCTCTTACATTTTTAAAAATTATAATTTAGTCTCCCAAATCTTCATATTTAGAATTTAGTCCAAATCCTCTAAATTATTATAATTTAGTCTCTCTTCCTAACTTCCGTTAGTCCAGTTTATTTTTTGACCTGATTTTTCCATTTTATCCCTTCTTAATTTCTTCTTCTCTCTTTCTCCTCTCTTCTCCTTCCCTCTTTCTCATCTCTTCTCCTTTTCTTCATTCTTTCTCATCTCTTCTCCTTTTCTTCATTGGGTTCATTGGCTTCCCTCCTTCTTCTTCTTCTTCTCTTCTATCTCTTTGTTCTTCCCCTTTTTCTTCATAAGGGTATTTAAGTCATTTCATTATTTTAAAAAAATAAAAATTAAATTCTGCCGTTTATTTGAACGGAAAAAATAACGGACGGACAAAATTTGGAGAGTGAGACTAAGAAAGCTGGATGTCATTTCTACATATCAATCCAACGCCACGATTTTCAAATCTTTACCATAGTAATGGTAGAAGAGTATTCTAGTTTGATAGTGCATATTATCAATGTTTGAATTAATTTAAATAACAATTATCAATTAACTTTGAATTGTTAAAGGATGACACTAAATTTTCTAATATTCTTTAAATTTAATTTCAGAAATCAAAATTAAGTGAAAGTTTAAAAATTTTATGAGATGCCATTTTGAAACACGTGCATTTGCACATGGTTATCATCTTATGATCATGATCGCAAGGTGTTTGAGTTTGGATCTAAAGTATTTAATTCAGAGTATTATTAACTATTTATGAATGATGTGATTTGGTAAATTGAATAAGAACACCCATTCATAATTGAATAGTTAAACTCTGTTTTTTAAAGTTAAAACGGTGAGCTAATTGCCTTTCATGTTTTATTAATGAGAGATAATAGAACATACAACTTCGTACAAAAGTATGGCTCCAAATAAAGTGGACCAAACATTATAAAGATAAAACACGTGCAAAAGAAATACAACAAGTGGGCCCTATGAACGTATGGCTCATGGGTAAGATTCTAATCGCTCATGTCAGTCATCTAAATCTGTCACTGTACTACCCAGTTGATGTCCTCTAAAAAGTAAATTAACATGTTTCATGTCAGATAATTGTCTTGTCTAGAAGTGTGTACACACACAGTGTGTGTGTAAAATAAGAATTAAAAGTGTGTGTGCAATGTCGTTAAAGGTTCTATAGTTTCTTTCTTTCCAAACATTTCAACAAAGGGACGTTATTACTAGAGATCGGAGACCTGTCCTCCCTCTTAGGAACACATTTGCTTTTCGGAAGACAACGCAAGACGATGATGGATTCATTTGAGCTCAATCAGTGACTGGGCACATCCCCCATGATGCACACTCTCATGGGATCCCCTAGTTGTTTCTTTCGTGTTAGTGGTTTATCATTATAAGGCACGGTTCATATTATTTGGAATTTCTATAATATTGTATGTTCTATTACCAATCGTTAATGGAAATATAGAGATAGAGGGTTGTCAGCTTGCTATTTTTAATTCAAAAATATCGATTGTCGTTTTTGAAAACTAAATTTTATGTTGTTTTTTTCCTTTCTTTTTTTGGCAGAAGTTTCTGCTATGATAATACAATGTATAGACCTACATAATACATAATTCAACATCCAATGCCTAAGAGGTAAGATAGTTATGTTACATTCTTGAACCTAGTAGCATTTTTTTCCTCTCTCTCTTTTATATATGGAAGGACAACCAAATGATCCTTCATTATCTTGATCAATATAATCTATAATCGCATCATGAGGTGCAATAGTTTTAGTTATAACTTTAATGCAGGATTGATTTGTGAAAGAACGTGCGTACGCACCGCCCATGGTGCTCAAGGTTTCTCCTTATTTTACATAAGTAATGATATGGAACAAACAATCATATTTAAACTTACATCCTAACAAATCTCTAGCCAATGTGGGACTATTTTTCTTTTTTCCTTTTTGTTCTCTTTGCTATGTACTTCTCTTTAAAACCATTTTCCATTCACCTAATTCATTTATTTTTGAACTAGTGAATTGGCTCAAAGATTCAAGTTCAAATATACATGAATTCAACACTATCGTCCTTTGATTTCATGTTCTTTTTGCTGATTATGATGAAATTTTGTTTATCTTGTGCTCTCTGAAATTTAACTCCATCAGTAATGTGCTTAAGTTTTTCCTAAGCTAGGATAAAGAAGAGAGTTGTGGCAGGCCCGTGACAACCAACATAAAATATTATTACATATTATGACATGAGCCAAAAATTAAATCTAGTTGGGGTGTTCCCTAATCATCCATATGATCGACCCAACATGATTCTTTTTTAGTTCATATAGCCTACCCCAAGTATTTGGGATAAAAAGTTTATTTGTGGTTGTTGTTGTTGTTGTGCTTTCTGATATTTCTTTTAAACCCATTGCTTCCTTTATATGCTCTAAAGCCATCCTTCTATCTCATTCCACTCTGTATTACTGATTTTGTTCATTATCTATATGCTTTCATACAATTTTAGTAAAATGGCTCTAATTATTTTTTGTTTCTACTTTAAGTTACAATCTAGGGTTTTGATCTACTTGATAATTCATATAGTTTCATTTCCCGTATCATTATCGAATATAGATATTTACATTATGTCCATATTGCTTGGTTGGGCTAAAGAGATGATATCTAATTAGTTCTATTGTCTATAATCTTTGCTTGTCTTGCACGCATATTTGTACTATTGGAATGTTGATCCAAACTTATTTAACAATTTATCCATTTCTATGGATGATTGTAAAATAATTATTTATCATCATACTTTCTTTAAAAGAAACCATTCATCATCGTATCATCACCATACGACGCAAATAGTAAAAAAAAAAAACTATTCATCATCATTTCATTACCATACGACTCACATATTGCGGGCACAGCAACTACTAACTCAATAATATGAAAAAAAAAAAAACATAGTTTTATTCAATAACAAAAGCACATTTTATTGTACTTCTCTCTAAAGAAGATCTATTACTCCCATGTCAAATTTATTATTAAACTCCACTTGAGAACAACAAAGTCAAGGTACTTCTATTGGTCCCAAATAAGTAACATTTTAAAGAAGGGATATTTAGAGGTTTGTCCCTTAAATCTTTATAAATTATGATTTAGTTCTCCAAATCTTCATATTTAGGATTTAGTCCTCCAAATCCTCTAACTTACTACAATTTAGTCCCTCCGTTGTTTTTTTCGTCCAAATGACAAAATTTAATTTTTACTTTTTTTAAATAATGAAATGACTTAAATACCCTTATGAAGAAAAATGGGACAAACGAACCCAATGAAAAAAAGGAGAAGAGAGAAGGAAGAGAGGAGTAAGAGAGAAGGAGAAGAGAGGAGGAAAAATGAAGAAAAGGAGAAGAGAGGAGAAAGAGGGAAGAAGGAATTAAAGATGTGTAAAATGGAAAAATCAGGTTAAAAAATGTAAGTTAGGGAGATGGACTAAATTGTAGTAACTTAGAGGATTTTGGGAACTAAATCCTAAATATGAAGATTTGGGAGACTAAATTATAATTTATAAAGATTTAAGGGACAAATATGTAAATACCCCTTTAAAGAATTTTTTTTTTGGTCCCCAGTAAGGACCGTTACTTAATTCAAAAAGCAATAACTAACTTACCCAATTTTACCCTAATCATCATAAATAAATAATATTAATGGTGTTTTTTGAGATGAAACTTGGTATTTGGCTCATATGCATGACTCATACAAACATATTATAAGTAAGTCAATAGGGATAAGATAATCCAGCAAGTAATGATTTAATTAAGAAATTACGTTTATGTGAGTCACATACTTGAATGAAACCATTATAGATAAAATGGACACTATTTATTGAGTTCTTACAAGTATAGAAACCTTTAAAATATCATTAATTTGGGACTAGAATTTAAAATAATTATAAAACTCCATTTGAAAAGGAAAATTCATAATAGGAGAGTACTCTGATTTGATAGTGCATATTATCAATGTTTGAATTAATTAGATAACAATTATCAATTAACTTTGAATAGTTAAAGGATGACAATAAATTTTCTAATATTCTTTAAATTTAATTTAAGAAATAAAAATTAAGTGAAAGTTTAAAAATTTTATGAGATTTCATTTTGAAACACATATATTTGCACATGATGATCACAAGGTGTTTGGGTTTGGGTTTGGGTCAAAAGCATTTTATCCAGAGTATTGTTAATTATTTATGAACAATATACTCTTATAAATTGAATGGGAACACCCATTTATAATGGATAGTTTCCCTCGGTGTGAGCTAATTGTCCGTCGTATTTCATTAATAATAGATAATAGAACATACGAGTTTGTATAGAAGTATGGTTCCAAATAAAATGGACCAAATTGTACAAAGATAAAATATCGCACATACCCGTGAATGTATAACTCATAGGGGGGAGTTTCTAGATGGGCACAAGAAATCTCCTAGTGAGCCCACTTTAAAAGTCTTCGTTTTTACAACTTTGCCATTATATTTTTAGGTCAAAAATACCCTTCAGAGAATCCCGTCCGGGCTATCCAGCCCGGACATATATGCTCTGTCCGGGCTGGATAGCCCAGACAGTGGACATATGTCCGGGCTGGATAACCCGGACGGAGTTGGCTCATTTTTGTAATAATTCCTAATCCGGGCTTGACACCCCGGATATCTAATTTTGTATCCGGGTTTACAGTCCCGGATCATTTCTATATGATCCGGCACTGTAAACCCGAATCACAAATATTGTTAGAGTGGCATAGCGGAAGCATGTTGGGCCCATAATCCACAGGTCCTAGGATCGAAACCTGGCTTTGATAGTTTTTAATAAAAGCTTCCCTTCTGATTTTTTAATTTAACTTTTGTAACACCTGTGCTTCAGTCGAAATTTTTTTAAAAAAAATTTGATTCTCGCATGGGCTTCAGGCTGTTCTATGGGCTTTGAGTTGGTAAATAAAATACAACCGTCGTTGTTGTCAACATAAGTTTTCATGCTTCTCTTCTGTTTTATATATTTTCTCGCTTCTTTTAACTAACATTAGGGGGAGTTTCTAGATGGGCACAAGAAATTTTCTAGTGAGCCCACTTTAAAAGTCTTTGTTTTTAAAAGTCTTCTGTTTTTGGATACGGTGTGTCAAACATCAACTTGCCATCATTGGTCCAAACACCAACGAGATTTATCCAACATATCAACGACTTCGCATCATTGATCCAACAAAAACACAAGTAATTCAAAACTTCAAAATAAAATGTTAGCAAAATTAGCTAAAATTGATACGGTATATCACTGATTATCCAAATGAGGTGTAAAATGCATATCCAACAACAACGGTCCATCACATCAATATCATGCTATCAAAACATATCACCAACTACGCATCATTGATTCGAACATATACACAAAGTCATTCAAAACATTAAAATTGTAGTTTGGCGCTGCGATATACAAGATGAGGCTCCTTTAAAAACAACGTCAACTACAACTTCATATATAAACCATGTTTCTTGAGTACAACTTCAATTTAAAAGAACGACAAACTAAAATGAATCTTTGTTCCATGCTAACAACTTTTTTTTGGACTTTGCGACTAATATTAAAAAAGAACAACAGATTCTAGATTCTTCGATACTTCCGAGCGGGTTGCTTCTTTGCGGGTTGGCGGCGTCTTGAAGAGGTAGGACGATCAGTGGGGGATCCAGCAACGGGCTGTAATACTGTGTCAAGATCAGTTTGCGTGTACCCGGTTAGAACTGATTTTATCTTCACCAGGGCATTATAGAGCAAACTCGGACGCCTCTTGCTTGTGATCTCGCCTTGCTCTAAGAAGGGATCAATAATTGCTATAACTTCTTAAATTCTTTGCATATATTATGACAAAAATATATATAAGTTAGATTATAAGTGAGCTAAGTATAAGAACATCGGTGAGTTGTGGTAGATCCAACAACAACGGATAAAGCATATAGGACATTACATATAGGTACATAACTTTGACCCATAGAAAAGTATATGTTTTCTTAGTAACAAAATATTGGTTATAGAAATAAAGGTTCAACAATTATCTCCCGACATTCAAGAAAACCAAAGTGATTGTAGTTACTTGCTTGGGCTCATTACATTTGTTGCTGGAAATAATTGGCTGTTCTCTTAAAACAACCATATTTCAAATTGATTAATAGCAAAAGGAGTTCATATTAACATATGCGTTAGCATTAAGACCCTAACCTAAGAGTTGTTATAACTAAAAGAACACACCCTCCTGTAGAAGTTGTCATGCTCAGGGGATAACTCAGAACATCTGCATTAAGAACCTTGCAGTACCTTTTAAGATAAGCCTCCATTTTCACAAATTTCCCATGTATTCAGAAATGGTCAAGATCAAAAGATGGACTATGAAAATATTAAACTTAATTCTACGACATTATCAAGCAACAATACAAACAGTCTAAAATCATAATACAAACAAAAAAAAAGAAAAATTAAAAAAAAATTAAACCAACAAACCACCAAAATAAAAAAAATTAAACAACAACAACAACAAATCAAAAACAATCTAAAATCATAATCCATAAAAAAAATTGATTAAATTTAAATAGCAAATACCTTACTCTTTAAACCTCCTGCACTCGGGGACAAAGCGTCGGCGACAGCACGTCAGGGGGAGAGCGCTCGAGTGTCATCGATCGGCGATAGTCCGCGAGCGTCGGCGAGAGAGAGAGGAAGCCGGGTATATCGGCCGCACCCGAGAGAGAGAGGGGGGGAAGTCGGTAAGAGAGAGAGGGGAAGTCGGCGAGAGAGAGAGGGGCAGCCGGCGAGAGAGAGAGAGAGAGGGGGGGAAGTCGGTGAGAGAGAGAGAGGGGAAGTCGGCGAGAGAGAGAGGGGGGGAAGCCGGCAAGAGAGAGGGGGGTAGCCGGCGAGAGAGAGAGGGGGGAAGTCGGCGACAGAGAAAGAGGGGAAGTCGGCGAGAAAGAGAGAGAGAGAGAGGAAGTCGGCGACAGAGAAAGAGGGGAGTCGGCGAGAAAGAGAGAGAGAGAGAGGAAGTCGGCGAGAGAGAGGAATAGGTTTTGTTTGGGAACGGTGGGAGAGAAAGAGAGGAAGATGGCGAGGGCAATTTGGGAAATAGGTATGCTCACTAGGAAAAAAAATGAGGTTTTTGAAAAGTAAAAGCGTGCGCACTAGGTAAAGTGGGCTCACTACGAAAAATCTTGTGCCCATCTAGAAATTCCCCTCATAGGGTGAGATCTCAATCACTCTTGAAAGTTATATAAATCCTCCCCTGTCGTATCGAGTTGAAATGGACAGGAGTCATCTGTGTTGTCATCTTTGTTGTTAATGAAACGTGAAGAGATATTAACTCACTATTCTAACTTCAAAAAACACCACTGTTGTTTTTGGCAACTAAATTTTATGCACCATCCAAGGTTTGTTTTTCCTTTATTTTTTAGTAAAAGTTTCTTTTTTGATAATACAATGTATAGACCCACTTAAGACATGATCCTGGGTACAATGCCTAAGAGAGAAGATTTGTGTCTTGGACAGACTTTTTAATTTCTATTCAAGATTTCAAAAATGGTTCAATTAAAGTCACTAATTTGCATAGATGTATCCGCCAAAGCTGAAATTTTCCCAACTTTTGGGTTACAACTAAATTCAGGGTTCTATTTGCACCCGGCATTTTACTCTTGACGTACGGTTTTGAAACTTATAAATAATTACAAATTTGCCATTATTTTTTTGGACTAAATTACCCTTATAAATTCCAAACTAAAACTTCTTAAAATTTGAAACTACGACTCATCTACGACTCATCGTGTTCCTCCTCTATTTTCTCTCTAAAAGCCTTAATAATTTTTTTTGGTATTTAATAAAAACACATCTCCTGCAAAATCATCAATTTGATTTCTTGACCCCTTAAAATTTTTTACATTAACGTTTATGAAAAGATTAAAAGAATTTTAAATTCTTTGATTTCACCGTGACAAGTGAAATTTGGATTTGGAATTTGAGTTTGAGTTTTCTTATGCAAATGGGTCCGGCTTTAATAGCCTTCTCATTCAAGCCAGAGTTAAATTCCAATATGTAATTGGAGTCAGAGAACAAATCTAAAATATGATTTGAATTTTTTTTTTGGTTTTATGCATATTTGTTTAAAAATTATCGTTAATTAGTTTTCTTTTATGGGGGGAGACTTCGCTTGCTAGTAGGGTTTTAATACCCGACCAGCACGTTTCTTGGTCGGGTATTAATACCCGACCAAAATATTTGAGGAGGGGTATTTTGGAAAAAAATTTAGATGCAGAGAGTAAAATGATAGTATTTTAAAATATGAGTTTGGTGTAAAGAATATTTAGGGCAGCAAGAGAAAATGCAGTGCTCAAATAGAATTTCCCTAAATCCAGCCAATAGTCCAGGGTCTGGGATTACTCAATCGACCCAAATTCCGGTTTGACCCAGCCCAGTCCATGCTTAAACCTGCCTACATTCACTTGGATCCGGCCTTTTACAGTTTAAAACTCCAAGGCCCAAACTTAAATGAGCTCAATGATCCGTGGGCCGTGCCATCACTACCCTACGATCCACCGAATAAGAGCGATTCTAGATTCTTTCCCTCATCCAGGGGAAAGTCTAAATGAGCACACGACTTGTCATGTGAGCCCACTTTCCCATGTGGTACTTGTGACTTTCCTTTGGATGTGGTGCTCACTAAGTCAAGTAGTGTGCGCATTTAGAATTTCCCCTCATCCTGCTGAGAGAGGACATTCTAGAATTACGACTCTACCCTCCTCCCCCTTATTTTTAGGGTTTACATAGATAGTAGCTTCAGCTCCTACCTAAACCCCATCCTCCCCCCCCCCCCCCAATTATTATTATCATTCCCACCCTAAAAATGGGCAAATCCAACGGCCGAAAGAAGAAATCCACCCAAAATTCCACGCCCTCCCCCCACCCGGACCCACCACCACCGCCAACCAACGGCACCATCGCCTCAGCCGCCGGCGCCGCCAACGGTGGGACCCCGGATCTCGACCCCTCCCTCTTCCTGAAGCGGGCCCACGAGCTGAAGGAGGAGGGCAATCGCCACTTCCAGTCCAAGGACTACGCGGCCGCTCTCGCCAGCTACGACGGCGGCCTCCGCCTCCTCCCCCTGGCCCACCCCGACCGGGCCGTCTTCCACAGCAACCGGGCCGCCTGCCTCATGCAGATGCGGCCCGTCGACCACCAGGCCGTCGCCGCCGAGTGCTCGCTCGCCCTCCAGGCCCAGCCCAACTTCCCCCGCGCCCTCCTCCGCCGCGCCCGCGCCCTCGACGCCCTCCGCCGACAAGACCTCGCTCTCAAGGATGTCCAATCCCTCCTCGCCCTCGACCCCACTAACCGCGACGCCCTAGACCTCGCCAAGAAGCTCAAAGATTCAGTCTTTGCTTCCTCTCCTCCGCCTCCGCAAGCCCAAGCTCAAGAATTGCCCAGTCAGCCGTCCCCCGCTGCGCTCGGCGCCTCCGCCGTCCGCGGGGCCCCCATCGCCGGCCTCGGCCCGTGCCTCCCCGCCCGGCCCGTCCCCAAGAAGTCCACCTCGCCCCCGCCGCTACCCCCGCAGCAGCAATCGAACAAGCCTGCCGCTGCGGCAGAGAAGCTGCCCCTCTCGACCTCTCAGGTCCAGAACCAGCAGCAGCACGAGAAGATGCCCTACGGTGGAGGATTGAGTGAAGTCGTTCTAAAGCCGGTGAGGGCAACGAGAGTGACTGCAGCGGCGGCGGAGAGACCGGTGATTGGTGTTACGAAATGTAGGCCGCTGAAGTTGGTGTACGATCACGACATTAGGCTTGCGCAGATGCCGGCGAATTGCAGCTTTAGGGTTTTGAGGGAGGTTGTGGCGAAAAGATTTCCATCGTCCAAGGCGGTTTTGATTAAATTCAAGGATGATGATGGTGATCTTGTCACGGTTACGAGCACCGCAGAGCTCAGGCTTGCGGAGTCCAGTGTTGATAAGGGGAGGAAGGAAGTGGGCCGTGCCGATGAGGAGGAGATGCTCTCGGTTCTGAGATTGCATGTTGTGGAGGTGAGCCCGGAGCAGGAGCCAGAGGTGGCCGGCGAGGAGGAAGCGGAGGAGAAGCTGGCAGAAGAGGAGGGTTTGGTTAAAGGGGACGAGAGCGCATCTCATTCGTCGGTTGGGGGCGATTCAGCCTCGCAGGGGTTGGATAATGAGATCCTGAAGACAGGTTCCGAGGAAGAGGCGGTGCTGCCAGCGAATGAGAAGGATGCAAATGCGAAGAAGGAATGTGATCATTCTGAGTGCAAGGAGGTTGAGATCGACGATTGGTTGTATGATTTCGCGCAGCTGTTCAGGCAGCAGGTTGGGATTGACCCTGATGCTCATCTGGACTTGCATGAGCTTGGGATGGAGTTGTGTTCTGAGGCACTTGAGGAGTCAGTGACTAGCGAAGAAGCTCAGGGTCTGTTTGAGCTGGCCGCAGCTAAGTTCCAGGAGGTGGCTGCGCTGGCATTCTTCAATTGGGGAAATGTGCACATGTGCGCTGCGAGAAAGAAGATACCTTTGGACGAATCGTCTCCCAAAGAAGTTATGGCAGCTCAGCTTCGAGTTGCGTATGATTGGGTCAGGGAGAGGTATGCTCTTGCTGGGGAAAGGTATGAGGAGGCACTTCGGATCAAGCCTGACTTCTATGAGGGGTTGCTTGCACTTGGGCAGCAGCATTTCGAGACTGCAAAGCTGCACTGGTCCTTTGCTTTGGCTAACAAGGTCGACCTGACCACGTGGGATTCCTCTGAGACGATTAAGCTTTTTGATAGTGCACAGGAGAAGATGAGATCTGCCACCGAGATGTGGGAGAAAGTTGAAGAGCAGAGGATTAATGAGCTTAAAGACCCCAACTTGAGCAAAAAGGAGGATGCTTTAAAGAAGAGAAAGAAACAAGGGGCGTGTGGTGATGGTCAGGGAGAGTTATTGCCAGAGGAGGCGGCAGAGCAGGCTGCTGTGATGAGATCTCAGATACATTTGTATTGGGGTAACATGCTGTTTGAGCGATCGCAGGTAGAATACAAGCTTGGTGTTGGGGATTGGAAGAAGAATCTTGATGCAGCTGTTGAGCGTTTCAAGCTAGCCGGGGCTTCAGAAACCGACATTTCTGTTGTTCTGAAGAATCATGCATCTAGTGCAGATGGAACCAGCATGGATTGCGATGAAAAGACGGTTACAAGTCTGAGCAATGGTGCTTCTGGAACAAATGCTACTGGTGAAGACAAACATGTGGTAGAAAATTGAACTGTGATGAAACCTGTCAGGGGATTCTAGGATTCCAATCATTTACTATAGACTGACATTATGGAGTAAGATGATTGTGTGATGGTGAAAAGACTCCATACCCTGCCTGTAAATTGCCCGAGCTTATTTTCTTAATTGGTTGTGCTGAAGCATGTTCTCCTTTGTTGTTGAAGAAGTCGGGATTCAAATGGCCCAGGTGTGTACTTTCTGAAAAATTTACACTGAACTTTCCAGTGCAAAGCTCAAAAGGATAATTTTTTAGGTTGATTTTGCTGCTAGATGTATCTGTTGACATCATTTTACTCGTACCAAATGTGTCCTTTGTGTCATTTGCTCTCGTTAGTGGGAAATCTAATTTTTTAAAGAAGTGATGTCCTGGTTATAGGTTTTATATTTGCTTATATCTTGTTATGTTGATAATCCAGTGGAATGTTGTGATGTACAGACGGATTTCACTTTCCACTGATATAGTTAACTTATGAGATTTCTACCTCCTTATAAGTTTATCTGGGTGTTTATTTGATATATTCAATTTGAGATGTCAACACTGCATAGTTGTCTTGTCTGCATCAATTCATCTCATTGTCATAGTCTTTATTTTCATGTACAATACCATGCTTGCTTTATTAATTATGTAGAACATTGTTGATTCTGAAGCATGCTGCTCCTTTTCCTGGTTATCCCATACAGGGAACTGAATCTTCATGACAATCCTCAATCAACTTTCAAGTTTTTTACTAATTGTAGTTCTTAGTTCAGAGTTTTGTAGACCTTGAGCCACTCGTCCTTTCCTCTGTAGTTTGAAGAATCGTCCAATAATCCTCTCGTTGTTGCATTGGCATTGCACCTTTAGTTCATGGCTTCTGCATAGAATGTTCTGCTTTTTTAGGAATTGGGAAATGGATTCACTATAGAACAATAACTAATAATACATTAGCTTACAGCAGACTTTAATAACAAATTTGCAATTACTAGAACTTGTCATCAAAGCTCAGTACGAGGTATATATATATATATATATATATATATATATATATATATATATATATATATTGTATGACTTCTATACATCTGACAGTAGTGCATTTATTTTAGTTAACCAAATCAGATATTAAACAAGGAGTGACCACGAGGGGCAACATAGACTTCCCTGAAAGGTTTGGTTCTCACAGTTAACGGGAACCCACGGGGATGGCATTCTCTCTTCAATATGTGCTATGTTGTGTCAGAAAGGTTAAGTTTATGTCTAACCTTCTTAACTCTCACCTGAACAAATTCAGTTTTGAGTGGTCGGAACAGATTTCTGAAATTTTTTTTGGTAATATATGATCATAATGCTTGTCTCTCCATTGGATCACTATCCTTGATAATTTCCATGGTTCCACATCTTCACTTAACTTCTGCATTCGATGCATTCAATCTAGCAATTACATTCTTGCAAGTTGCAATATCTTTTTCAAGGAACCAACTTTTTTTTTTTTAGCTGATACTAGGTAGTTGTTTTCAGTCATAGTGATGGATGAAGCAGCTACATATTGTTGTTTTGAAGTGCCTACAATGCGAACCTTTTGTGCAATTCATATTTATTAAGAATCTCATGTAGTGGTTAAATGGCATCTTAAGTATTTAATCATTGAAGCTTCCAATAAAGCAAAGTTTGTACAATTCACATGAAGAAAGAATCTTATTTCGTATTTTAAGATCAGTTTATGATTGGATGTTTAGAGAAAAATTTCCTCTTGTGGATATTTCTCCTAATGTTTTGTTAATGTGTATCTTCTAGAGTTTGATGACCTGATGACCTTGCCATAGAAAATTCATGACTGAAAAAGTTGAACTGTTGAGTCTTAATTTCAAAAGGGTCTGATCTTAGGATGTCTTGTATTGAAACATAAACTCTAGAGCAGTCCACGAGGGCTTGTTGTCATTCTGGTAGGATGTTGCTTGGTGTGCATTGGTGAAGAGTCAACATATGAAAGCATGTGTTTGGCCATGCATCCCAACTCCATGATGATGTTGTGACCATATAGCGCTAACTGACTGGTGACGAGACATAAACACTACATAAAGTCTTGGTATCATATCTTCTGCCAGCAGTGGCATAGCCAGCTATCAGCTGCTTGTTTTTGACAATGCTGTGCTCATCTTTCAATATCCGATATGTGTATGGCGTATATGTGCTCTCTTCCTTTTGACAAGACTATCCTTACAGTATCTTTGTATTCCTTCAGTGATGAGGGCAGAAGTATTAATTCTGTGCATGACATCTTACAGAAGCTGATCCTTCTTTCCTAAATTTATGGTCTTGCAAAATGTGCATTGGTACTGAATGTTGAATTCTTTAACTGTGTCCATCGTAGTACATCTCTCTGCTCCTCATCTGTCTAGGTTCGGGCTAGTACATCTCTCTGCTCCTCATCTGTCTAGGTTAGGGCCAGAGTACCTCCTGACACATTATGATGAGTGTCCTATTAAGGCAGCATGCAGCAGATTCTGTATGGTCCAAACTTAGGATACCTGTTGTCTAGCTCTTGAACTCGTCACCAGTGTCATCAAAGTCACTGAAGTTGAAGGCTTTGGAAGTCAGGTTGATACATTATATCCAGCTCAGCAGACCTGCTTTACACAAGAGCTAAGTGTTGTGCCTTCTTCACAGCCTTTCCCAACATAATGCCAGTGATTCTTGATGTAATAACTCCCCAGGATGCCCACCCATCCTTGTTCTCACGCAAGCATGCATAACTTCGAAGTCCTTTCAACCTAAAAAATTCCACGTTCATTTATTCTTATTTCAACATGGAGTATTGTATACCTAATACCTTTCCCATGCACAACAGCTGTGAGATTGGAACTATTCATCATTGTTCCAATGACATAACTGTAGCAACAGTTACGTCCTTCACATAGTAGATCAAGATGACTTCTGACTTAAGCAGTGCATAAAGTTTGTTACCATAGATGACATTGGACCTTGTTTCTGCAGATCTCTGTGTTCAAGTTATGGAGATGGAGAATCAGCTGATAGTGGAGACTTAACCATCAGCTTGTGTATCGGCTCCTTCTACCTGGAAACTGACTTTCTGAATCACTCTTCATGCCTGCCAAGTGACATATTTAGTGCCTTTTACATTGAGACACATGTTTTATTGTTCGCGGCCTATTATACATATAGGAGTTTAAATTTGGTTAAAGAACTGCTAAATACTAATACGACGTTGTTACGGACTTATCTTGCTTGTTCGCCTCCATCTTCTGTAGGACTCGAACTAAATTAGTATAGTGCTTGTGAGCTTCGACACAGGCTTGTGGAAGAATTCTCGAGCTACTTCCTCACTACTCTCAGATATGAAGAAGTAGGTGCACATGTGAGCATTTCCGAGGTCTTTCTTGGAAGTGACATGAAGTTATAACCCAAGTGGTGATAAAGAAGTCGTCGTCTTATTCTGTTGGGCCGAAGAAAAGTAGAAAAAAGTTAATTGATTTCTTGATGTACACCCTCACTTATTGATGTTGAAGTTTCAACATGACTACTCAGTATTGACTGTCTTGAGTTGGCTACCATTCTATGCTTAATATTTAGGAAGCACAAATATGGACACAGATTTTGACACGGATTCAGATACGGACACGGAATACGATATTTGTGAAAAAATGAGGGTACGGACACAAAAAAAAAAAATATATAATTATATATTATCCTATTATTAACATAACAATTTTATTAAAATATCCAAAGCGATAACACTGACAATGTATGAGTTACTGTCTTTTCATTCTTTTACAAAAGATAAGTCTCGTCGTTAACCATACATTCTCCATACATTCTCCCTCTTTCTTATAACAAAGAGATAAACAAGAAAAGGAGGTGGTAATGGTGAATTATATATCCGCGTAGATTGTGAATGAAAATAATCGTTTATTCAAGTATAGAAACCAAACAAGATGCATTTACACAAGAAAATATTAAAGTATAATTTCATAAAATTCACTAGGTATATATACATGTTACTAATTTAGTAATGTCTATTTTCAATTTTTCAAACTATCTAATTCTTTTTTCGACACAATCTACAAGAAGCTTGGATACGGTAATGATACCACATTTCTTTGTTTTATTGGACATGTTGTATGGCGTGTTTGATATAGTTTTTGGCGTGTCTGCATTGGACACGTGTCTGATACGTATACGGTATTCCCAACGGCGTTTTCGTGCTTTTTTAACTTAATATGTGATTAATCCCACACCTTATATGCAATTAGTACGATCCATTAGTTCATTTGACGTAGGATATTTTCCCATGATCGGCTGGACGATAGACATATGTTCAGACTCCATATTATTCACTTTTTCGCTAAGTATCTCCTTCACTTGTGTCAATGAGGATTGTTACTATGCACATCGTCTTTGCATATATTAGCAAGGTAGATTGATGGTCATTAAAAGTCTTTTCATATGTAAGCTAATGCCACCAAATTCCCTCCGATCTGGTTTGTTTACTCCTAGTTGGCTGTGCATTCTGAATCCTGAGTGACTACACTGGCAACCCGAGAAGTAAAGAAAGTGGAGCAATGATTGATTGATTCATTTAGCAAGCTTACTTACTTTAGTATTATGTTTCTCTTTTGGATTATTCCACAATTGGCTATTGGGTTTTGAGTTTCAACATTCGCTCACATAAATATCAGATCGTGGTTTCATAGATATTGAACAATGCAAGTTGTTATTCTCATCATCCATAATGTTAATTGTGTGTTATGTAAAGTGTAGTAAAAAGCATCAAAAAACGCAAGCGGCTTGTAGAGTGTAAGTGGGTCTAGACCACTCCACTTTGGCTGAAAGTGGAAGGGAAAAGCAGGTTGCCTTTTTTACTGGCAAAAGCACATAAAAGGACTGGAAAGTGGCCCAAAACTTATTTTTTATTTCATTTTGAACAATACATTATTATTTTTTACATCATTCTAGGTTGATTAAACATATTATTGCATGTAAACATTATGACGTGTAGAAATCAATAATAAATACAAATTTATATGTAGAACTTTTCCTCTATGATTTTATTCTTCTTCTTTTTTTTTCTTTTTTTTATAGTTTGTTACCGCTATTTTGTATATGTATGTGTATATGCATCCATTATTTTGTTATAGAGATTGTGTTTTCTTTTTAAATGAATTGGTTTTTCCTAAACGTATAGAGTCACTCTAGCCCATGTTTACTCTCTCTCTATATATATATATATATGTGTGTGTGCGCGCGCGCGTGTGTATAATGTACGAGATTATTGTAAATGAACTGCCCATGCATGAAACTTACTTGAATTGTCAATGGAAAAACCGTGATCCTTTTCAATTTTTTTGGGATCATAATCTCCACCTCTTAAGTTTTTCGTGATCAAATTTTATGGGTTCTGGAGTTTATTTGTCCTACTATTAAGTGAAGAAAATTTCTTGCGTTGTTAGCTCATTTTCATTGTACTCATAGGCAGCTCGTTTCCACTATCTCCAATATTCTTTTCGCAATTTTTTTTAATTATGATCTCGTCCTTTTAGGGTTCACTCATAGCCAATCTTTTAGGTTTTAGTTTTAACTTGGTTTTCCATCAAGTAGATACAAAATAAACGGTTTTCAGTGAGAACAACTTCTTATATCACTTTATGGAAGTGCATGAAATATGATTATGAAAAGTTTAGGAGTGGAGATCATGATCCAAAAAATAATGGGATTACTGTTCTTTTGCTAACAAGTAACGTGTTTCTAACTGGATATCAGAATACTTACACCCACTGTTTTCATACTGCACACGTACAGTGCATCTAGTAACACTTGTCAAATCAAATTAAGTGCCTCAGGTTCTTAATGTACATTAAATGGGCGTTGATACCATTTTTTAGGAACTTAACATTCTCCCAAATCAGAGATGTGCATTGAGATAGACTGGTTAATAAGCTTGAAACCAGTTTGATTGAAAAGTGGAAATCCCAACAAACCTTTTCAACTAGGTATCCAATTATCTTACATTCTTATTTCTTACTACTCGATGTGGAACTAACATAACACCTTCTATCCCTTTATAGAAAAGAAATGACAAATCAAGGACACTGAAAATACTGAATGGGCAAGGAAACTGAACTTCACTAAGATTTTCTGTGATCTTTATTTTCTTGGAAACTGAAGTTCTAAACTTGTCTTGGTTTCAATAAGCATTATATTAGTGTCAGCAGTGTTGAAGGAAATCTTTTTTAGTTTTTGTACTGCTGATTGTATCAACGAGAGTGGGAACGGCAACAGTTAATTGGAAAGGAATGTAGTCAAGGCTAGAGGAGTAGGAAAAAAGATGGCGGTAACCTGAAAACTTTGTTGCAGAAATCTCAGCTTTTCAATCAACAATCGTTGGAAGCTGAATACCAAATGTCATCCCCTAATTAAATTATCTTTACATTTTAAAAAGAGAGGCTCGAGTATATTCCTACTGAGAATAGACCTTAATGAGGTGATAAATTATTCGTTCTTGTGTTGTATATTTGTTAAGCCATTTATGGACTCCAAGGAGGAGAGTAATTTCTCTAAAGTATGAATGGATTACAACTTATTCTTAATCAACCAAGAAGGATACGAATTTGGCAATACATGGGTACATGGATATGTCAAATACGTATCTCGTAGGCTGTATATTCATTAAGCCATTAACAGAGTATAGAAAGGACAAGAACTTATCAAAAACGATGGAAAGATAACCAATTTTTATAACTAAAAATTTTGTAGGCAATAGAGTATTTTCCATAAACTTAATGAATTAGTATTTTATCTTATATAAATTTAGAGTTTGTACAATTTCACAGGTTAGCATTTAGGTTCACACTACTGTTAAAGGGATATATCAGTTGACATCTTTCATGCATTGAGCCTGAGATAACAATCTTTAAACATTTCAGCTTAATCCTGTTTATCATCAGATACATGTGCAGATAATAGCCAATTACTTGTAAGCAAGTGATTTATTTTGTTTTTTATGCATTATTTTGGTATGCTATCTTTGTGGTATCTTATGTGGATTCTAATCTAATGTTGCTTTTGTTGGCCATGGTTTACACATCTTAGTCTCCTTATTCCATGTCATTACCTTAACAACCATATGGTGTCTTTGGGACCTGCTGATGGTCAAGTTACTTAAGGATTTCGTCGAACTTGTAGCCTCATACTGAACCTGCATTGCTGTTGACTGGTCTATTGTACCTCACATATAGCATGGTAAAACTTGCCTTAACTCTTGCATTTGCATCTGTAGAATCATGCTGTTCTGCACGATAGATCTTTTCTACGTTTTCCTTACAATTATGTCATTTTAGCTGTACCCTGAATCTTGTTTATGTAATGCTATGAGGTTTATCTTCCATGATCATGAAATACAGGTATACGTCAGGATATTCTTGGCATTTATTGACCATTTTAGATGATAATCACCTGTAACTGGTTGAATGTTTAAACTGGGAACTATTAATGTGATGTAAATTCTAATAAAGGTAGGACAGGAGTGTAGAACTAAGCGTGCTGCTTATTGCAGTTCTTATCTTCTCAAGTTTCATACTGATCATTTAATGATATATTAATGTGAACAAAGAATGTAATTATAGCAAGCTATTTATCATTAAGTATAATTTGCACTTGTTAATAGCATGCATGGTTCTAAATATTGAATATCGGAGTCATATTGGATGGGTTCTTTTCATATCGGATAGACGATATCAGATGATATATCGGGAATAGAAGCCCATATAGGACGTTCATATCAAACATTATATATACACATCAAATATATGAAGTGGTTTAATTTTATCTATCTATGTAACATGACTGTGTGTGTGGGGTGGGTGGTCTTTTTTTTTTTTTTTTTTTTTTTTTTTTTTTTTGTTGGGGGGGCGGAGGGGGAGGGGGAGACGTGTGTGTGTGATTACTATATCTGAGCCGCCATCTCAGGTAAGTTATGTGAGTCAGGAGCGAAAAAGTAATGATCCCATTATTTTATTTTGTTTAAATTTTTTTTAAGGGTATGATCTCTACATTCTTAGCTTCTTTACGATCAAATTCTATGAATTTTTAAGTTTATTTGTTCTTAAATCAAGTGGATATAAAATGTTGTATTCACTAAAAACCGTTATTTTTGTATCTACTTGATGGAAAACCAAAATAAAACTAAAACCGAAAGAATTGGGTATGAGTGAACGTAGGGTCGAGATCATGATCCAAAAGAAATTCTTTAAAAAAATTTTAGAGATAGTAGAAATGAACCGCAGATTAGGTAACTTACATGGGGGCAGCGGCTCATTTCCATTACTCTCTATCTATCTGTATGTGTGTGTGTGTGTGTTCATGCATACAAGAATAATAAAATAAAATAAACCATAGAACTTATTCAACTAAAATTGAAGATATAGATTATAGAAATAATTGAGTTTCATGTACTACAAGGATAATAGATGAAGAATTGGTAGCAACAATAATAATAACGGCGAGAATGCCAATAATAGTAATAACAATAACTAGCAAATAAATACGTAAAAAGAGGAAGTGGAAGAAGAAGATAATTTAGAAGAAGGTTTTAATTCTTGAGTAGTACTTAAATAAGCTCTGCAATGTAGGACTCTAGTCTTTGTAACTTTTTGCATTTAGCGAGATTCTCGAGTTTCAATGGAAACAGTTTAAAATTTTGGTTAATTTAAGCAGAAAAGAAAGAATTTGGGTTCTTTGTTATACATGAGAATAATATTTGGTATGAAAACTAAATCTATTTCTAAGGTAAAAACTCAATTAGAAAAAAATGAACACATCGATCGATATATCGATATGATATATAAAAGCCATATGTCGGGCAAAATTGTAAATATCAGCCAATATGCACACAAAATGTTATGACCCTACTATTATTGTATCGTCACGTCTGATATATTGGGGCAATATATCGTTTGTATCAGGGATATTTAAAATAGTGATAGCGTGAATATAACAATAGATGTCATTATTTATTATTCTACTCTCAGCTAGACTAATGCTTGTTGAATTATGTGAGAACCCTTGAGATAGCTTGGAACATAGAAATATATGACTATGATCTACACTGGACAATCTATGCGTGCTGGGTGGGTGATTTTTATTGCCCATTTTCCTTTTTTTCTTACCCCTTTTCTTTTGTTGTTTGCCCATATGGTCCTGTAAAAGAATTTTGATGTCCGTTTACCTGCTCATTTCTCAATCAAAATTGCTCCACTTATTTCTATAATCATCAACTGGCATCTGTTTGCTTTGAACCATCAATATCATGCCTTGGCGGAAGGAAATTTTATGGCAGGTTTCTGGCGACAGTGACTTTTCCTGGTTAGTCAACCACTAAACGTAAGATAAGTCCAGTTTCCTCGGTGCCAAGTCCGAACTCTGAAGTACACCTGATGGCAGTATGGAGGTATGTACATGAACTTAGTTCACTTTCTTTGTCATTTACATTAAACTAGGATGCTACTTGTTGAATTATGCAAAGGAACCTTGAAGGTAACATGGAACATATATATTTGTAAGCATGGCTATGCTCTAGGATGAAAATTAGGCAAAACGGATGGGCCTTTTTTTCGTGCTCGACCATGCATTCCTTTAATACGAGTTTGATCGCTCTGAACCCTCTCATTTTACAAGCTTAACTTTTCTGCTTGTTCCTATAATCATCAATGTGCATGTGTTTGCTTGGAACCATCAATATTATGCCTTGTCCGAAGAAAAGTTTTAACAGGGATGTTTTTTGGGGACAGTGGTTAATCAGTGACCAAGCATAAACCCAGTTTTCGTACTCCCAACTCTGAATTACACACACAGAGGCTGTATGGAGGTATGTGATGTACATGAGCTGTCATTCTTTATTGTTTTACTCGGAGCTAGGATGATGCTAATTGAATTATGTGAGAACCCTTGAAGATAATTTAGAACATAGAACTTATATCGTTATATCCTTCGGATCAACCCAGCATGGCTGGAAGTGATGCTTCTTTTACTTTTTTGGTGTTTGAATTCTCCTGCAATAGATTTTTTTTTTTTTTTTTTTCCTGGGAAAAACAAATGTTTACTCGCTCATTCCTCAATCTTAATTATTATGCTTATTTCTATAATGTCGATTGCATGCTTATGCTTAGTATAATCAAGATAATGCCTTGACAGAAGGAACATTTTTTACAGGGTAGCCTTCTGTCTGAGGGAGATGGTGACTTTGCCTGGATAGTCTTTATCCAAGCATAAACAAGTTTCCACACTGCCCACTGTGAGTTGCACATGATGCTGTGTCAGTGCATGTATAGCTTCATTTCTCTAGAGTCTGCTTGCCTAATTGCATTGGAAACCCTGTTATGTGAGATAAAATTATGTTCGAAGTAGCCTGTTTTTTTCCCCCTATTTTTGAATGCATTTGAACGATATTGCATTCAATTCTTTTTTTTTTTTCCTTGTTATTTGTGTTAATAGAAGGTACATTCACATTCTTTTAAGAACCCTAATTTAAAACTTTCCTAGTTCTGTAAGAGCTTCTTGAACAGTTAATATCTGCAATTGGTGGCCTCATAAGGTTTTGTTTTGTTAGCTCTTACTTGATGGGACTCATTAGAAAATGAAATTTTAGAGGTTTTTTTTGGTGTTTTAATTTCGAAACTCATATCTAGTTTGTGTTTCGATATTCTGAACTGTTTGATGGTGTTACACCAATTTCTGATATGCGAAATGTGTCCCTGTTTTGAGCATTGACTAAGAACTTCATGTACCAAGCGAGCTTCCACTGCGGAGGAGTTTTGGTACTCATTAGCTTGAATTGTTTATCCTAGGACGGTATAGGATTATGTGAATTCTTACATTCTTATTTCTTATTATGAGAAGGGATCATTCTTGTGCATGTAATTGGATACTATTTTTCCATATGGATCCGAAACCATGCATTCTATTTTGGATTAGAAATAAGTACAGGTAAACCTCCTTTTGACACACTTACGGGTATCATAATGATATGAAACAAGAATATTTTATTTTTCCCACTTCGTGTTGGCGCAAATAACCCATGTCAAACCTTAGTTATCCAATGAAGGGGGGGTTCAAACATTTGCATTCTCAAATCTTCAGATTTCTAGGCCAAGTGTGTGCTTTTTTCATCATGGATAAGGGTTATCATTCATAAGAAGGGACTTTGTTACCTTGTATCGTATGTATGACGTGACAAATATATGGCAATTGAATTCTTATCTGTGTAATGTAGGCAACAAGACCAAATTGAAGCCTTCAAACTTCAAAAGCCTGATGGACCTGTAACTCAGCCATGTACACTCGGGGATGCTGTATTATTGAACTTCTAGACTTGGTTTCTTTCTATCTCATGACCTGGCAAATGTGTGACTTGAATTCACTACCTGTGTACATGTGAAGGCAGCGTGACCGCATCGAAGCCTTCAAATATCCTTTTTCGCGTAAAAATGAGAATTTTCAAAGGCAAGAGAGATGAAGCGAATGTATAACGCTAGTACAGTAACGAATTTAAGGTTTAGTGGTGGGGATTTAATAGATGGAGAAGACAGATTCCGAAGAGATCAGAAGGAATCAGATAGTCACTGAGTATGACTGCAGCCCAAATGGTCGGTCTCTGATAAGAGAGTAATAGGGTCTCATGGCTCGTTTTCGATGAGCTTAGTCTCCGTTGAGAATGGACCTCGTGCCCCGTGAGCTTCAGTGTACAGTCGTGCGCGAGTCTCACTCCTGCAAGACTCGTTGCACAGCTCTTGGTTGCAAGAGTGGGCTATTACACCTCACTCTTTAGGAAGAGATGTTGAAAGAGATGCTGAATCGTTGGAGAACTTACTCAGAGGCTTGATTTGGCAAGGAATCCATCTTCAACTACGACTCCACTTGCTCTTAGAGAAATTCAAAAGAGGAAATAGAAAGTTTTGACTGACTTGTAAACCTTTTTTTTCTCTCTCTCTCTCTCATATAAAGAACTAAGTTGGACGATCAACGTTTTGCTTGGAGCCTAGTCTGAGATCAGTCTCAAGAAAACCTCGTGAGATCCTTGTATACGTGTCCAACGAGACGAAAGCAACCCCCAAAAAGATTATAAGCTCCCTCCTGTTACGGACTTATGATTAGTTTTCATCAATTTAAGCTCATAAATTCATGAGATAACTCCATCCTTCCTCATCTTCATAAATTTTATTCCCATGAAAATAAATAAATAAACGAAGATTAAAAATGAAAATTAACAATATTAAGGATTCTCGAAAATATAACTCAGGTAATTAGTTTCCTTCCCTTTTGAGTTCATCTGCAGCTCCTTCTTTTTATTTAAGCTTCCGAAAGACGAGATATCCCAGTAGCTGTCAATACATAAGATCGGCAGCAACGTGCAAAGCTTTCAGTTCACCAGATAACAGCTTTCGTATCATTGCTATCAGCACCGAACGAACGGCAGCAGACCAGGAGGAATAAATGATTCACACATAACCACAAACTTCATGCATTTCAGAGGGAACCAGAGGGAGGGTAGTAACAGTTATGAAACTAAGTTTTAAGGAGGAAGGGCACGAATAGTTATTGGAATATACATTTGTAAATAGCTCTGACTTTCCCGAGAGAATGAAGAGAGAGCTAATGATGCATAGCTGAAGGTAATCTGTTGCATGGGAGTCTACCTTTGCTTCAGCAATTGCATCATTCACTTCCTTCTTGATTTGTTTCTCGATATCCGCCTCAAATATTTCATAGCAAGAATGCAGTCAGGGAAAAAAAAAAACATTATCTCCTTGAGAATGAATTCAAGAATTGTTCTAAATAACACTTTATATTCTAAATTCTGCTTTCAAACTGTCACGCAATCCTACCCGATTCTGGGACTACATTCAAAGGCTAAGCTCTGCGGCAGTGGCAAAGTTGTGAGATAGTATCAGTTTCCTCATCCTTTTAATGGGATCAAACTCCTGCAGTCAAGTGACAGCATAGAATCACTGAGACAAATAATTGAGAGAATGAAACCATATCATAACAAGTCGGTCAATTTAACACCAATCTACTTGCCTCACGCCAGGGATCTCATCACAAGTGTGATAGATGCTTCGTGGGTGCGACATTGAGTGACCATGTTAGCTGCAACTGTCCATTTCAAGAGCCTGTGCACCAATATCCATGAACTAGGTTACATCACTTAAAGGTAATGATGGGAAGAAATAAAGATTGAGTGACCACTTAAAGGTAATTAGATCTGATTAAATTTAATTAGGACAAATATAGACCTAAATTTATAGATTTTATTAGGCTTCATTTTTGTTATTAGATTTTGGTTTATTTGTATGTGAGGTGTTGGCACGAAATGCTAAGTTATAAAGAAACATCATTCACAGAAGATAAGCGTAACAGAGATATGAATGCTTCGCTGGATATGCGGCAATACTTGGAGAGATAAAATGAGAAATGAAAATATTCGTGCTAAGATAGGCATATCCCCCGTCGATGAGAAGATGGCGAGAAAATCATTTTACGATGGTTTGATCATGTACAATATAAACCTACAAATACACTAGTGTGACGAAGAGAGCTTATCAACGTAGGACAAGTTAAAAGAGCGGAGAAAGACTGAAGAAAATATGGATGGAGATGATATGAAAATATATGATTCTACAGATTTAAATGATAATATATTACTTGATAGGAATGAATACAGAAGGATTATCAACGTGATCGATCTGGCGTGATTCTCTTTTACTTCATGTAGCCTACTCCAAGTACGATATGGCGTGATTCTCTTTTAGTTCATGAAGCCTACCCCAAGTACTTGGGATAAAAAACTTAGTTGTTGTTGTTGTATGTGAGGTGCATATAATTGGGTTTCCATAGATAAGCCTTGTAATCACGATTTTTTTAGGAAGGATTGTAAGATAATTAAACCTTTGAGAACCGTACCGTGTTGATTTATCGTGTTCTTGAGAAGCTTTTTCGTGGATTTGATGAAAGTGGGTGTGAATTCACCTAGATGTCGAGACCCAAACCCTAATTTATTCTTCACCCAATCCCTCATTTGCCCACCGACAAATCCTAATTAATTTTTGTGCAATCAAAAAAATTCACTTTTTTATCTCCTTCATAACTAGGTCCCTATCCCAATCTTATTAGTTTAATTTTTAGTTTTTAGGGCGAAAACAAAAAAGAAAATCAATAAAAATTTCTTTAAAGAAAGGAAACGAAAATAAAATAAAAGAGAAAAAAATCAAACAATCCTCGACTCAAATCATTGCTTCAACATCAACAGCATCATCGGTAAATCATCAACAATCCCCAAGTTCATTCGTTGTCTTTGACTTCACCGAGCACCAACCACCCATTTTGGAGAACCAGATCACTCGCCGATCTCTCCTACGTTCGAGCTCCAAATCAATCCATTCTCATCTCAAATCAACTTCCATGATTTGAGATCGAAGATCCTAACTATGGATCTCTTACTAATTCTAGAAGATTCCAGATTGAACTCCATCGTACGCTGAATAACTCCTGAGAATACCAACCCATTTGTGGGGCCTCCTCCAACTCCCTTATCAAACTTCAGCAGTACCCGAGAGTCTCATCGACTCCCAGCCTCCCCATTATCGCCGCCAAAGCTTTTATCACCGTAGATTCCAAGTCCTGATGAACTCCAGTAGCTTCACGCTACTTCGCTCACTCTCAATCATCTCCATCAACCAAATTAATTCCTTCATCATCAGCGTGGAGTTTCTAAAACTTGCCGACCTTTTACACCATCTCCAACCCAAGTCATCAGCAAAGCCATCGCCTCTCCTCCTCGACTAGAACAACACTGAATATCAAAGTCTAACAATATTCGAGTCTCGCTAATCAAGATCTCTACGCCATTCAAACGAATCAGTGCCTCCTTGATCAAGTCTCGAGCTTCCTTCGGCTTCCCCAAGCATCGAGCCTTGTCGAAGCCTTTTCATCTCATTGCTGCTCTCGACTGACGAAAAACAGTTGAATGACTCGGGTTATATAACTTTAAGTCAGATCCAAGGCTTACTGAATCCATCCAATTTGAATTCAATTCTTCAGCAGCTAATTCACAACCATAGTGAATCTAACCCATTTGCGTAAAAAAAGACCCATGAAAATTAATTGATGATTTGAAGTATGTTTCAAGCCCTATTCGAGTTTGATTCGAGCCGGATTCGAATAATTGAGGATCTTGGATATTTTCTAAACTTTATGCCCTGATTTTTTGGATTTTAGAGTTTTAGTTATATACGGAATTCATATTGCATGGTCTAATATATCAACATTAATGTTAGTCTATTATAAGAAGAGCGTGATATATATGCTACTATACAAGTCTTCTACGATTTTGATCAATATAATTATAAAAATTGGGAGTCATCTTGAAAATTTCTTTTAATATTCTGATCCCTCATCAGTGCAAAAGTATCTTTATAATCGACATAGTTAGTTGGAAAAGCTTATTCTTCGTGCAAATACCATAAATTATGTCAAGGTTGGAGTCTCTTGCAATGACTTTATCATGCATGGTATGCTCCACATCTTTTAAATTATTCACTAAAATTTGTATGGTAAAAAAACAATATTCTAAGTGTGAAGGATTCGCCACTCTGCTCACTTGTGTTTGATCAAGTGTGCAAAATTTGAATTATTTTGGCACTATGATTACCAATGTCTCTTGAAAAGTCTAACAGGCCAACGTGGTGTCTACTGATAGTGTTGAAGAATCAAGAGCTATGGACATAAACAATATTGAGAATATATGCATTGTCATTAATAAAACAGAGTTTGTGTAGAGTTTGTCACATATACAAAGTCAGAATTTATTGTTGAATGACTACATCTGTCAGAAGAAGTATACCTCACGGAAATGGCAAATCCACATACTGAGACAACTAGAGATATTTGAGCCGAACCAACTATGACAACATTACCATCCACTAATTGTAAGGTTTTCATTTGTCCATAAGATAACACGACGCCTACGATCCGTTTCAACTTTGTCTCTCGCAACATCCAAATTTACGGGATAGTTCAAAGCAGATATGCTTGACACTTATCATTGCTGCATTCATAGGAGATGAATGTTTTGAAGCAGAGGATAATTGATGAGGCCAATTAAAGACCAAGATTTGATTAGGATTTTATTTTTATATTAGATTTTAATGTATTTGCATGTATGGTGCACCGTAATTTATTTTCTAAAAATAAATCCTGTAATCATATATTTTAGGAAGGATGATATGATAATTAAACTTTTGAGAACTCTAGCATGCAAATTTGCTATTCTTTTGAAAATCTTTTTTCATGAATTTATTGAAAGTAGGCATGAATTTGCCTGGGAGCCAAGGCCCTAACCCTAATTTGTTCTTCCTCAAATTCCCAATTTCACCAACAAACCCTAATTATTTTGTGTAGTGCGTCTGCTAATTCATTGCAAGAGGCATAACAACAAATCAATTTATTGAATAAAACTGCAACAGATTTAAATGACAAATAGAGGGTTGGTAATGAAAGTCTGAGAAATAGAGGGTTTAGTACATGTACGAAACGCCTGTGATAAATTGGAGCTTGAACAGTCTGAGAACTAATGAGACACCAGTTCTATGGAAATTAATCCCCAATGAAATGGCTTTATTACCTAAGAAAGGGCCCTATCAAGAAAAAAAAATAATCATAATATATATATATATATATATATATATATATATATATATATATATATATATATATATATATATATATATATATATTCGATTCTGTGAACTGCCATAAAGGATTAAGGATCGAGTCATCAGGTCTGCAACAAACAAGTTCCGTGCTGAAACAATTTTTATAACAAGAAGCAGTTGGATACAGTTTGATAATACATAGCTTTGTTTCCCATCCTATAATAATTTTTTAGAACATATAGTGAAATTCATGAGAAGTTTAAGCGAAAATTTAAAAAAATTAAAGGAGATGAATCTCTCATGAAAAGTAGCCGTTAGGTATATATTGATAGTAATGAAACTGGCACGTGTTTGAAAATTACTTTTATGTTTCTTGGCTATCTTATGCCAGCACAAATAAATAAATAAATAAATAATACAAGAGTGAATATACTATTATAAAGAAGAGGGGATACAAATAATGGAAAAGGGATTAATTCTCAGGGAGAGAGTGACTTGATAATCAACTAGATCTAGGGGTGGAGGAAGTAGAAGTCTGTAAAGGATTTCTTATTATTGCTGACTTTTACGCATACCCAACAAAAGTTCTTTCCAAAAATTAAAGAATAATCTGCTTTAACTTCACTACACAATATCGTTACCACACCCAAGGATACGCATGCAGCATTTTAACTTTGTATGTAACAAGAAAGCACAATCAAACAACTCTTGAAACATATAGGAAGATTCGGAGGGCGTTCTGGAAAAATAAAGATAATACAGAGGGTTAGGTTCTCACAATTAGTCCATTATTTAAAGCATGCTCCCAAATTTACACGCTTGCTTCGGACCTAGAGTATCCATCCCATCAACCTGGAAAGGGGAAAATAAAAGAAGTATATAAATGCAATACTACAATAGATAAAAACATAAAACATGTCTTTATGTCTGACAAACATAGCTATAACAGTAAGATCTTTCCAGAGCATAGTTCCTGGATATTAGTAATATGCAACTATAAAACAATACAATACCTAATACTATCACAGTTATCAACAGTGATCAAATATGAATGGAATCAAGAAGAAGAGGAGGATGAGAGTTGAGAGAGAAACCTTCACACCAGGAACACTCTCCTCCTTTGTAATATGCCCGATTCTTTGTGGACCTCCATACTGCCGTCGCCATTCCACCTGCGCACCAGCAAGAAATATCAAAAGAGAACACAAGCTGTTCACCCAAAATCAACCATGACACTAATTATTCTCACAGATCAGAATTACGGGCAAATCTATATCGCCCCTCACCCGGAACCCGGGTAATAGAAACTAGTAACGTATTCACTTAGGAATATCCTAAAACCTCCGGTAGAATATCAAGAATTAAAAGAAGTTTATAATTAACCACGAGCTCCTCACTCAAAAAAACTAGCTGCAATTATTTTATGGATCCATAGGAATCATTATAAACTAGACTAACTATTGTATCACATCCAATGTAAGACTATTCAAGTTTGGAGTATTACAAGATCCCAGAGGCCTGTATCAGTGCCTCAAAAAGCTGCCCCTGATTCGAAGCCTCATCTCTGATTCTCCTCACCCTTCATATACTTCTGCCCCAATGCAGTCCCACACCCCAATGGTATTGGTGTGCCAACGGCCAACAATCCCATGTCCATCGGAAAAATTTGCATCCTTCCCATAAAAATCCATCGACCCTCTCTTCCCCTGCGAACAACTAGCTGTCCTTCCCATCAATTCAGCAAAACACTTAACAAGCAACCAACCATGACTAAGGAAGATGCAGTGACCATGGTTTCCAGTAATATTAGCATCCTTCTTGGCTATCGCAGATTCCATGCCAACATAGACGGCTTCCTAGCTGTCATGCAAGTGGCAGAATCCACAGATCAGTTTTGCTTTGTAAAGAGAATAGGCAGCAAGTTCCACCTGACGCATGACAGGTAAGGAGCAGAAGGAAGAGACAAGTAATAAAGGCAAAGTTCAAACAGAGATATGCGAGAGGTCAAAATTATACCCAGATAACAGAACAATGATTCAGTGGTCAGGGCAGGCTCCTTGTTAGAGGAAAGATTGAGTGGCTGACAGTGGAGGGAGGTGATGAGAACCGGTGGAGAACAAAGGCCATGATTGCTCAATTGTGTTGTACAGCACAAAGAAAAGAAGGAAATGCTTTGAGAGATTTTAAATGAGGAGGTGGTGATTTGGTTGTTAATTAGGTCGTTTATGTAGTCAGTTCAAGAAAGGTTGTTTATGCTGGTGCTACAAGAATGCTAGAAGAGAATAATACTGAAAGGTGTCATGTATGATCTGGCTTGCGATTTTAATCAAAGTTGAAGATGTGGCATTTGGCACATAAAAGAACAAACATAAAGCTTGAACATCATCAGCCTTAACTGGGAATTTGAAGATCTATACTAAGACAGACGCTATCTATGTTGCTGTAATGAAGAGAACTTAAATACTAAGCCAGAATGTCCATAGACCCAAAACAGAAAGTGACTGGGAGAGAAGTTCACAATCATATCAAAATCAAATAAATTTCTTCTAAACCCCTTACCCTTTCCTATGCACTACTTTGTTGTGGTCCAGCCTTTCTACTCGGGTATACAGTATTTAATAATTTAATAAAGCAGGCTATTTTTAGGAGTCATGTCTCCCAACACATTGTAAGACACTACTATCTGGTTCGGCCCCAAGTACGTGCAGGGAAAACATTGAACTCTATATGGCAAACCATGTTTCTTTTCAGACAGTAACTAAATTTACATGCACAACAGCACAAAAAGTAAAAACACTATGTAGAAATAGCAAGTTACAATCGAAATTGAAACAAGGCCTTAAAAATATTTAATTGAAAAAAGTTTTTAACAGTTCATGTGAGAAGTTAAAAGAAATGCTGTCTTGCTTCATTATATATATATATATATATAGAGAGAGAGAGAGAGAGAGAGATTACTGTAGGTGAGTCGCCAACTCAGGAAAAGTTACGTGAGCTAGCAGCAAAAATATAGTGATCCAATGAATTTTCTTCAATTTTTTTCTAGAATTAGTATATCTACATTCTTAACTTTTTTCATATCAAATTTTATAAATTTTGGAGTTCATTTACCCTTTCATCAAATGGATACAAAATATTTTATTCAGTAAAAACCGTTACTTTTGCATCAACTTGATAGAGAACCAAATCAAAACTAAAACCCAAGAAATTAGGTACGAGTGAACCCTAGGGGATCGAAATCATAATCCATTAGAAAATTTTAAGAAAAAACATTGGAGATAGTGGAAATAAACTACAACTCAGATAACTTGCGTGAGTTGTCAACTCATTTCCATTATTCTCTCTCTCTCTCTCTCACACACACACATACATATATAAAACAAAATTTAGCACTTATGTTTAGGTGTGGCAGATTTCATGTTTAGGTGATTTTACTGCCCCATATTCATATCTTTTAAGCTTCCATATAGCAAAAAAAAAAAAAAATCTTTTACCATAATACTGATGCACAAAGTATTCTTCACATCTGTTCATCAGCACCGAATACCACCAGCAGAGGAACAGAGAAATTAATGGGGGCTAGCTGATTATGGTAAAATTTGGATATTCAAATGGAGTACTAGTAGCATTAACAGCCAAAGGAAATAGGCAAACAATATTTTCAATTTTTTTCTGACTAAGCATTATTTTATTGTTCAAAATAAACAAAAAGAGAAGATAACAGAGAATTATGACAGATTATGATCAGTGAAAATGAATAAATAAATAAAGTTGTACATTTACCTCTATATTTAGATCTTTCGTGCACACATTAGTAAATATGTCAGCCGCATTATGTTGAGCTCCTTCCTAAAAAATGAAATGGAAAGGACAATGTTACGAGGTATTTCATAAAAATTATAAGAGCAGGAGATGTGCACTACTTAAGCTGAAGAAACAAGAATACGTGCAATAGTGCACAATGTAGAAGATACTATTCACATTTGCTGCACAGTAGGAGTTTACCTTGGTGTAAGAAATCATCTTTTTTTTTTTTCAGTTGCTTCTCAATATCCTGCATAAAAATTTGTGCAATAACTAATAAGAAATCTGATTTTTTTTTTTTTTCAAAATGAAAATAAGAAATCTGATTATAAAAGAACATTTCAGAAGAAATCAGAAGGTTATTGACAATCTAAATAACATCTCAAATTTCTCGAATTTTACATTCAAGTAACAGCCATATGACTGAAGATCAATCCTCACTCTTTTACATGGCGAAAGCTAGAAAGAGCAACATAACTGAAGATCAAAATCACCGCAGAGAGCTTACTTCTTAGACTACAACTTCACCGCCTTGAAGTCAAGATCTCCTTTAGGCTAAGCCAAGATAACAGAACGATGATACAACAAAATTGAAGCCTTATGACTATTTTTTACAAGAAAATTGCATATCCTGCTTCAGCAAATATTAATGATTACCACTGCAGCATTGTGTCGCATTAAACTCATTCCTGATGCCTGAAGGCACATAGAGCTCTGAAATAAGACTACATTGTCGGTTATGTTAGCTACCAAGGCATCAACTCTACTGAAGATTTCCCTCTTAAGTCTAGCACTTTAACGAAGACTTGTACTGAGGCTGAGGCCCCACGAAGAATCACACTGTAAAGCAACAAACTTGATGTTTCAAACTGCATCTACAGAGTAAATCAGTAGTTCAGTACCTTCAGAAACAACAGCGCTGTAATTTTTTACGACCGTTGCCATTAAAAATGGGGTTTAGACATTGTTCTCTAACAAGTTGAAGGCTGACCAGATATTAAATAGACCTTCTAGTTTCTTTTTGCTAGGACCTCTTTGGATAATTCACTCTCAGCATCACTCTGTGACTTCAAAATAACGATATATTCTCTTGAAAGTTGGCAAATTATCCTTTTACTCTTTTACATGGTGGCAGCTAGAAATAGTGATATGACTGAATATCAAAAGGACTGCAGAGTGTTTAGTAAGTCCTCAAGGTCTACTATACGCCAAGTACAAGATTTTATATTCAAGTAGTTGTTGGACCATGCATTTGTATCAAAGATCACAAAGCCACATTGTCTGTCTAAATGGTCGATCAGAGGTTCCAAACCAGAAACTTCCTCATCGATTATTTTTTATCTTCTTCTTCAAGAAAATCAATTAACCGTCTCTCTGGATACTTTCTCTCACTTATGAACCCCACTGGTCCAATATTGTCACCAACAATGATCATGTGATTACAACATTAGTAAAAGCATTTATCCCAAACATTTAAGGTTGGCAATGAGAATCATCCATTCAACTCTGCTGAGAGTCTATATCTATCAAATACACTATCATTTCCATTTACTGCCACAATCTACGTTCTTTAGGCCTATCACTTTGCCTAATCGCTTTATTGATAACAATCACTCCTCTCAACTGGAACACTCGCCCTTCTCCATAATTCATGTCAACTAACTGGATAATCCTCCCCATCTTATCCTCAAAGTTAATGAGTAATGATTAGGAGTTCTACAGCTGCCATATAAAGCAAGTTTTTTAGTATAGGGTTATCGGCTAATGGTTTTGTATACTGGAATCAGTAATACAGGACAAATCGTAACAGTTGTTCTTATGGTTTTCTTCAAAAAAAATTAAAAATTACAAAAAATAATTTATAATTTTTTGATGTAGTTTCCGCATTAATTCCTACTAAGATTTTGCAAATTTCAATGAAAAATTGTACAAGAGAGCAGTTGAAGCACAAGTAGAATAAAGATGCAACTAAAAATTATTACAGAACTCATAATCCACAACACTTTTAAACTATTAATCTACTTAAATTGCTAGATTTAATGTTTTATCCATGAATAAAATAAAATTAGAGCCTAAAAAAACCCAATTACATCATAATAGTAATTTCAACTAACACGCAACGGTAACTCCAGAAAATTAAAGGTACCAGTTTTATTTTATTTTTTTTGTTCATAAATTTTAAGGTTAATTTTATTTTATTTTATTGTTAATTTAAAACTTATATTAGATTGGCACTATCAAAGTTAAATTTGGGTCTAAACCAAACCCGCACCAAGCCTAATTTAGTTTTTTTTTTCTTCATAGTTCTTAATATTTCAAAGAAAATTTTCATAATTTTTATTAATTAAATAACTCATATTACATGGTTTCTTTGATGTAAGTATATAGTCTATATTAGATTGGTCAGATCAACGTTTAAAATAACGATAATAATAGTTAGGTACATTGCATATAACGTAACACATAAAGTAGGTTCCACAATTTTCTATTTATTGAATAAAATAAAATAAAAACTATATACATAATAATTTTTATAAATTGAAAATTAATTTTAAAATTTCTAAAAAAATAACACAGAGAACCTATTATAAGTTTCTAAAAGTTCCAAAACAATTTTTAAATTTATCTTCATAAGATATATTAAATCCGCAACAGTATTTCAGTCATCACCAAATAAGAAAACAAAATTTTAAAATTATTTATTTTAGTTTTACGTATAACTAATATTGTAATTTATATTTTGTAAACTCAACTCATCATATTTGTAATTGTTCATTTCAGTTGAACTGAGAATTCAACAGAATTAACAAGAAATTCTAGTAATCTGAGTGAAATTACAAGTAACCAAGCACATAATCGCAAATAAGCAAAATAGCAATTTTACAAGTAATCAAGTAAACAAACAACAAACAATCAAGTAAAGAAATTACAACAGTCAGCTAATAATCAAAACAAATAATCAACGATACTCTGAAAACTACTTTAAAAATAAGCTAACATAACCTAATAACGTGACATAATACAAAATAACATAAAAAAGGCACTGTTCAGTCTATTAAGTTATTTTTGACTATTACATGACACTAAGTTTGCATTAAGTATTATAACGCAATATAACAGATTATATAACAAATTATTTTCAACATTGTCAGACACGGGTAGTGTTGAACACTGTTTGGTGAAAATTGATTTATCCAACCAAACCAAAACAATAAGTTCAATTCAGTGCATGATTTAGTTCGATTAGTTTCAAATTTCCCAGGCTAAACCAAACTGATTATTAAAAATTTAAATAATATTATAATATATATTATCTCATTCTCTCAGTCTCGGATCCCAAACCCTAGCCGCCTCTCTTTCTCTCTCTTTTCTTTTCCCAGTAACTCGATTAAACCTTCACGCCCCACCCCCTCCAGCCATCCCCTCTTCCTCTCTTCGCGCATATCTCACATGCTAATTTCGTCTAATCATCAACCCTTCAGCTTGAATCCCAATCTCGGACAGCGCCTCCTTTCTCCAAATCTCGCTTCTTCACCCAGCACCTCTCTCCCTCTCTGGCATCAGCATGTTCCTATGTATTCGGCAGTGAACTCCTCAATCAAAACTAGTTATCTCCTCCTTCAGCCAGCACCTCCCTTTTTCAGCGATAAATTCGCCGATATTGACCTATCTTAGCCAATATAAGAATATCATCGGCCGGTATAGGAGCTTGAAAGGCAATACCGATTTATGTAGGACCATATCGTATCGGATATATGGAATCAGATATAGTATATCTGTCGATATTTCAATGCTTGATATGAAGCTCCCCCATCAAAAGTATACAAGTTGCCAACAGTAGTTCCACTGTCTTGTCACTTTGTTTATTATAGGTAAATTACTAAATCAAGTTTAGCTCTTAGACTGCCTATGATTTATGACTCTTTAACTCAGATAATATTTCGCATAACCACAAATATCATTAGAAATAAAATCCCAACTTTTATAGAGGAAAAAAAAAATGTCTTCTGGTGATAAGATATTTCCCAGGTTTTAATGAAGGATTTGAACCGTGTAGATGTTCAGGACACTTTCTTATGTCGAACAACCAATAACAAGTCCCAGCTCGATTTAGTGATGCAAAAGAATAATGCATCAGTGCATTGTGATAGAGATGCAAGATAACCACTGGGAATAAAAGTAAAATAATAAAGATTAGGTCCTAGCACCAAAATGTTCTCTCACCCACTCCCAATAAATCCACTACTAAAGCTTTGTTTGTCTAGCAAATCAATTAAAAATAACTTCTCAACATCTCATTCTATTTCTTCAGGAGTTCATATACGACTATTTATAAAATAAACCACATGCACCACATGTGCAAATAGACTAAGATCTAATAATAAAAATAAAATGCCAATAAATCTAATCAAATCTCATAAACTCTCAAATCTAATCACCCTAATAAAATCTCATAGAATCCTAATCAAATCTGGATCTTTATTGTCCCATCACAACTCCTTCATTTGATCTTTATTCTCAAATCTGGATCTTTATTGACTAATGATGCCCTTCAGTTGCTCGTGACAGGAAAACTGAGAATCAAAGTCCACCAATCATTCTACTATTTTTTTTAGAAGCAATATTTGTTTGAAAAGCAAACCTGAAAGCTGTATACGAAGGAAAAAACAATAGATTAAATAGATCCCCAAATCCGTAATAATAAACAATTGAAACCACGTGATACCTAGGTTACATAGAGTCAAACAGGCTAACACAGACTCGATATGACACATAGTAGCAAGCAAATAATTAAAAAAGGCAGACAAAAAAAAATAAATATGTCAAACACAACTTCACTATAACGTGTCCATTCTACAGAGCTTGCATGAGGATATGATCTATGTGTGAGAAATGCAAACCTACACAAGGACTTGAATTCTAACCTGAAACCCATCAAAGGAAGCGAACTGATCTGGAACTAAATATCATCCTTTATATACACAAAGTTTTGAAAAGAGATGCTTGAACGCTCCCCAATATGTAAGTGATATTCAAATAAATCCACATAAATAAGTGGTCTGGTCAAAACTAAAGAAAATCACATAAATGTATAGAGGAAATAATGCAATCCCATATCAAACAACAGAACATCATTGTACCTAGTGTAGAAGAACTGAAGAAGTCACCCTATATCTACCCTATATCTTTGTCGAGGGATGACTAATCATCACAAGTTTATGCAATTTAGTTATATGAAGAGGATTGATTTAATCCCAAATCGGAAATGATATAACATTTTAGCGAGTTTAAATACTGTAACAGGTGCTGACAAATGAAAGTTTCATAATCCTGCTGAATAAATGAAGAATTATCATTTAAACTCGCATAAAAAATAATCCTAAGCTCTTGTGACTTTATATCAAATGCCAATGAATGCAGTCCCCAAAAAACAGGGGAAACAGAAAACTGTTACACCTTAAGGACAGATTAAAGAAGCAAATTTGATGTTTTTGAGGAAGTTGATGAACCATGATATATTTCAGATATATTACAGTGTAATATTTTTATGTTTACCAAATTAAAATGTGTGCCTTTCAGTACTTCTAACCAAATTAAATTGAGAATTTTTTCAGTAGTTCGAGATATTATTTCATTTCGTAGTATTTTCTTACCTCCTCTCAAGACATGGAGGAAGAGGCAAGACCAATATGGACACACTTATAGCTGAGCGTGGGTGTTCGTCCACACCTAATTTTTACCAAAAAAAATAATAGTCTATATGTAATCTTAATTTTATATGTTAGTTTAAAACTGTATTGGCAGCAAAAAAGTCAGTGTAGATGCCTGACTTATGTGTTATTCATGTGGTAAGATTCAGAAATAAGATATTGGAGGTCTGGGTTCAAATCTTGGTTATTAATTTTTCTCTTTTTTCTTACTAATTTACGTTAAACTTTTTCTTCTCCTTTCTTCTCCTTTCATATATTTTGCTTTTTGGTAAAAGTTAAACTAAAATGTTTTTAAATGCATGCAATTCTCACCTATTATAATGTTCATATAATTCTAGAACCAAGATTTTTTCTTTCATGCATGTGATTCTTGATTTTAGCGTACACAATTAAATTCTTACTTCAATCTTTCTTATACACATCACACACATGCCACAAGTGCAAGTCTATAATGTATGCGCAATAGACGAATTTTCTACATTTAGTTCTATGTCACACCCACACTGAAAAAATAAAATATGCATCCGATATGAACAAGAACGCAAGGTAGTGATAGCTGGTAAAAGAAAAATACAATGCTACCTCTCTCCCTCTCCCTCTTGTCCTTTCTCTGCCAGTTAGGAAGGTGGAACCCTTTTTCTAATTTCCCCCGAGGAAAAAATATGAAATCCATCCTGTATTTTGCTCCCTCTCATATCAAGCTGACAACCTGAAACTATTAAAGTTCTCACTGAGAAGCACTCTTCATTGGCTGTATTGAAGATTATAATGGGTGTTCTACCACAACTACCTCAAATTCCAATTAGGACACGATCAAAGCACGTGTCAGCCACAATCTGAAACCAAGATCCATCCTTGATTGTTGACTCAATTAAAATAGATGACTGGTAATTTCCAACCAACATTCTGTGATTGTGGTAGATGGGTAGTAAGGTTCTTCCTTGGAACATGCCAGGTGATTGAATATGCATGAAAAACCAAGATATTCCACATTCTTATTTGTAATATACTGTGATCAAATCCTTTCAGTCCAACCAAAAATCACGTATCAATTTTTGGTAGCCCTATCACAAGGGCATGCCTCACCCTTTCATCCAAGGTAAAAGCAAAAAGGAGATCAATTAGTGAGATTAAGAGAGCAACCAAGAAGAAAACGAACAACAGCTTGAGGTGGCTTTGACTCCTTTTGAGGCACCAACTTAAATACTCAGGCAAATTTGAAACATGCAATCTAGGCAAGTTACTGCATAGAAGCAACTTAACACGCTTGGAGTCGCACTCTCTGAAAACAGAAATTAGCCATACTCCAGTTCCATGCAAACCGAATCAAGATACCAACCTAAAATGCACAGAATCCCTTGTGACAATCAGAAAACAGGATCCCATATGAACATTGACAATCAAAAGAAGAAAAATCACATAAAAGTCAACGAAGGAAGATTTAGGTGTTCAGAAAAACCAGGATAACAATCATCTGTTTAAGTCCCTAGAACATGATCTCATAAGCATTTTTTTGCTCTAACTTTGGCTTCCTCTCAGTTACCTCCTTACAACCATTAGCTACATGCACAATCATCCCAGAAAACCTAGAAGTTCCTGTGTAACAATCAGAACACTTTTTTATAAATCGAAGAAAACCAACTGTATGAGGTTATCAGCCCACCATCTCCTCAATCATCAATGATGCCAAGTGCCAACTCCATATGCAATAATACAATGCAGCATAATTAATTATTTATTGTCATAGCAACCGTTGTTGATCAAGAATCCTATTCCATGTGCTAACTGTGGTCCATCTAGAGACTGTGTCACGAGATAATCTACCAGGAATGGATTTATCATAGCATAAGTGACCACAGCATGTGCCTCTAACAAGAGTTTGGCACAAGATAACAAGACAAAGGCTAGGTAATAGATGTTGTTTCCACTCGAACCCTCCTTAATATCCTTATCTATAGGAATTAAGAAGCATAAAACTGACGGATCTTCAAATACCATTTAATTTTGGACAAACTATATGTACTTGGATACTTGACCATGCACCTATCAAAATCTCAGATGGACTAGCTTTTAAACGGTATGCCTATCAATTATCATGCAAAAAGAGATAGCTTACCCAAAGTTTAGCATATCTAGTATCTTATACATTCTAAACAATTAGAAAATTGATTTAGACACTCACACACGAAACATAACTATGCTAAGAGAAAATAGACAATAAAATTACAGTGTATTTATGTGTTACCAATTCGTAAACACTTGACCTTAAAGACCCATCAGTGCAGTAAGCAGTGCAACCAGCATCTCTCTCACAGAACCACCTCGAGGTTTACCAAGCACCCAGCAATATGTTGCCACTTCCCAGATCCAAAAGTTACTGTAGTCTTGCAATCCAATTTCTCAACTTAAAGTCTTGACCCAACTTTAATATACCAGCAAAACCACCGTTAGATGTTTGGATCAAGAAAAGCATCATGATAACAGGGTGTGAATAACAGCTGATTCCTCAACTATTAATCAATGATTGGAAAAACAAAATCAAGGTTATCTGATGTATCAGTGAATGCTTCTCAGCTCCACGATCCTAGTTCCACGGAAAACACTGGGTCATTAGGAAGAATCTTTTACTAGATACTTAAATAAAGAAAAGCATCCCAATTGAAAGCTTTAAAGAAAAATACAGGGAAAATACAGAAAGACTATGATATTTTACCGTTACTGAGTGGCTGTGAAACATCCTAATTGAGGTCAACCAATCCGTAATATGCAGGTCACCAAACATTCCTTAATTCAATGATCCACATAGAACACAGACAATCCCCATTCCCAGAAATAATGGTGATAATGACTAAGCCATATAGATAAATAGTCTACTGAAGAACACTAACCTCAACGTCTAATTCCTCTGAGTAAGTACTAATCCTATCTATCCCTTAGTGGCTAGTTCTGTACGACCAAAAGTCCAAAGAATCTGCAATTTGAACAAATACAAAGATGTTATTGTTCAGTTTCTTGTACAAAACAGAAAATTTTCTACTGAGTGTGCCAAAGACTGGCCCATGGGCTCGCCATTTTCATCCCTACTAATATAGCATGCACAGTTGAATATGCATGCAAAACTGAACAGTGCATAACCATATAAAGCATTTGGGATATTTGGAAATTTGGATGTAGCGTTACAGATCACACCATAATGGTTAATCATCACTTTCACTGAGCAACACCATCCTGCTAAACCATTCTCCTAAGCTTTGACAATAAGAAACAAACACCAATAAATTTGAAACTTACCTCATAAATAGCTTCATAAACAGCATGCTTCTCCTATCAAAAGGAAGAGCTATAAGTATTTTCCCCAAGATCCTTCCGTGTTTAATGTTCTTGATCCTTGAATGCATCAAAAGACTCCAGTTTATGTTCTCCATAAAGAAATGGTAATAATTCTTGAATAACTTGATACTTTAAAACTTGTAATAAGTCTTCATATATAAATGTACCATGTACAACACTTTCATAAAAATGTATTATGTCCTCTCTTGAGAAAGGCAACTGCAACTAAGTCAATTTATATTAAAAATAAAAAAGTCAAGCTAAGAAGCAAGGATTCTCTACTACGGATGTCATATCCACTCCGGAACTTGTCCGACTTGGACAAACCACACCAACAGCAAACATTGTGTAGACATATGACTAACGGCGTGTCCAATAAAGAGGGAAAAAAATGTGACATGGCCATGTCTACACTTCTTGTATGTTGTGTCAGGAAAAAAAATTAGTATCGAGAATTTGAAAAAAAAAAATTACTAACAAATATTTATGCCTACCTAGTTAGCTCTATGAAGTTATACTTTATTCTTTTGGTTTCTATATATAAAGAAATGATTTTTTTTCTGTCAACATTCTAAGTTGATCCATTACCACTGTCATCATCCATGGTTACTTACAAAACTTGTCCTTTGTAAGGAACGAAGAGAAACGATATATTGCTAATATTTTTTTTATATTTGACTGTGGAATTATTATGCTATAAAAAAAGAATATATACTTATATTTATTTTTTCCCAGGTCCTTATCGTGGCCGGGTCCTTATTTTTTTACAAATTTTGTGTCCCATATTTGTATCTGTATCCGTGTCCATGTTTCCTAGATGCCAAGCTTAGATGATGAAATCGAAATGACGAGATGTCACCTACCATATAAGCCACTCTTTGGTGATAGGAATAGACAGGTACTGGAGGATTCCTTCAACCATACAACATCAACAAAAGTAACTGCATATAATAACTTAGATGACACAACATACAATCACAAGAAACAACTATCCATGACTTTAAGAACTACTTGTCAATATACATTTTACTTTACTGACGAACAAACTGCTGAAGACCACGTTAGAAAAAGAGAACCATATTTTGCATGTGAAAGAAATCATATTTAGAAGCTCTTCCAACTGCTCAAGCAAACAACTTACCCAAGTTTAATCCCCCCCCCCCCAAAACAAAAAAAAAAAAAAAAAAAAAAAAACCACAAAGCGAAGACATATCAACATGGCTTTGGAGTGGGGAAACCAACCTGGAACCTCTCTTAAGTGAGGGAATGTTACAACCAGCAATGTAAGGCAGCTGGTTATGATCCACCATAAATCATTCTCCGAAGATTAAAAAGTCCACCGTCATAATCTTAGTTGCAAAAGTTCTATTCTGACTGTAATTAATGGCGACGACAAGAACTAGCGCTAAATGAACCCATTCCTAAGGTGAAGCGCTTTTTATCTTCTAGGGTTCTGGCCTCAAAGCATTGCGATAAAAGAATAGAGCCAACAACTAGCCTTCCTTCACAAATCCACCATGTGGTGGCAAATAAACTTATTTATGCTTCATGCCGTACCCTAAATCATCTAAAAATAGGTGCCCGACAGCAGTGTTCTATGTTCACACTGCTGTCGTAAGAGGAAAAAAAATTCAGAATATGGTTGGTTATTTACGCAACCACCAAATTTTACTCCTGGGAGTCACTTGAAACAAATTTAAATTCCTAAAGTCTACAGCATCCCTAAAACATATTAAAACGTTTGAAGGGAAGAAGAAAAAAGTGACAGAAATATGAAAATCCCAAATGAAAAGAGTTGATAACAAGCAGATTAACCTATAATGCTGGTGCTTTCCAAGGAGGGCTGGAGCTGTGTATTGGATGACTATGAATGAGGTGTACTACAATATATTAAGGGTGGATATGAGCTAGCAATAGAAGTAGATGTTGCCACGAATGTACCTTGTCAAGCACAGAATTCCTTTGGATCCTTTAAAAGAAAAGATAAAAAGGGTACGAGATTGCCTTGCTGGCAAGCCCATGTAACAAATATTCAACGTTTCATGGAGATCAAAAGCAAACACTCCTGATAAGGATTTAAATTTCCAAATATGCCTCAACAACGAACCAAAACAAAAAAAAAAAAAATTAAAAAAAAAAAGAGGGAACAAAGTAAACACCCCAATTACATACGCCAAGAAAAAGTTCTTTGTCCCAACACTACCTCAGCAGATGATTTTCAAATTGTAACCTTCCTTCCTCACTGACCCAACATGAAAAAGACCTCGACAAGTCTGAATCAGGAGGTAGTACAACTTAGTTTGAGAAAAGGGCTTGGGCATATAGAGCTAGGGGCGAGGATGTGTCCTCAGCATATGACACTGTAGGCTTGGCAAGGAAGAGAGGGTAGGCGTATGTGTTGGGCATGCATTGGCCTTCAACGTGAACCAAGGCACACAAGCTCACTGTAGAGAGACCAGAATTGTGTTTCTATAAAATCTAAGAGTTTTGAAAAAAGAAGTTTAGTTTTTGTCTCATCAACAAATTTGTATGTCTAGTAAATTCACATATTAATATCAATTTTAAGATGGTGTACACAAATATAATTCCTTGTGTTCTCATTAAAAGGAAATATTTTTTATGTGGGACAGTTTGACAATGCATTGCGGCTCGAAATCATGATACTCGTATCGTGACAACTCTTCCCTCTTATCATTGTATGTGCATACACTCACATGTATTCTTTGGGTTGGGTGTTGGTGGGTAGGTCAGGTGTTGGGGGCTGGGTGATTCTTTTTTAGGGAGGGGGGTTGTTGGGTTATATATCAATACAGATGTGTATCTCTATATAGAGATACATACTTAAAAAGATATATATATATATATATAAGCCAGCATGAATGAGCTGCCACACATACTAAATAAAGGAAATTGGGAAATTTTTATTAGGCCACCTATTCTATAATTGGATTTGGACTAAACCCATATTCCAAAGAATGTAGTACACCCGGATCCAAAAAAAAAATATTGAAAAAAATCTTACCTACTTATTTTTCTTGTATTTATTCTAAAATATAAAAAACACACATTAATAGTTACTCGTATTTTAAGGATGGATGGAAAAGCTCTGCTCATTTGCTTTCAAAAATAAGATCAAATAATTTGGTATTTTGTAATTTTTATACAAACAATGACTTTATTAATCGTCAGGTACATGTTTTGCTTTGAACCATGAAAGAAATCAAACACTGAAGAGAGAGCAGAATTATGTTTATATAAAATCTTGAGTATTGAAACTAGAAGTTTAATTTTGTCTAGTAACAAATTATTATGCCCAGTAATTCCACACATTAATACCATTTCTATTATACATACAATGACTTTATTAACGATCAAGTACATGTTTTACTTTGAATGATCAGTCTAGCTAATCTGTAGTTTTATCATACACGTCAAACAACAGAACAAAATTAAAATAAACTAAAAGGTATAATGTTGTATTTACCATGTTAAATATCAATAAGTGATACCATATGGGCATGATACAGTTCAACTATATTGATAACATTATCAGCATGAATAGACATGCTTTAAACTCAGTGATAATTGTTGTTTTCAGATATACTAACAAATCTATTTAATTAGGGTGAAGGAACAAAAAATACCTTGAATAGAAATTCTCAATTGCACATATGAATGCTATCTGATAGGTCATTAAAATGTGCCAGTCCACAGGATTCCAGCATTCCAAGAGCACTAATGCAATATCCAGCACAGGTATTTATGTGCCTGCAAAGTACGATCTTCACCATGGAATTAAGGAAAAACACAAAAAATATTAGTAAGAAAATAGAAGAGTTATCTTTACAAAAGGAAATAGCTAAAAAGGGGATCAATCTGCACCTACATGAAATCCTTCCGATATGTTTCCATGTACAATCAATTTAAGGATCTGTAAAAAACTGAAAGGTGGCAGACAAAAGAACAATTAGAGAAGAAAGAAAAGGAAGATAGCACTGTACATTGATTCTAGGAAGAGAAACTAGAGGCTGGCATCTGACTGCCCAATGAAAATGCAACATAAATAATTCAGCATAACTGTTAAGTGTACTTTTCCAATACCCCTTTCACTTTTGTCAAGTACAAAAAGATAAACGGTTTAGCAACATCAGTTTATCAGAAATTACATCAGAGAGGTAGAAGTACATTGCAAATTAGAAGTAACAAGAAAACGATAAAACACAAAGCCCTCAATTTAATATAGTGAGTTATTATATGACGATATCTGATGTAGGACAGTTCTATGTCCTTCGACTCCTTCCAATCTATTCACATCCAAACACCTCTCTATAGCAACAACATATATATAAGCACCCACATACATTGCAAGAAATAACACATAGGGTCCAACTACTCCCTAAGAGACCATCCTAGAGATCTTAAAGTCCTATGACCATATTCACATTTCACTATTTATAAGCAAAACATAAATTGAATATATGTTTGATTAGCAGACAGCACAAAAAGACCCATCCTTAAACAAGAAGTGAAGGCTGATAAACCACAGCCTCCCCCTCCCACAGTGTCTTAAGATCTTGAAACCATACTAACTGAACGGGACAGCCGATAGGATAATGGAGGCATCCCTATTCCAGTAACGATGCTAATCTCCTCACAACCTGACATAGGACTGTACGGCTTCCGGCACCCAGGGCAGCGCCCATCAGCCTCAAGTATCCTCTTGTGACAGAACAGGCAGAGACGGAAACCGCAAGAACAAGGGAGGAAGCTCGAGTCCGTGAGGTCCAGGTCTTCATAGCATATAGGGCATGACGATGGTGGTGGGGAGAGAATACCATGATGGTTATGATGAGCATCATAGCGTCTCTCCATATTTATAGGGAAGCTCCGCTGCTTCGATAGGTTAGGCAGACTCTGAGGACGGAAGACGTCGTCTGGCCTCCATGCTCTAGGAATAGTCCGGTCAGGCTCATGCTTCATGGGCTCAGAGGACCTTGTTATTGCTGCTGTGGAATTAGCAGCAGTGGCTGCCAGTGAATCAGCAGATTTGGGACGATGGTCCTGCCCATAGTCAGGAGACACGAGAGCATCTGCCACAGCTTCCCAATCATCAAGACCACCTCCTCCCTTCTTGCCAAGCTCCTCTTCGTTATCCTCCTCAGCATCACTGACACTTCTAGAACAGGATCCAATACTGCTCCCATTGCTACCGATGCTATTATTGGTTGGGGGCTCCTTTCTCCCAGGCCTTCCATTGGGGTGCTGGGTTGGGGATTCCACATTACTGCTATCATGGACGTTTAATCCATCATGCTCCAGGTCTCCAGCTGCAGCCCGGTGACGTCTTTCCCTTTCTGCTGATCTGCCCTCAGAAATTTTCTTAGGGGGTGAGGTCGGAGAGCTTGCCTTACTTGCATCTTTGCATTCCTTGCTCTTGACTGCAAATGTCCAACAAACACCCGAAATTTTACATATTTATAAGATGCACATAAACAATTTGTCCATATGAAGGAGCTATCAGTAACCATTTCCCCATCATACAATAAATTAGAAGAAATATAGAAGAATTTCACACACACACACACACACACACAGAGAGAGAGAGAGAGAGAACCAACATCCAAAATGCCTATCTCATGTCAGGGTAAAGATAACCTACTTTCATTAAAATTAGAAGGATTTCCTCAGATAGACAGAGATCAATAAAGGAAAAATCCTTTTTTCTTTTTAGACTGCCAAGTTCCAAACTAACAAAGAAAAAACACTATAAATTTATGAAATAAATAGAAACAACAGAAATACAGAAAGCAAATCAAGCATTTCTATAGATCAGGAGAAAAACAGATAAGAGACGTGGAAAGAAATGTCAGATATCACAACTTAGAAGTTAAAAAATTAAATTATGTAAAAAGATTGGATTTTTTTTTATACTACTAGCACCTAGATATAGATAATTCATCTTTCTATCCAAAACCTTATACCGATACATTAAACACAAAAGGGAGAATAACTAAGAAAGATGATTATACATTCCTCTTAAAACCATGGCTAGCTTCAATATCAAAGATTTTTAGTATTACATATACAGAAATGAACAACCGTTTGAAATAGAGCGATCACTGCACCAATTTTCCAATTCGATAAAAGGAACATAGAACCAAAAAACTGAAAATAAAATTATAATATCAAAGAAAATCATAAATTTGTCCAGGATAACTACCTAAAATTAAGAGATCAAACCAGTCCCCCCCAAACTTCACGGACAGATCAATTTCAAAGAAAATGCATTTCACGAGAAATTCATTTCTTCAAATCACAGAAAGTAGCATAAAAAGGGCGAGGGGCATCAAAACACCAAATTCCCCCAAAATCCCCAATGGGAGCAACGCTGATATTCACCGACAAAAAGAAAAATATGCTAAAGATACTCAATTTTTCTACATGCGAACCCTAGAACCAAAAAAGAACTAATTTTGAACCAGTTTCGACCCTAATCCCATCAAAACGAACATTAAAACAGCCAATTACCTTGAGAAAGCCATTGCTCCCTCCTCGCATCGAGCTTGCACTGCTTCAGCTTCGCCGTCCTGTTAGCCTGCAACACCACAAGCCATCAATCCATCAAAATACCCCAAAAAACCACCAAAAAGCCCCCAAATTTGACCCGATTCGAGTGCTCACCCTCTTCTTCTTTCCGATCTCCCTACCAATCGCGGGCACTACTGGCGCGACGTTGGCCATGGCGTCGAATCCCATCTGCTCAAAGCAAACCCTAGCCCTAGAAACCCTAGCGAGCGAGAGCGAGAAAGATGGAGGAAAAAAACGAGGCGATTCAGAGAGAGAGAGAAATTGAGAGAGAGAGGAATGGATAACAGGAGTGGTGTTTTTTTTTTATTTCAGTTTCTTTTTTTTTTCGTTTCGAATTATTACAAAAAGGGTCCCAATGGGGTATTTATAGAATCAGAAATTACAACTATACCCAAAAGGTCACCAATTATTTACGAGATATTTCATGGTATAGGTTGGGGGATTTGAGGTGGGGAAGGGGTAGGGTTGGGAGCGGGTTTAGGCCTTTTTTTTTTTTTTTTCCAAGGATTGGGCAAAAAAAATTAATAAATTTTGAGGGGTGGGAATGATAATGTACGGTAACGCCGCTCGTGTGACTGGCCATCATGATCTGGCGTTTGATCCCCCACCATTAATTTTTTTGCCAAAGGCAGCAGGGATCCGTTCGGGTATTATATTTTCGGGGTATTTACTGGTTTATCCCTCAAATCTTTATATATTATGATTTTGTCCCCCAAATCTTCATATTTAGGGTTTTGTCGCCTAAATCTCATGAGTTACAATAATTTAGTCTCACTCTCTAACTTTTCCTAACACAGTTAAATATTTGACTATTTTACCCTTCTTTTCCTCTTTTATTTTCCTCCTCTCTTCTTCTTCTCTTCTCCTCTCTTCTCCTTTTCTTTATTATTTCTCCTCTCTTCCTCCTCTCTTAAGTTACAAAAGGAGAAGAGAGGAAGAAAAGAAAAGGAGAAGAGAGGAGAAATAATGAAGAAAAGGAGAAAAGAGGAGGAAGAGATAAGAAGAAGAGAGAAGGAAGAGAGAAGAAGAAGAGAGGAGGAAAATAAAAGAGGAAAAGAAGGGTAAAATGGTCAAATATTTAACTGTGTTAGGAAAAGTTAGAGACGGGAACTAAATTGTTATAACTTATGAGATTTGGGGGACAAAATACTAAATATGAATATTTGGGGATAAAATCATAATATATAAATATTTGAGGGACAAACCAGTAAATACCCTATATTTTCTCCATAAATTCTAGTAAGGTGTTTTTAGAGAGTTGCTAGATGCGCCCCCATCTTTTCCTAGTAAACCCCAATTTCTTAATGAGCCTAAAGAATTTTAAAACTCATTCAGTTTTTCTTGGTGAGCCCCATATTTTTTCCGAAATTATCCTCCTCTTCTCTCCTCCCGTAGCAGCACCAACAGCAGCATGACAGTAGCAGCAGCAGTGGCGGTGGCAATGACGGTGGCAACGACAACAATGGCGACGACGACAATAACGGTGACAGCCACAGCTGCAGCTGCCTTCTGCTACTGTAGAGGCGGCCAGCAGCAGCAGCCACTATCGCCACTGCTGCAGCAGCGACGAGCTGCGACAGCGAGGCTGTTGCTGCCTCTACGGTGGCGACGGCGGCGAAAGCGGAGGAATTTTTTGGCAGAGAAGAAAGAGCTGAGGATTTTTTTTGTCCAAAAAATTTTATGGCAAACTTGTAATTAAGTCATGGGAGTCACTAAAAAAAAAAGCTGGTACACATCTAGCAACTCTCGTTTTTTAGTATAAATTCTTATGGGATTTCAAATTTTCTATACGTTAGCAATGCTAATAAAAAAATTAATGACTCAAATTAAAAACTCGTAAATACTTATTTTTCAATATTTTAAATATATATTTTATGAGTAAAATACTCTAAGGTTATGTTTGGAATTATCTAAAGTATGGAAGAAAATTAGAAATAGTTTCTAAAAATTGAAAAATTGGAAGTATTCTACTTCCTATACTTCTAGTATTTAATCATTATGTTTTAGAAAAGGAAAATATGGAATAAAAATAAAATATTTATTTTTATAAAAAAAAAGTAAAATTATAAGAGAATAAAATAATAATACTTTTTATTTCAATCATCTTCCACACAAAAATCACGAGAAGCAAAATGGAGAAGTTATGATGCCACATAGGCTTCACCTCATCATTTGAAAAATAATTTTCAATCTATTTCTTAACCCAACAAACACAAGAAATATTGAAAGTAAACTTACTTCCATTTTACTTTCATACAAACAAACACACTCTAAATCATGACATGTGCATTTAAAAAGATTGAGGAGTAGAAATTTATTGTATTTTTAGATTGATCTATTCATCTTTTGGCTAGAGTTATTAGGCAGTTTTTATGAGATTTGAAATGATGTAAGAGTTTATATAATACAAAAAAGTTCATGGGGATTTCTGAAAAAAAAAACATAATAATTCAGAGGGGAATTTCCAGAGGAGCACATCATTTTTCCTAGTGAGCATACTTATAAAATTGGTTAATATTACAAGTTTATCATCGGTATTTTTTGACATGAATATCTCTATCTTCAACCTCTCCTCTCTCTCTCTTTCTCATCCTGCATCACATTTAACTTCACCAAAAAAAATATTTAAAACCCTCAACTAAGAGAGATCAGGAGGTGTGGCGATCGCATGGTCGGAGGCGGCGGTTGGCACGGCGTGAACAAAGACTAGGAGATAGCGAGGAGTTAAAGAGAGGGAGCTTAAGGTTAGAGAGGAGTTTTAGGAAATGCATGGTGTACTCACTAGGAAAGATCCTCTTTCTTCAAAAGAGAGAAAGTGCTCACTAGGAAAAATGGTGTGCTCTCTAAGAAACTACTTTCGGGTTCTTCTCTTTAGCCTTTTTTGCTAGTCGATCTAACCCTTGGCCTCAAATTTTATTTTATTTTTTTGGTTTTGCAATTTGAGGCAAATAAATAAATAAATAAAGGAAAAATCATTGTTAAGTGGGAGTTTCGGTTTAAATGAAGATTCAAGTGAGTAAATAAGAAAACTATATTAAATCAAAATATCAATGTTCTATAAAAAAAAATTAAGAAAAAATATGCACTAAATTTTATTAAAATGGACTTCGAGAAAATTACTTGCGATGGTTTAATTATATACGACGTAAATTATAAATTCACTAGTTCAACAAGAAAAATTTATCACGATAAGTTAAAAAAGTAAAGGAAATATGAAAAAATACAGATGTTAGAGGTTAAAGAAAAACATATTTAAATCAAAATTTCAGTGTTCTTTAAAAAAAAATAGTAAAAAGAGGTGCACTAAATTTTATTAAAATGGACTTCCATCTAGTCTGTGAGAAAAATTACTTGCGATGGTTTAATTATATACGACGTAAACTATAAATTTACTAGTTCAACAAGAAGAGTTTATTAACGTAGCACAAGTTAAAAAAATAAAGAAAATATGAAAAGATACAGATGTTAGAGATTAAAGAAAAACATATTGATCGATAGGAATAAGTGTATAAAACTCATCCATGTGATCGATACGGCATGATTTTCTTTTCATCCATGTAACTTGCCCCAAGTATTTTGAATAAAATACTTAGTTGTTGTTGTTATATCTTCCATCTATTTATATTATTGAAATATTTACTACTTTGGAGTCAGGTGGTGGTACGAAAGCAAAGCCACCCCTTTGTTTTGTTTGTTATGTAAGTCACTAACAATATTTGAAAGTTTTTTAAGACATATGTCTGAATTATGAAGATAAGAAAAAGTGCAATGTAGTTAAAAAATTTCAACGATGATTAAAAAAGGAAGTGTAACCAAATATAATTAATTTTCAAAAAAATAGAAAATTGGATTGTATCGGTAAAAACACACTAATTATGAATTTTCATCCATATAATGAAACTTATATAGAAAATATTTACATATACCACAAATAAAATTAGTATTTATCATGTTATGCACATTTTATTATAGATTGAATATTTCGAAAAATATTATCACATAAAAAAACATGTCATGCTATATTTATAATATGCTTCATTCCATTTATCATGAATTGGTTATTTAAAATATATTACTCACGCAAATATATTATGTTGTATTATATATTTGTTTTATCTTATTCAAGGCATATTTTTGTTTGCATAAAGTATTGAGTGTGTTACGTGACAAAGGCCAAGAGGACGAAATTATCTAAGGATCTGTTCGATTTGAGGGAAAATGAAGGAAAAGAAAAGAAAATAAGGAAGAAAATATTTCTATTGTTTGGTTTAAGAGAAAATTTAAAAGAAAAAGAAATATTTTTTTTCACTAATAAAACATTAAAAAAAAAAATCAATTTCAGCCTCATTTTCTTTTCTTTCCCTTTCCTTTATATTTCTTTTTCTTTCTTCTATTTCCTTTGGAACCAAACACAGGCTAGGAAGTCTCAGTATTTTTACATTGACGCATATATGATTTCTTTTAGGCTGTGTTTGGATTGAGGGAAAATGAAGGAAAAGAAAAGAAAAGGAAAGGGAAAGAGAAAAGGAAAGAAAAGGATATGGAAATTGGTTTTCTTTTTTATATTTGGTTAGAAAGAAAATAAAGAAGAAAATTTAAGGAAATTTTAGAAGAAAATAGTTTCTTATGTTTGGTTGCTCAATAGAAAATTAAAAAGAAAATATAATTCTAATTAAACTATAGAGAATTTTAATATTATTTTACATATTATTGATATAATTTTTAATTTTTAAATAATTAAGCATATAATAACCAAATGGTCCAAACTTCATAAAAATTAAAAATATTTTGGGACTAAAATTATAAGAAAATTTATGCAAAAATTTCTCTCGCTTTTTCCTTTTTCTCTCAACTTTGCTTTTCTTTCATTTTCTCTTGGATTTGAGAAAGAAAATGAAAAAGAAAATGAAAAAGAAAAAAAAACTTAATACATTTTCTCTCACTTTATTTCCCTTTTATTTTCTCTCTAATTTTTCCTCTAACCAAACATTGGAAAGCAACTTTCTATTTCTTTTTCTTTTCTTTTCGTTCATTTTCCCTCAATCCAAACACAGCCTTAGCTTTTATGGAATAGAAAAACTTTTACAATTACAATATAAGATAAAACTTTACAGTTTTGTGATAAATGGAAATCTCAATATTGGCATGACTTAGATACCAAAAAACCGAACTTCTACTACATAGCTGCTCCTAAACACATCCTATTCTACGATAGTGGGTAGGTGCTTGTAGTAGATGAAAAAAATTATGATAAATCACGAATATTATAATTATAGTTAATATTAATAGGCCAAGTGAGACAAGAAGAAGTTGGTTTTCTTCTCTATACTGATTGTGTAAGTGAAAATTAATCCTATATATAAGTACTATTTCTAATTAGTATGGCTATACCTTTAGATTATCATATCGATATATGATATATTAGAGACGATATTCTAATATGAATAATTATTAGTTGGATATTTTAGTAAGTTTTAGATTAATAGATTTCAGTGTTTCTTATGGACAGAATTACTACTGTTCTATTATGCACAGAATTCAGTGTTTTATTTCAATCAGAAATAAAGTTGAAGAATATTAAAGAAGAATTACGAATTAATATGTGTATAATAGCAGTCTATATTTTCATATTCGAATTAGAAATATATATAGACATATAAATCTTATTACCTACTGTTGTTTACAGAAAACTATTAAACTGGAATTATTTAACTAATTTATTATTCTAAGAAAGAAATAAAATAAAAGACTTACTGGATTAGAAAGACTTTACGGATTGAAGCATTAGCGTATACTGAAGATTGATGCAGATCTGATGAAGACAGAAAGATGATCGAGGCTAGTGTTGGACACTATCTCTTTAAAACCGATTCGCTCTCCACTGCTTGCTTCTGAATTACAGTGGGCATCGGTCTCCCAGGATACAACGATCGGTCTGTAATAAGAAGGAAGCTACAATCCCTTTACTCTAGCGAATCTGATAAAGAACACTCTCTGTATGGTGTAATGCAGGACTGAGAAAGAACTGTTCTTCTGGAAACAGAAACTTTCTGTCAAAATGACAAAGTTTCTGTTTGCAGAAGAAAGGAGAAGAAAAGAAATTTCTGTGTGTTCTAAAATGTCTGGACAGAGCCCTATTTATAGGCTTCTGGGCTAATGGTCACAACAGTTAGCTGTTAACAGTTGTGACCGTTTAACGACAACAGTTGACAGACGACCGTTGGATCTCAACGGCCAAATCCTAACGACTCTTAACGGGTGCGGGCCGAATCCAAATAGCTAAACCCAATAGAGGTAACCCGAATCCAATAGCACCAAAAAATCAAAGGCTCCTCAGCTCCTCGCGAACTCTCGAGGATGCGTGTGTGCGAAGTGCCAAGTGCGCCACTAAAGCGCCCATTGCGCCCTAAACGCCCATTCGCCCTCGCACACACCCGTGCGCATGCGGGCGGTGCGTAGCACCACCCGTGGTGCTCAAGATTTCTCCTCTTCTTACATAAGCAATAACATGGAATAAATAATTCTATATAAACCTACATCCTAGCAACACTCTAGCCAATGTGGGACTATTTTTTGTTCTTTCCTTTTTATTCCCTTTGCTATGTACTCCTCTTTGAACAATTTTCCATTCACCTAATTCATTTATTTTTGAACTAGTGAATTTGCTCAAAGATTCAATGTTCAAACATACATGAATTCAACAATCCCCACATGAATGAAAATGACTTAGACTCTAATGCAAATAAACAGAGAGTATAATATAAAATTACTGTATCGGAAGAGGTGGTTTTTGGCTTTGAAGCTTCTCTACTGAAATATTATCAAGTTTACTCGCTAACCAGTGAACACAATATTTTTGAACTGTTCAGTTTTTGATATAAACTAAGACAATAATATTCACACGATTTTTTTCAACTTTAACAGATTCTTTATGTTGTGTCCGTTTTGCCTGGATAATCTAGTAATTCTATGAGTGCTCTAGAGAATTTAGCCTTTATCATTCTCATAGAAGCGGCCCCTTCACACTCATATAGGTAATCTTTTATTAAGAGTATCCTGCCATACTCTACTTGGATTTCCAAGAAATAAGGATTATTAAAAACTTAGGTTATCCTTACACATTACAGGTTAATCACTATTTTACCATAGAAATGAGATATAAATTATTTCCTCAGTGATTCTTACGAGTTCCCCCACAATCCGATTGTCCCTTTGAACCTAGATCTTAGGATCTCCAGTCAGCTAGGTTGGATTGCCATTATAGAGTTACTCTATTTAGTAGGCTGTAATCTCATTCCCTTCGATAACTTATATTCTTGATCTCTGGTCAAGCCTTTTGTTAATGAATCTGCAATATTATCTTTTGATCTTATATAATTAAGAGATATTATTCCGTTTGTAAGAAGCTGTCTTACAGTATCATGTCTACGACGTATATGTCGTGACTTTCCATTATATAATACATTCTATGCGCTTCCAATTGCTGATTGATTATCGCAATTGATACAAATTGTTGACACAGCTTTAGGCCACATTGGAATATTTTCTAAATAGTTTCGAAGCCATTCTGCTTCTTCTCCAGTTTTATCTAAAGCGATAAACTCAGATTCCATAGTGGATCTAGCTATACACGTTTGTTTTGAAGATTTTCAAGAGATAGTTGCACCTCCAATAGTAAATACATATCCACTTGTGGATTTGATGTCTTTAGAATCTGTAATCCAGTTAGTATCAGCATATCCTTCTATCACTGCTGGATATCTAGTATAGTGCAACCCATAGTTAGTAGTGTATCTCAAATATTTGAGTACTCTAACTATTGCTTTCCAGTAGTTCTCCCCTGGATTACTAGTAAACATACTCAGTTTGCTTACTGAGTATGCAATATCAGGTTTTGTGCAGTTCATTAAATATATAAGATTGCCAATGATCTGAGAATATTCTAATTGAGATATACTCGCACCTATATTCTTTGTAAGATGTAGACTCATATCTACAGGTGTCCTACCTATATCATTATTTATCTTGTCAAATTTTTCGAGTATCTTCTCGATATAATGTGACTGAGATAAGGTATATCCTTTAGATGTCCTGGAGATTTTAACATTAAGAATAACATCTGCAATACCTAAGTTTTTTATGTCAATTTTTTGTGTTAACATGATCTTTACCTCTTTAATTAAAGCCACCGTACTGCCGGTGATAATCATGTCATCCACATATAAATATACAATGCCATAGTTGTGCTTATCCCCTTTTACATATACACATTTATCGCATTCATTATAACAAAATTCATTTGATAATATAACTTGGTCAAATTTTTCATACCATTGTTTAGATGCTTGTTTAAGTCCATAAAGTGACTTAACAAGTCTGCACACCTTCTTCTCTTTAAACTACAAACCCTTCAGCTTATTCCATATAAATTTCTTCATCTAATTCACCATTTAAAAATGTTGTTTTTACGTCCATTTGATGAAGTTCAAGGTTATATAATGCAGTAAAAGCAATTATTAATTTTATGGATGTTATTCTTGTTACAGGTGAATATGTATAAAAAAAATCAACACCTTCCTTTTATCTATAGCCTTTTACTGTAAGTCTAGCTTCGTATTCTCTATAGACCCATCAGGTTTTATCTTTCTTTTAAATATCCATTTATAACCTAATGGTTTATTTCCTGGAGGAAGATCCACAAGTTCTCAGGTGTGATTTTGAATAATTGATTCAATTTTACTATTTACAGTTTCTTTCCAAAAGGGAGATTCAGGTATAGATATAGCCTCTTTATAAGTTTGAGGTTCCTTTTCTAATATATATGTTAGAAAATCCGGACCAAACGATTTATTAACCCTGACCCTTTTGCTCCGTCTACATTCATTCTCATTAGTTTTATTTCCAGAATCAGATTCTATTTCTCTTATAACTTCATCACAAGTCCTTTTAGGGGAACTTGGTTCATATTCTTTACTAGGAAAAATATTCTCAAAGAATACTGCATTCCTAAATTCAATAATAGAGTACTATGTATCTTTGGATGATCTGATTTGAAAACAAAGAAACAATAAGCACTGCTATTATGCGCATATCCAATTAATATACAATCAATAGTTTTAGGTTCAATTTTAGTCCTTTTAGGAGTAGGAATTACAACCTTTGCAAGACACCCTCACACTCTTAAGAATTTATAGTTAGGTGCTCGACCTGTCCATAATTCATAAGATGTTTTATCTAGTTTCTTTTGGGGTATTTTGCTGAGAATATAATTAGCAGAAAGTAAAGCTTTCCCTTACATGTTCTGAGGTAAACCATAACTTATTAACATGGCATTCATCATTTCCTTTAATATTCTGTTCTTATGCTCAGCAATTCCATTTTGCTGATGTGTGTAAGGAACATTTGTTTGATGTATAATACCATATTCTACACAAGTTTGTGCAAATAGTGACTCATATTCACCACCTCTATCACTTCTTAGCATTTTTATCTTTTCGCTAAGTTGATTCTCAACTTCAATTTTATATTGTATAAACATTTCAATTGTCTCATCTTTTGTTCTCATTAGATATACATAACAATATTTAGTACAATATCTATAAAAGTAATAAAGTATTTATTTCCACCTCTAGTTTGAACAGATTTTAAATCACAAACATCTGTATGAATTAATTCTAAAGGTTCAGTACCACGTTCTATAGAATGAAATGGAAGCTTAGCCATTTTTTATTCAACACATATTTCACATTTATCATCAAAGTTTATATTAATATTAGGCAATGTATTTAAATTTATTAATCTTTGCAAAGTATAATAATTTACATGTCATAATCTACCATGCCAAATATGAGGTGACTCAGTCATATAAGCAGAACAATCAATTTTATTATTAACTTTATGGGCAATGGTCATTACATTTATTTTAAACAGACCATTAGTCATATACCCCTTGCCTACATATACACCATTTTTTGTAAGTACAAACTTATCAGACTCAAATACAAGTCTAAACCCTTTCTTACTCAAGACTGATCCTGAAACCAGATTCTTGCAGACATCTGGTACATGAAGTACATCAGTAAGAGTAAGTTCTTTTCCCGAAATCATTTTTTAGAAAATGTTTCCTCGTCCTTCAACCTTGGAGGTTGCAGAGTTATCTATGTAGAGTAGTTCTCATTCCACATGTTCATATGTAGAGAACATCCACTTATTGACACAGATGTGGCGAGTGGCCCCAGTGTCCACCCACCATTCTTTAGAATTGCCACCAATTAGGTTAATTTTTGAGACAACAAATGTACAGTTTACATCTACATTTGCACAAAAAATTTTCTCTTCGGCCAAATGTGCATTAGGATATTTCTTTTTTTTCTTTGAAGAATCTGGTGCCTTACGCACACGGCAGTCCTTTGCACGATGTTCAGGCTTGTCGCAGTTGTAGCACTTGCCATTGAATCTCTTTGAGATTCCACTCTTAGAGTATTCACCATTGTGCTTTCGCTTCCTGTCATTAGACTTATTGGAATTTTCCATAACGTTAGCTTTAGAAATATTGTATGGATTTCAAATTTTCTTTTCAGAAAGAGGGTTATTTTCTTTGATCCTCAAACGTACAATCAGATCTTCAAGTATCATTTCTTTTCGTTTATTTCCAAAATGGTGGTAATTTTTCAATAATTGCAGCCACTTGAAATGATTCACTAATTGTCATATCTTCAGCATGAATTTCATGAATGATCCTTGAAGATTTTGTACTTGGTTGATTATATTTTTAAAATCAACCATTTTATAATCCAGAAACTTACCGACTACATATTTCTTAGAGTCGGCATCTTCTGTATTATATTTTCCTTAGCAGTAGTAATTGAACTATATACATTATATAGTATATTGTCCAATCTATTGAGGATATAATTCTTACTCAAGAAATCAGTATGTTTCCATGCATCAACCGCCTTCACTGGCTGTTGATCATCTTCTACAAGAGTCGGCATAGTCTCCGTCAAGTACTTGGCCAGATTTAGTGTAGTGAGATAGAACAATATTTTCTATTGCCATCTCTTAAAATCTGAGCCACTGAACTTCTCTGGTTTCTCATACTGGCTTGAGAACACAGTTGGAGCAAGTATGACAAGAGTTACCACAGTGGTCATATCAGATATAGATACAGTGGCCATTTACAAATATTAAATTTATCTATCTTAATGTTTTGTAACAAATTTTAACATTCTAATAAAACTGAAAATCAATTTTTACTCCAAAACTGAAAATCAATTCTTACTCCAAACCACAAGATTTCTAAAAAAAAAATATTTCTTTCTCTAAACAGATTTAACTATCTTTTTCCAGAAGCAATTAGATTTAAATAAGTAGTGATTGAACATTATTATGACAGTATTCAAAGTTAATCTAAAACAAAAATTTCGGTTTTAAGAAAGTTGGATATTTTAGTAAGTTTTAGATTAATAGATTTCAGTGTTTCTTATGGACAAAATTACTACTGTTCTATTATACACAGAATTCAGTGTTATATTTCAATCAGAAATAAAGTTGGAGAATATTAAAGAAGAATTACGAATTGATATGTGTATAATAGCAGTCTATATTTTCATATTCGAATTAGAAATATATATATATCAGATTCGAATTAGAAATATATATATATATAGACATATAAATCTTATTACCTACTGTTGTTTATAGAAAACTATTTATTTAACTAGTTTATTATCCTAAGAAAGAAACAGAATAAAAGACTTACTGGATTAGAAAGTCTTTACGGATTGAAGGATGAGCGTATACTGAAGATTGATGCAACTCTGATGAAGACAGGAAGATGATCGAGGTTAGTGTTGGACACTATCTCCTTAAAACCGATTCGCCTTCCACCGCTTGCTTCTGGATTACAGTGGGCGTCGGTCTCCCAGGATACAACGATCGGTCTGTAATAAGAAGGAAGCTACAATCCCGTTGCTCTAGCGAATCTGATAAAGAACACTCTCTGTATAGTGTAATGCAGGACTGAGAAAGAACTGTTCTTCTGGAAACAGAAACTTTCTGTCAAAATGATAAAGTTTCTGTCTGCAGAAGAAGGGAGAAGAAAAGAAATTTCTGTGTGTTCTGAAATGTCTGGACAGAGACCTATTTATAGGCTTCTGGGCTAACGATCACAACGGTTGGCTATTAACAGTTGTGACCGTTTAACAGCAATGGTTGACAGACGACCGTTGGATCTCAACGGCCAAATCCTAATGACTCTTAACGGGTGCAGGTCGACGTGGGAAGTGCCAAGTGCGCCACTAACCCGTGGTGCTCATGGTTTCTCCTCTTCTTACATAAACAATAACATAGAACAAACAATGCTATATAAACCCACATCCTAGCAATACTCTAACCAATGTGGGACTATTTTTTTCTTCTTTCCTTTTTGTTCGCTTTGCTATGCACTCTTATTTGAAACCATTTTCCATTCATTTAATTCATTTATTTTTGAACTAGTGAATTGGCTCAAAATTCAATATTCAAACATACATGAATTCAACATCATTTACGTTCAGTTTAAAATTGTAATATAAAGTGAGAATTAAAATGAGAAACGAGGAGAGATAGAGGGAGTAATTATATGCTAGGGAAAAAGATATAGGCCACTTATAATAATTGTCTTGAGTGGTTAAAGTTTCACTTATTAAGCATATTTAGATTATATTTAATACTATTATTTCCCTTTATTGTTTTTATGAAACCATGAATTTTTTATGATTTTTTTATTTATCTTAATTTTTAATCTTGAGGAATGGTAAGTTGGATCTTGCTTGATTCCTTTTATTCATATATACAATTTGAGCAAAGTTATAACTTTTAAAAGTGAAATGAATATGAAATAAACTCAGTTTTTTTAATTTTTAATTTTATTGGTTGACGGTAGACATCAAAGAAATAAATATAGGGTAGATATATTTTGCTTTTGCTCTCTTTTAAAAAATTTTCCTAACCCCAAGAATCTAGTGCTTAGAGGAGTCCTTCAATCTTTTTTTTATTTTCCTAATTTTTAAATCAAGAATTTTCTATGGGATCTTGCTTGTAAACATAAGTGAAGTTAATATTATTTTCATTCTTTTATTTTTCTAAAAATATCTCAGTTGAGAATGAACATATTTTTATAAAAAAAAAATACCATATAATGCTTGTTATCTCTAATTTGTTTTGTATAGGTTTCTTCCCATTCTCTTTAATACTTCTTCGAAAGGAGAATAAGCTGGTGTTAAATCCGAAGTGATCGAATGTGATTTTAAGTCTGATTTTCCACGGGTGTGATTTTAGGTCTAATTTTCCACGGTGCACCACGTGGATGTTTAGCAGTCATGACATATTGAAGATTGCTGGTTAAGACCAAACTTGAGATTATTTATAGATTGTTGGTACATAGATAACTATGGTATATTCACAATACATGCAAAGATTTTTAGAAGTTCTTATGAAAGTATAGTCTTACATCAGAAAAAAAACAACAAAAAATTCATGAGTTTAAATGAAAAATTGAAAATTCTACATATAAACTTAAACTTTTGGCTTATAATAGTTGTCAGTTTTATGTTTAAGGTCCACCACGATGAATCTTAATGCACTATTGTTCTCTACTGTTCATATTCATCACTTATAAAAAAAAATTTTGCTTAAAAAATATTCAAAATATTAAGAAAATATGAAACTATGTTTCAAGAAGTAAAAAGAATAACATGTCAAGTCCAGATTTTGACATATTTCATCTCATACAATTACAATGCACTGTTTAGAAGGATAATTTTTCTTACAAATAAGTAATATGAAAAGAAATGATTTTAGCTGGTATATTTTTTTTTTACAAAATTAAAATTAGCAACAATAAAAAAAAAAGTAAAAGTTTCAAATATTAAAAATTCAAACTTAGAGGTATTTATTAAGCACATTTTTAAAATATGTATATAGTCTTCTGATTTGTTTTCACATATATTTTTTTTAGTTTCTTTGAGAACCAAATCATATAATTCAATTACGAAAAAAGAATATTACTTATAGGAATACAAACAATAATATAATATAATATCACAAAATTCGTACTAGCTATACCTTTCATATGAATCCAATCGTACCAAATTAGAGCTATTGCGGATCAATTTGGACGCCGAAATGGCTTTCGGTGAGAGTAATTTTAAATGCGTAACTCCAAATAATATTCGATATTTATGGTTATTAGTTTTCTAATATTTATAATTTTTAAAATTTTTCCAGAAAGTCCAAAAATATTGCTAAATTTTACTAATTTTAAAATATTAAATTATTTATCTAATTACTTTGAAATTTATTTCTCTCATTCTGGATATCGAAATAATAAACGGATAATTTTTTAGCATTTTTCTCGTTAAGCACTATGACCTGTATTAATTTAGCAAATATAGAAAATAGCAGAACAGAGCCATAAATGATAATTATTTGATTTTTAAAAAGTATTTCTCCAAATACTTTATTTTTCAACATTGATTAGCGATAGTGGTGTGGGTATAGTGACATGTCCTCACCATGAGCATTTGGCATGTTCGTGCAATATGTGTTTCCACCAGGCTAATGGTGGCAGATAATTCTAACAACTCCATACATAAAATAATCAACAAGTCCCGCTAGTTTTTATTTCAAGCCAGAGCTTATACCCATTTTAATTCTTCATTTTCTTTGTCCTTATTTCTGAGTAAAGGTCCATACTTATCAATCAAAGAAACACACTTTATTAATTATTTTCAATCAAAGGCTCATCGTCATGATCTTAAGCAGCTCTAGAGTAGGCAGCTTCCTGAGTGAGTACAGGTTGATAGTTTTATTCGCTTCGCTACCGACATGGTTGAGAGGAGAGCTGGCGGACTGATACGGGGGTGCAGGAAGAAAGTGCTAAGGTTCCTGCTGTCGGTTGAGCGATCGTCCGGGACCGTAGAGACGTCTATAGGCAAGGCACTACTTTCTTGATTCCTTAGTTGATATATTACTCGATACTAAGTGAATTAGTATTACTATTGTTATTGTTAAGTCTTTTACATGGTGAATGTTGCTTAGGACATATGAGTTTTGGTTATAAGTACATGAAAATGTCTGCTAAGGATTTGTCAAATACATCATGTAGTTTGATGTGAATCCATTATTTTATATGCAGTAATGAAATAAACTTAACTTTTTTTTATGTATTTAAAAATTAAGTTGCCGTTGTGAACCCATCATTTTAGAGAATAGTAAGAACATGCACTCGCAAGCAGCAAAGTCGTGACCATCTAGTCAAAGGGCTGCTCTAGTGCTTTATATTTCATTTGTATCTACTGAGATTAAGATCAAATAGATATTTCTCCGGCTGCTGCCCTTTTACCATGTGCAGATTAGAGAGTATAAGCCATATGCCTTGTCAGATAAATACTTCACCTAAAAGCTTAGTCCATAAGATTGCGGATTATCAATGTATTAGCAAGCCTAGCACTCACTGGATTTTCTGTAATTGGCTTTGTCGCAAGTTGCTATCTTTGTTGCCAATGCATGTGTTGCATATGCATTCATCTTTTGTTGCATACTGTAGTTAAATTATTTATTGAATAAATAATGCAATGGTAGGGGATGGTAACAAACTCCTACGTGAACTCAATATTTTATTTTTAATTAATATTTTTGTATCACGGTTATTACTTTTTCCTACTTGCTTTTTTATGTCAAACCCAATCCTAACTGTGCGGGTTAAGAACAGTCATTATTAGGAACTTATTCACACGTAACCATGCACACAATTTAATGCACTTAGGCTCACTTGACAAATAATCCCACACAATCCCTTCTCCATATTCTCCCCAAGTATAACAAATGAATGCAGATAGACTAATTCATTTAAATCATAATATGAGAAACCATGGAAAACAATAGAATAGAGAATCAAGGCATTCATATTATAAATGGATATACCACATAATAATGATGATGCAAAACATAAGAAGCGAAGCCGCATAACAAAATTCCACAAATTCACGCATGGTACAGAGAAATAACTTGGTTAGGTTATGACTTAGCTTTATATAGAGATTCACGTAGAATGATTAGAGTCTAGAGAGAAATATTAAGTTTGTTGCATTGCATATGCACATATAATGCACTTACATATGACTTGTATCTGAGATACTGATAGATGTATGATGACGTAATACATATGGTATATGACACACAAACATGACATGCTTATAATATATATATGACATATCTATATATATGGTACATGATGTCTGTTGCTTAATAATTGTACATAATATGAAAACAAGCTGTGTGCATGACATTTTGATACGTAAATAGCTAACATGATACTTGATTATGAATAACATGAAATAAAGCATGCGATTTATATGTGACACTATAATTTATATAAGATAAATGTGATATATGATATTTGAACCCAATATATGACATGATTGAATGGATTATTGACATACCAGATTACAATGAACATGATCATTCATGTGAATACGATGACAAGGTTTATATATCTTGATTATCTGAAAGTAGAATATCCTCGAGATATGCGTATACATGGTCATGAGCTAAATTGATTTGTGAATTCCAGTTTATAGTTATAATAGACATGTACACGATTTGACTTGATTAACCATGATAATTCTATTGGATCAAGTGTGAGAGAAACTTCATGATGGATAATAATCATATTGTATGAGGATCTAATCGGGCATTTTCTAGTTAGGTGTTTAAAATTTATACTCCAGCAGCACCGTGCGGTACTCAGTCACAGTCTGATATGTGAGTTCTCATAAGGGTGACGTCCGTTACTGTTTCACAATATAGAGTATGTCTTGCAGCACCCAGTGGTGCGTCATGGTTTAGTGCCATGGGTGTCGGGTCCCGAGTACGTACATGCAATTATAAGATAGAAGCAATAGCTGTACTTTTATTCATTAGTGGTAGTTTCAATTATCTAACTAATTAATGATTTGTTTAGTTTTAATATCTGACATAAGACCTGAACGAGATCTGTTATTTGTCTCAAGGTCTGATTTAATTGTGATTCTATATTTATTTATAATATTTTTTATTTATGCTATCACGGTCGACACTAAAATAGTATGTTCACAATTACATATCCTGAGTATTATGATAGTACAATTTCTCTTTTCCTTAGTATTACTTACTGAGTTTAATTCCCTGACTTCTGAATCAGGTTTGGAAGGCGAAGAAGAGAACCGACCCCAACTGACGACTCTTACTTCATTGAACAATCCAAGCAGTAGTAAGCAGTAAAGTATCTTTTAGAGAACCTTTATATATTTTGCATATATTTCTTTTTGCATGTGTACTGATTTCTGTTTTGATTCTTTTGTTCTCATATTTAAAGCAGTGCGCCATCGCATGCAATTATTTTTTTTTATAAATTTTTTTTTTCAGTTTCAGACATATTATTTATTAATAGGAATATGACAGTAGTTACGGTTATTCCAAGATTCTATAACTGTTGAATTGTTTAATATTATTTTAAGTTGCGTCATCCGTTTTGAAAAGTAGTTGAAAAACGGGGGCGTTATATATAATTATACTGAGATAAAATTATAGTGGAAAATAATAAAATGGAAAGAAAAAAATTTGTGCTTAATAAAATTATATCTCAAGAATTCGAGATCTACCATTGTTAATTTTTAAAAAAAGCTTGAATACAAAATTTTTAGCACGTAATGATTTCGAGATTCACTATTTTTTTTTTTCTACTTTTCATCTTTATCACATTGTAATATTGCTATTTTGGTTAATCAAATATTTAAAATGTTAAGAAAATGCAGATCCATATAATTGAATAAGAAAAAGAAAAACATCAAATAATAGCAGTTCTTATACCGATTTTAACTTATCTCGACACACTTCGTCATGTATAATTATTATTCACTTATTATAAAAAAGAGAATTTCCCTTTAGAATTGTTTACTGTAGAAATTATTGAGAATTTTCATAATGTTAAAAGTTATGGGATATAAAATGGGTGGTTAGAGAAGAATATGGTAGATGCAATCATGTAGTTTCGTAATTTAGAAGTAGCAGTTAACTTTTATTTTGGAGTTTGGCAAATGCGATAAATCCAAATTCTACAAAATTATAAAAAACTCATCCGAATTTTCTCCTTTTTATAGTGATTTTTTTATGAGAAATGATATTTGATCTCTTATGAATTTGATTAGTAATAATATAGGAGATACACACACCCCAACTAACAAAAAGCAATCCTAACCATTAAACAACCAAACTTAAATACCTCTCCCTCCAAAATTTCACCTGATTCAGAAAAAATATCACAAAAATCAAATATTTTTCTCCCTTCCATCACGAGCAGCGTGGACTGTCATTTATTCAGTCTTCTTTGAAAAATATTGATATTTTATTCCCTCGAATTAAACAGGCGGCACCTCCTAAAGAAACGCAGACGTGTGAGCTTTCTCTCTCTAAGCTTTTCTAACCCTTTTCTCTTTCTCTCCCATCCGCCGCCCACCGATTTCACGTCTCTTCAACCGCCGGAGACCTCGCCTTCACCCGATCTAGGGTTTCTGCTCCCAGATCCGGATCTCGTGAAACCCTAGATCGGATCTCGAATCTCCAGATCTGAGTCTAGATCTTCTTCCATCGATCATGGAGGCCATGGAGGAACTGACACAGCTCTCCCAGTCCATGATGCAGGCCGCCTCCCTCCTCGCCGACGAGGACATCGACGAGTCGTCGCCGTCGTCCAAGCGGAGCAACACGTTCCTCAACGTCGTCGCCCTTGGCAACGTCGTGAGTTATTAGTTCTTTGATTTATGATCGATTGCTTTGATCACTGTGCTGATGTCGAGCTTGCTGGCTATGGATGCTTAGGGCGCGGGGAAGTCTGCGGTCTTGAATAGTTTGATTGGGCATCCAGTATTGGTACGATGATAATTTTTTTTTTTTTTAAATTTAAAATTAAGTTTGGGAATTTGAACGGAGTTGTGAGACTGGTGCGGTTTGATGTGCAGCCAACAGGAGAGAATGGTGCAACGCGGGCGCCCATCAGCATCGACTTGCAAAGGGATGCAGCGCTCAGCAGCAAAGCCATCATCCTGCAAATCGACAATAAATCACAGCAGGTTTCAGCGAGTATGGAGATTATACCTTACTGTTGTCATGAATACTGCTGGTGGATTCATTTGGTATTGATAACTTAAGCTATGATTTGGTGTAGGTGCCCTTAGACACTCTCTTCAGGATAGGCTGAGTAAGGGTGGTGCGGGAAGGAGCCATGCAGACGAGATCTACTTGAAGCTTCGCACTAGCACAGGTTTGTTTACCTTTCTTGGTTTTTGCGGGTTTCTTCTTAATTATATGTCACTGCAAGTTCTATATATAATAAACACACGCACAAACACTTACTTGGGTGAAACTTAACTAGTTAAAAGAATGATTATATAGTTAACATTGGAGATAAAGGGGCCCTCAATAAATGTGTATGACAATAACAAGATTAGATGTCGTTATGCTGTAGTAAAAGGAATATCTGCTGAAAATGGGTGCACTGATGAGGACTACAAACTTTGATAAACAATTGGAATTTTATTTTAAAATAAATAGTGGATAGATAATAGTAGTAGTTTGAGAAGATATGCACGGGAGCAAATAACAACACATGTGGAAGGTTTACATCAAGGTTTCGCCTGAAATGTAATGGTTTTGAGTGTTTTAGATTGGTTTTGAGGAGGCACTGTACATAGCTTGTAAAAAGAAAAAAAATATTTTGACAAAACCCGGTAAAAACACCACTATAAATCCTATAGTTTCTTTTATGATAGTGAAAACAAGAGGAAGCAATAGCAAAGCTTAGTAAGGTTAGCTTGAAATTAGAAAAAGTTGTATGGGTTCATTAAAAATTCAAACCTTAATGTTAAACAAGAAAAAGATATGATAGGAAGATAGGAAGGAGGGAGATTTGTAGGGAGGAAGTGAGGAAGAGATTAGACCTGGATCATGGGAACAATCTCCTTCCTATGCTTCTCTCCATCGCTTTGCTGTATTGGATCTTGTTGCTGTTGCTTGTGCATACTTTCGTCCCTACGATCGGGATTAGATTGTAGAGATAATATAGGGGGCCTAATACATTTTGAGCGCTATCTAATCATTTAACTTTATGTATAGTCCTGAGTTTCCAAGTGGCCAAACCCGACTTAATAAACTCATAGACTAGTGAAAATGTTTTCGAATAAGCCTTTGGAAGCTCTTAAAATTTTACATAATCCCCTTGTGGCTACTAAACCATACTAAGCTAAATCCGTCTTAATTTTTGTTCTATGGTGTAATCACATAGTCCTTAATTTTTGTTCTATGATGCAATAATATTAAAGTATTTGGAAATTTTTGTTCTTATCTTTTGTCTTGTTTAGGGACATTAGCATGAGATTTAATAATATTGCTAATTCCTTTTTTTGATATAATAATGATAAAATATATTTAAAACCTTACTTATCTAATGTTTCCGGGTATTAGCATGAGATTTTGATTAAATTTGGCACCGTTATTTCCAGTATTACACAAAATATGCATTATATTTTCATCTATTAATATATTATTGAAATTCAAGAAAAGAATTGAAATTAAAACCAAAAAATATAAAGGAGCTTTCTAAATATTCTATATCAAACTTTCCAAGGGAGAATGAAGCTGAAACATATTCTCAAGCCTCTGTTACATGCCACACCTTTCCGTGAAGTAGATAGAATTAGAGAATCTATCCAGAAAATTGTTATACTAACGGTAGTCGGTAGTTACTTGTGTTTGAATGGAGTTGCCATTTGTGTGCTAGATTTTGTTTCACTTAGCATGTGATAGAGTACCAAGGGAAGTTATTCGTTGGGAGAGGAGATGTATTTATACAGGAGTTACCGAAGTTTTAACTTTTAAGGATGCATATAATGTTTACATGATGAGCACCCAAGATATTTTTCACTTGATTATTTTTATAAATGGATCGAGTGCGAGCCAAATTTATTTCTTTTTAACTGATAGGGTAGATGGAGCTAGCTACATTGATTGTAAAATAGTGTCAGGTGAGAGTGTAATAACTTAATATATATTTTTAATTGTAGATATTCAGATTAGAATGAGACTTAGTAAGATTAAGTGTAAGTTAGATTTTAAGGTTAAGTGATGGTTGTTAGATGATAGCCAAAGAGTTTTTTGTAGATAGAGTGTTACAGGAAACAAATTGGAAGGTTAATGATGATTCTAATGTAATATGGGACAAATTGGCTAGTTGTATTAAGAGTGTAGCTAAATATGTACTTAGTGAGTCGAAGAGTGGTACTCCATGTAATTATACATCAAGGTGGAATGAAGAGGTAAAAAATACTATTGATCAAATAGAACTTTTGCATAGATTTGAAGAAGAGTAGTAATGGAGTGAGTTTTGAGAGATTTAAACTAATCAAGAAAGAGGCTAAGAAAGTTGTTCAACATGCAAGAGTTAAATTATGTAAAGAAGTGTAGGAGAAGTTGAATACTAAAGAGGTTGGAAAGTATTTATATAGAATTACTCGAATAATACATATCATAAAGTATGTTAAAGATAAGGATTAGAAAGTTCTATTTCGAAAGAAGAGATTAAAGAGTGATGGAGATGTTATTTTGATTAACTGTATAATGGTAGTTTTACTTAAGATTTGAGTGATTTACTATTCAATATGAGAATATGAATTATAGTTTTATGCGCAAAATTAAAAAATCAAAACTAAAAAAAGATTTTGAAGAGGATGAAATCAAGAAAAGATATTGGTCCAAATGAGATTCGAGGTATGAAAATACCTAGGAGAGATGTTATGAGGTGGCTGACAGAACTCTTTAACAAGACTTAACAAACTAAGAAGATGCTAAATGAATTAAAGAAGAGTAACATACTATCTCTATATAAGATAAGGGTGATATTAAAAGTTATTTTATCTACCATGGAATATAACTCATGTGTCACACTATAGTTTTGGGAAAATATAATTGAATATGTTAAGAAATACTAGAGAACCAATTGAGGTTCATACTAAGATGATCAACGATGGGAACTATTCATTTGTTTTATTAACTTATAGAGCGGTTTTAATAGAAATAGAGATTTGCATATTTGCTTTTTTAATTTAGGAAAATTTCATGGTAAGGTAGCGAGGGAGGTGTTATGGTGGACATTGATGAAGAAAGAAGTCTCCATCAAATATATTTATATTATTAAGGACATTTATGGTGTAGTGGCAAAAGAATTTGTGGTGACCTAACAAGTGATTTTTCAATAACAATTGGATTATATCAAGGATCTTTATCGAGTCCATTTTTTATTTGCCATAGTCTTATTAGAGTTATTTAGAATAAGATTTTAGTGTATGTTATTTGCTAATGATATTGTCTTAGTAGATGTGATGAGAATAGGGGTAACTTCCGATTTATGATGGTAAATGTTAGAATGTTGAGATTTTAGATTGAGTAGGTCCAAAATAAATTATGTGAGTGGAAATTTTGTAAACGAAAGACCTGAGACAATATATAAATGAGCAATCGGTTTAGGTACTTGAATTCTCTTATTTAAAATAATTGAGAGATTGATAGCGATGCCAAGTATAGGATCCAAGATTGTTAGTTGTAATGGAGGAGCATAATAGGTGTTTTATATGACCTTAATATTCCGTTAAAACTGAAAGAATTTTTTTTTATAAGGACTAGGTTATGCCAATTTTTTGTTGTATGGCGTGGAATTTTGGACTATAAAGAGATGTCATTTGATAATTGTAGCAGAGGTACGCATAGTTCGTTCAATATGCAGTAATATTAAAAGAGATAAAGTGAGAAATGAGGATATTATTGATAAGATAGGCATAGTCCCAATAGAAGAGATGTAAGAAAATCATTCACGATGATTTGGTCATTTGTGATGTAGGTCTACAGATAATTTGTGATGTAGGTCTACGGATATACCAGTTCGAAGAGTGGTACTGATCAATGTAGAACAAGTTAATAGAGTGAAAGGATGGCCAAAGAAAATATGAATAGAGGTGATACGAGAAGATATGAATGCTAAAGGTTTAAATGAAGACATATTGCTCAATAGGAATGAGTGGAGAAAGATTATCCATGTGATCGGTCTGGTGTGACTCTTTTTTAGTTTATGTAGCCTACCCTAAGTATTTGGGATAAAATGCTTAGTTGTTATTGTTGTTATGATTACCGAGGATCATTGTTAGACATGCAACTTTCCAATTGATAAGGAGTTCAGGATGACTCAGGAGCAAGGGCACTTGCCTTTATTGTCAATACTTTTAGAAGATAGTGCAGTATTCTACTTACTGATGATACTATGGTATTTGATTAGACAACATCATGTTTAAGACACCAACGCGCAAGTAAGAGATTAGGCATTAGATTATAGGGAGCTAAAAGTTGTTAGAAATGTGTAGCATGTAAATGTTCCCTCTCTAATGAGTTAAAGTATGACTTTTGCTAGAATTAATGGTCAAGCAATTTTATAATTTGTTTTGTTCTATAACATTGGAGGTTGAAGGCATTTGAATGGGGAATGAGCTGAGACTTTCTGTGTCACTATGCACTCTGGTTGTGTGAATTCGTAGCTATGATCGATACCTTTTCAAGCAACTGTTAAGTATTCATGCTGTATGGTTTATGGTTGTAGACTATGTTAAGATACGGAGAGACGTTAGAGTTGCATAAACTGTTCGGTGTGAACCTCCTAAGATGGTATATTCATGAACTAAGATGCATGAGCACAAGAAAACATTATTGATGTAGAGTCGGGACACGTGAAACTTGAACTCTCTGCTCAAGATCTCTCATCAATTATTTACCTCGTGTTATGAATATCCATATTATATATGCTAGAGACATTTTTTGGGTAAAGGGTGTCTGTACTCTGTACATCTGTTATTTATGCATTGGCATAATGATTCCAGAGAAACAAAAATGAAAAATATCCGTCACTGATTTTCAGTACAAAGGAGGGAAATGAGCAAGTGCAAGGTACCTTGGGGTCCTTTTTTTTTGGGGGGGGGGGGGGGAGCTTACTGCTCTATAGTAGCTCATATTCTTTTTAATCTTATGCTCTTTCCTATTTTCTTGCATCCTCTGCACTATTTGCCTCTCAATTGAGACTGCATTGGAAACAAGGTCTGCATTGTGACTGGGCCTGAAAGATTGTTCTTGGGTTTTGACAGTACCAATCTGAAAATTTTTATTGCTGAAGGTTTGTGGTAGTCATCTTTTTTCTTCCTTCTGAACTGTATGCATCCTATAAAATTGAAGACTGAAAGAACGATGGGTGGCAGTGGCAGACGTTATACTTGACCCTTGTATTGCTGCATTTTGAAGCTCTGAAACAGATGCGGCCACAAAAGCTGGAGGAATAAGTAACCCTTGGTTTGAGATGAAGACATCGAGTAAACTGATTAGGTTATTGGAGGGGGGCAGGTTTCATTTCCCATGCTTCTTGTGTTAGAACTGTGAATGATGATTTCTTAAGTGGGTGCAGGATTTGCAGAAATTATGGTATTACTACCATCTTTCTTTTCTAAGAGAAGGGATCTATATCCTCTAACTAATTGTACTCATCAAGTGACATTTAGCCTACTAGTTTTAAGGCCTGTCCCCATTAATTATATGAAATATAGGTGGATGGGATTATGTAAAGGCGGTACTTAATTTGACACTATTTTGTCTATAAGTTGTCCAAACTCATCCTTATGCTAACCATGATGTTTATGATCAATTAATCTTTGTAAATTCACTTATTATTGTCTATATAGTCCTCTTTTCCTTATTATCTCCCTCTTACAGTTGTTTGTACATATACTGTATAATTTCCTGTCTTGTATATAAATCATTTTAAAACTTCAGTTAAAGTTATGATATTCTTGAATTTCTTTCATATTACAAGACAATTTTGCCTTTGCTGTATGCATGCATGATGGTTTAAGAATAACTTGCAGTTCATGAAAATCTAAGATAATAATTTAATCATTGTGCACAATGTCTTCATGTTATGATAACTTTTCTTAGCTCTTCTTTTATTCTTTTTAGCAATTGGCATAGTATGTGGTTTTCTTTCAGTAGTATTATGGTACGTTACTGCCAGGCACCACTTGGTTGTTATTTGAAGTCATCTATATTGATCTCTATCTAATATGCTGTTCTTTTCTTCAGCGCCTCCCTTGAAATTAATCGATCTACCAGGTTTAGATCAGAGGGCTATGGATGAGTCATTGGTGAGTAGTTGCTATTGTTATTTTTTTAATTAAATGTCTAGTGCATGTTGTGGATCACTCTTTTCCTGGAAAGAAAAGATTAACATTTTTTTATTATAAATTTTCTAATATTTTTCCAGTTATAGTTCTCTTTTCTTTCGTATTTCTCTCTGACTAAATTCTCATTATTGTTTTTGATAATCTGTATTGGGGATGGGTGTTAATTTCCTTTTACTTCTCTTTTCTGTTATGTAAATTGATGTGTGTAATGTTGTATTCAGGTTAGTGACTATGCTGCACATAATGATGCAATATTACTAGTCATACTGCCAGCTGCCCAGGCACCAGATATCTCTTCTTCTCGAGCCCTCAGACTAGTCAAGGAATATGATGCTGATGGTTTGTATTATCTTTTATAAATTGTTTCAATTGTTTTTTTAATTTGAACTGTAAACTTAAAAAAGATTTTTTGTAGAGCTTGGGTATCTGGTAATTCTTTTGCTGCCATGTTCATATGGTTACCTGGCCTATGGCCTCAAGTTCATGATATTAATTTCTTATTTATTTGATACAGGGACAAGAACAATTGGCGTCATTAGCAAAATTGATCAAGCAGCTGGTGAGCAGAAGATTCTTGCTGCTGTTCAGGCTCTTCTATTGAATCAAGGACCAACAAAAGCTTCGGATATTCCATGGGTAGCTTTGATAGGACAGTCTGTTTCTATCGCTTCCGCACAAGCTGGATCAGTTGGTGAAAATTCACTGGAAACTGCTTGGAGAGCTGAGAGTGAAAGTCTTAGATCTATACTGACCGGAGCTCCTCAGAGTAAGCTTGGTAGAGTAGCTTTGGTGGATACGCTTGCCAAACAAATACGCAAGCGAATGAAAGTCAGGCTTCCCAACCTTCTCTCTGGGTAAACTACTATTAACGTGACCTTTCTACTGACAGAATTTTCTGACAATATTTTGTTATTTAGTGGTGAAGTGTTAGAATTTGGTGATTCAAGGTCATAGAAATAAGTATGTATTTATGATTCAAACCTGATCGATCAGACCCAGAATGTAGTATCTTCTTCCATTGAACTGAATATGTATCATAATGGAGTCAACTTTGGATTCACTATAGTGCAAGTGTTTATTAGATAGTTGGTGAGCTTTTCATTAGATATATTATTCGACTTTCCTATTTGGCTGACATGCTATTATGATTTAGTTCTTGGAAGGACTATAATCACATTCTAATAATAATTAACTTAATCATCTTTTTACTGGTTTTTGGTTCTGTTGTTAATATGTCGTTAAAGAGTTTTCATGTGCCTGCAAAGCTACTAAAATAGTTAACTTGATCATCCTTTCTCTGAACCCCCTTCCTTTGTTTTATTAATGACACGTGTTCTAGTCAAATCTCTGCAGGTTGCAGGGTAAGTCTCAGATTGTAGGAGATGAATTAGTAAGACTTGGTGAACAAATGGTACATAGTGCAGAAGGAACTAGGGCTATTGCTTTGGAACTTTGCAGAGAATTTGAGGATCAGTTCCTCCAGCATATTGCCACTGGTGAGGTCAGTATTTTATCTATTTCTCTGATTCTCTTCAGGTCTGCAGATTGCACTTGCAACTCATATTCTGTTGAAGCTGGTTTTGACACAATGGATTACTGCATGCTTGTGTGTTTGTTAGTTCCTGTTTCGTTTCTGAGGCATGCGTAAAATTTCGCATATTTTCCATTGCCTTCCTTCGTTGTTGGAACATAATGTTTCTAATGTTTTCAGTGCGTTCATTACCTTGTAAGTCTTGCATTAGGACGATTGAGGAAGGCAAATGAGTTACATTTGGTGCATCTGCTTCTTTTGTTAACTTGTATTTAATTACAATATGGGGATTTTGTGGTTAGAGTTAAACTAAGGGTTGAGGCCAATTATAAAATGATTTTGGAAGTAGGAAAGAATTGTTTTGCGTGGGAATTCGTGAAATTTCAAGTACTCTTTTTTTTTCTTTTTAATGCATATTTCAGCTTAGGATCTAGACATTAGACACATAATATTCAAGAAAAGGTGTAAAGTGTTATGTACAATAATAACAGCTTAGTGTGCAAATCATAGGCCAAAGTTTTCGGTAGACTGGTGTTTGACATGGCATCGGAGGACTAGGCTTCGAGAAATCTAGGGGTGAAACCTAATTGTGCAGTTAAAAATTTTATTATCTACCCTCATATGTCCTGCCTTTCCTATTAGTAAGTCACATTTGTGCTGAAGGCCTTTCCATGTCCCAAAGGTATGTTATCTTCACTTTTCGTTAGCCCACTTGGATATAATCTCAAGTGGGTGAAGTGGTTTCTTTCATAGGATAAGGTGTGTAATAGATATAAGAATTTAGATGTTAGTAGGAGAACTGTTAGGGGAATGATAATTAGATTTAAGTGTTGTATCTCTTAACTCCGCCAGTGCTTGCTTAAAGATTTATCCTTTTACTGTCTGTCCCAAACCAGAATAAAGGAGGGTTGTGGTAGGTCAGTGACAGCCAGCGTAAAACATTGTCACATATTATGACATGAGCTAAAATATGAATTTCGTTGGAGCATTTCCTACTGAGCGACGCGCTACATCGGAGTCCGGATGTAGTGAAAAATATGTGAGGGTTGTTAGATCGTTGCCCATAAGCGACGTGCCACGTTGGCACCCGAATGTAGTGTCAAAAATAAGAGGGTTCCCATATCTTAATGAGTGAGTGGGAGTAAAGAAGTTAGCTCATAAATATAAATATAAGATTCGGTTGGTATCATGAAATATAGGTTCCCTTACAGGTAAATTAGCAGAGTTAGTTGATGTTATGATTAGAGTGAGAGTTAATATTTTGTGCGTGTAGGAGACTAAATGGGTAGATGAGAAAGTTAAAGTCATAGAGTTTTGGGGTTATAAACTTTGGTATACGGGTAGAGATAGAAATCGTAATGGGGTAAGTGTGATCATAGATAAACAATTACTTGGGGATGTAGTGGAGTTTAGGAGGAAGGGTGATAGAATTTTATTAGTTAAACTTATTTTAGAGAGAGATTTTTAATATCATTAGTGCCTATGCACCACAAGTAGGATTTGATGAATCCGGTAAACATCAATTTTGGGAGGATCTATATGAAATAGTACAAGGAATACCCACTAGGGAAAACTATTTATTGGTGGTGATCTCAATGGGTATGTAGGAACTAGTTGTAATAGGTTTGATAATGTACATGGAAGATTTGGTTTTGGAGAAATAAATGAAGTAGGTAACTCAATTTTAGATTTTGATGTGTTTTATGATTTGATTTTAGTAAATACTTGGTTTAAAAAGAGAGTTTCTTACTTGATTACTTTTAAAAATGGATCGAGTGCGAGCCAAATAGATTTCTTTTTAATTAGGAGGGTAGATAGAGCTACTTGCGTCGATTGTAAGGTAGTGCCAGGTGAGAGTAGTCACCCAACATAGATTCTTAGTTTTAGATGTTTAGATTAGAAAGAGACTTAGAAAGATTAATAATAAGTTAGATCTTAAAATTAAGTGGTGGTGATTAGAAGGTAATTAAATTTGTTTTTGTAGATAGAGTAGTATAAGAAGCAGATTGGAGGGATCATGATGATGCTAATGTAACATAGAACAAAATGGTTAGCTGTATTAAGATGGTAGGTAAAAATATATTTGGTGAGTTAAGGGACGGTGTTCCATCATGTAAGGACATGTCATGGTGGAATAAAGAGGTAAAAAATACTATTAAGATCAAGCGGGACTTTTATAAAAATTTGAAGAACAATAATAATAATGATGGAACAAGTTTTGAGAGATATAAACTAGCCAAGAAGGAGCTAAGAAAGCTGTTTGGGATGCAAAAACTAAATTATATAAATAAGTGTACTAGAAGTTGGATAATAAAGAGGCAGAAAATGATATGCATAGAATTACTCGAATAAGAGAGAGAAAGTCTAGAGACTCATGTACTGTAAAGTGTATTAAAGATGGGGATAAGACAGTTTTAGTTCGAGACGAAAAGATTAACAAAAGATGGAAAGATTATTTTGATAGATTATATAGTGGTAGTTTTACTCAAGATTTGGGAGATCTTACTATTCAATGAGAGGATATGAATTGTAGCTTTATGCACAGAATTAAAAAAAATCTGAAGTAAAAGAGACTTTGAAGGGGATGAAATGAAGAAAAACTGTTAGTTCAGATTAGATTCTTATAGAGGTATAGAGATATTTAGGAGGGATTGTTGTGAAGTGGCTGACAGATCTTCTTAATAAGATTTGACAAACTAATAAAATGCCATATGAATGGAGGAAGAGTACCCTAGTATCTCTGTATAAGAATAAGTGTGATATTAAGAGTTGTTCTAGCTATCGTGGAATAAAACTTATGTGTCACACTATGAAACTTTGGGAAAAAGTAATTGAATATAAATTGAGGCAAACTGTTAAAATATCGGAAAACCAGTTTGGATTTATGCTGGGGCGATCGACGACAGAAGGCAGAAGCTATTTATTTATTTCGTCAATTTATAGAGCGAGTCCGAAAGAGAAATAGAGATTTGCATATGGTATTTATTGACTTAGAGAGTTTATGATAAGGTACCACGAGAGGTATTTTGGTGGATATTGATGAAGAAAAGAGTCCCCATCAAGTATATTAATATAATTAAGGATATGTATGATGGAGTGATGACCAATGTCAGAATATGTGGTGGTCTAGCAAGTGAGTTTTCTATTACAATTGGATTGCATCAAGGATTTGCATTGAGCCCGTTCTTATTAGCTATAGTGATGAATGAACTTACTAGAGCTATTCATGATAAAATACCTTTGGTGTATGTTATTTACTGATGATATTGTCTTAGTTAATGAGACAAGAATATGGGTGAATGTCAAGTTAGAGTTATGGAAGTACACATTAGAAACTAGAGGTTTTAGATTGAGTATGTCTAAAACAGAGTATATGAGTGTAAATTTAGTAAACGGCGGACCGTAGATTATAATGCTGTAACATTGGACGAGTAAGAGATACAAATGAGCAGTCAGTTTAGGTATTTAGATTCTATTATTCAGAATGATAGGGAGATTGATAATAATGTTAACCATAGGATATAAGCTGGCTGGTTGAAATGGAGGAGTTCAACGGAAGTTTTATGCGACCGTATCATTCCATTAAGACTGAAGGGAAAATTTTATAGAACTGCTATTAGCCCAGCTTTATTATATGGCACGGAATGTTGGGCTTTAAGTGTAACAGAGATGCGCATGCTCCGCTGGATATGCGACAACACTAAGAGAGATAAAGTGAGAAATGAAGATATTCGTGCTAAGGTAGGTGTAGCTCTCATCAATGAGAAGATGCGAGAAAATCACTTACTATGCTTTGGTCATGTGCAACGTAGGCCTGTAAATGCACCAGTTCGACGAAAGGAGTTTATCAATGTAGAACAAGTTAAAAGAACGAAGGAAAGACCGAAAAAAACATGGGTAAAGATGATACGAAAAAATATGGATTTTAGAGATTTAAATAAGGAGATATTACTTGATAGAAATGAATGGAGGAGGACTATCAAAGTGATCGATCTGGCGTGATTCTCTTTTTGGTTCGTGTAGCCTACCCTAAATACTTGGGGATAAAGGGCTTTGTTGTTGTTGTTGTATCTCTTATTTTCATCTTTTTTACCTTTTTTTTGTGTGGGGGGGGGGGGATTGGTGTTCTATTTGGCAATGGTTTATACTAGAGGTGAAGGAGGTTTAGCCGTGGCTTACGTTGATGATCAATTTTTAGGTCAAAAGGGTTAGCAATGCTCCAGGTTAACAAATTAAAGAAAGTTCACTTGGATTTTTTTTTTTTGGGGGGGGGTGGTTGGGTACCAACCAGTTTGTATAGAAATTACTGGGTTTCTTCGTGGAAAAATTGGTTTTTTAAAATCAAAATTACTATTGTATCTTAATAACCCTCTTTAACCTCCCATCTTGTCAAGTATCTGTTTTCTGGATCACCTTGCAAATGCTTAGAAATATTCATGATTATCTTAGTCTTGGTTGAGCCCTCAAACCCCCTTGTGTTACGGTTTTGTATTTTGACTATTCAAATGTCTGGACTCATGGGACACTTAGCTCACTCACTCAAATTTGAAAAATTAAGTAAGCTAAACTCTCAAAAACTCACACAAGAGAAGAAAAAAAGAACTCTTTTTATGGGAGTCTTAGATTGAACATTTGAATCTCGAACGCTGTTCTATGTTTTACAAGCAAAGACCTCTCCCCTATTTTATAATAAGGTCCTCTATACAATGGATCCTTCTAGATTCTTTTATGATTTAATAGTTACAAATATTCTCTAGAGTGTTTCATATATTTTTGAAGTGTTCCACACTCTTCTAAAGTCTTCCACACTCTTTTAAAGTGTTCTAGAATTTTCTAAACACTTCTAGAGTGTTCCACACATTCTAGAGTATTCCATTCTCTTTTAGAGAGTTTGACTCTTTTAGAGTGTTCTACATTTTTCTAGACTCTTCAATGCAAAGTATAGTACATGCAAGAGAATTCCATAAGGTTTTAGAATATCACCTCATTCCGAGTTCAACCTTGGAGACCTGGACAGGGTCGATGCTTGGCTGCACTTCTAAACTTGGATTTGCTTTTGGCCGTTAACTCAATTATCAAACATGGTCGCAAGATTTTGAATTCTTATATTGCACCGGACCACCGGTACAAAACTAAAAAAGTTTTCATTGAAAGAAAGTAAAGCACTAAAATAAAAAAAGAGGAAATAAAAATTGAAGGCAAAAAAAAAAAAAAAAAAGAAGTTGAAGAAGCTAGTGGTGGGGGAGGAATAAGGCGCCCATCCACTTTCGGACCGACTCCATTTTCTTGTATCGCATGTTCGGCATTGTTTTGCTTATAGATTTGTCCTCAATTGGAAGTGCTTTCTCAAAGGCCCTTCTCTGAGGTCCTTTGGTCTAGAGCAATTTTGAACACTAAGCATTTAACAGTGATATGAACTCATATCACTCAGACTGGGTTTTCCTTTGTAGGGTTTGTTGGGAGAGTTGGATATTTGGATTGCAAATGTATTTAAGAGGTAGAGTTCGAATAAGAGTGGATGAAAGAGACATGTTTTGTAATTTCAGCTGGATAGCAGACAAGTGACATAAGAAGGTGAATTAATAGAGAACAATGAAAATCAAATTGGACACGTTCCTTGTTACTGTGAGAGTCCATTTTTTGTGGCAGTCTCTTACTGCAGTCTTTCAGCTCCAAGTTCCTAAATGTGCAGCTCCTGAAAAATCGAAACGAACCACTTTGTGTTTTTGGAGGTTTTTTACTTTAAAAGTCACAGAAGCTCTTTTCTTTCTCAGTTAAGAGTCACTAGCCTATGACAATCCAACATAAAAAATCAGAGGCTTGCCATGTTATCAAGTTTCAGGGTTAACTGTGCTTCTCTTATACTGACATTAAGCTGGTATAGGGTGCTTGCTTTATATTCTATAGAACATAGACAGTTTGTGTGATTTATGTGCCATAACTGTTGTTTTCTAGGCCAGTGCCGTTGTTACCTAATTCACTCCGCTCCCGATCCACGATCAGTTCTGTGCGCACTTATTTGTGGTGCCTTCTTGATCTAGATCATTAAAACTAGCAACTCGAGAAAAATAACAATAGAACTAATGACTAATTGATTTTATTTGATTTTCCTTAAAAAAAATGTATTTAGAGTTAGTATTTAGCATTTGCTTAAAAGATGGATTTTGCAGCTTTCAAGACTTACACTTAGGAAATAAACATGTCTTTTCCTTTTTCCCGTGTGTATGAATATTACGTGGATATTAATTGAACCATGTATTGCTCAAAATAGTGTGTCATGTACCTGCACCCACTATATACCAGAATTTACCATGAATCTTGTAATCCTGTCCCGTAGACATTTTTAAATTAGGTTTTCAGTTGTTTGTAGGCCATTGGTCCTTCTGCTTTGTGGTATGGAATGATTGCATCAGCGCTTGTTGCATTATTGTTCCTTTAGTGATGACATTGGTAGGTTAGTCAATTTTGTATATTATTTGCTTGTTGACGATCTATTCAAGCTAGTTTGTAAAAATTGATGAGGCCATTCTATATTTAGGCCCTACTTGGGAGCAGGGGTATTTTTCTTTGAGTTACTAACGAACATTGATGAGCATGGTTTCTCACCATAAATAATAATGGTTAGCACCCATCATTTCATTGAAGCCCCTTTTGCCTCCTTTCTGAACAATGAATCAGTACTGCTGGTTTCTTCTTTTTTTTCTTTGATTTATGTTGTTGGGATCTTTCCCTAAGACACACCCGTCATAGGTGTCAACCTTTGCAATGGAGGCAATGACAATTCTTTTTCCATGAATAGCGAGTGCTAATCATGTGGCTTGTTTTGCAACTTAAATTTGTTGCTGTAGTCCCTTGTTTCTCACGCATTTCTTTACCTGTGCGAGCTGAGTGTATAGTTGCCCTAGGAATCCCTTCGACGCTGTAGTAGTTTGTTTGTTAGGGATCATACTAATTCTCAACACGGTTTGATAAATAACTGTATTAGGTGCATGAGCTTCCTTCCTTAAGTAATCAAGTATGCATTGGTTACATGCAGTCTACCTTCTTATCTGTCCATATATGTTCAAAGCGATTTAGGATCTACGATTCCCTTTTCTTGAAGAAAATCAGTTGTTTGTCCATGTGTAATTTTTGGTATCAATAAAAATAACCTGATGCAATATATAATAGCTTTATCTTTGATTTCTTCAGCTGACCTCTAATAAAGGAAAAGAACTTCACATAGGATTATGCTAGTTGGTTTCTTTATGTAATCAGTCAATACTTTTGACATGAGTTATACCAGGTGTTAGGCCACATATTTCTCCTGTATTATTGTTAAGGAAACCTGTATTTTAGCCAACAACTCATTTTTTCCTTCAATATTGTACTGTTCTAATTTATAACTTAGCAGAAACAACTTTAGAGATGCACTTGCATTTATGGGCTCTTGATGCTTATATCATACTTATCTAGTTTACCATTATCAGCTTAGGTATATTGTTTGAGCACCCTCGATTATAACTGCTTTCTATTTGCAGGGTGGAGGATGGAAAGTAGTGGCAAGTTTTGAGGGAAATTTTCCAAACAGAATCAAACAGCTTCCTCTTGACAGACATTTTGATATAAATAATGTGAAAAGGGTATATATTCTTACCTTAATCTTTTTTTTGTCTCTAGTTGTTTTGTTTGCTTGTAGACTCTAATTGCTTCCATTTTTATTATTCTGTGTTCAGATTGTACTTGAAGCTGATGGCTATCAACCATACTTGATATCTCCTGAAAAGGGTTTAAGATCTTTAATAAAAGGGGTGCTGGAACTTGCAAAAGAACCTTCACGTCTTTGTGTAGATGAGGTAATTTCACCATCTACATCTGACCATTGGTATTTTTCTTTGTTTGTTTGAATGAAGATTCAAAAAATTGGTAGAAACTTGTACATAGTGGGCATTTTAGATTGGATTTTTATATATCCTTGACAGCAACTGATTTATCAGGATTAGCCAATGACTTTCAGATCTTTTTCTGAGGTTGAAAATTTTTCAGATTTTGATTTGAAAAGAGGAGAAAAATTTGTCCAGCACATGCTTGATAAGATAGCTCAAGTATTCATGCCACATTGGCTGAAAATGATCACTATTGACTAGCATTATTGAATATAACATGGATGACAACAGAATCATATCAGAAAAATGGAAACTAATAGTCATATAATTTACAAAATTATATTAAAACTTAAAAAAAAAAAATCTGTTGGAGATCCTTGAGGGTTGCAAAGACACCAGTGTTGGGAAATATGGACAGCAGTGTTTTAAATATCGGCCGATATACCGGTATATCGGCCGGTATATCGGTAATTTTGAAGAAACGAGACGATATGGGGAATTTTTTATCGGGTATCGTTTTGGACCGGTATGGGCCGATATATCGGCCACGTGGCGATATATCGGCCGGTATCGATATTATCCAATACCGGCCGGTATTGGATAATATCGGTTATTGGGTTTTGGTTACGGGTTAAACCCGTTAACCGGTTAAAATCCGACCCGTTAAGCAATAAAACGGGTCGAAAGGGGGGAAATTTTTATTTTCTTTTGCGTTTTCTCTCTCTCTTTCTCTCCCGGCGATCCGAGCTCTCTCTCCTCGCGACAAAACCCTAATCCCAAATACCCACAAATCAGCCCTAAATCTTCTCCGATTCTTCTTCTTCCACTCTCTGGCTCTCTCTCTCGTTCTCTCCCCGCGTTCGTCGGCCGATCGAGCCGAACGGAGCGAACCCTTCTTTCTATCTTTCTTCTCCGCTCTCCGATAGCTCTTCTCCTACTCTGCGAGTCTTCGAAGAGTGCTCGCCGTTCTCCAGTGGGGCAGTCGCCGCCGGCCAGGTAAGGTTAGTTTGCTTTTTTATGTTAATTTGATTTAGAGTTACAAATTTCGTCAATTTCTTTTATAATTGTGCTATTTAGGTTTAATTGATTGCAATTTATGTTAGATTTTTTTTTTTGGTGTAATTTGAGGGGAATTGCTAAGTTGACGCACTGTTTATTGGCGGGTAGTCTACAGTGAGTAATTGAATCACTGATTCGCACTGAATCAGTGATTCGATTCACTGATTCAGTGTGAATCAGTGAACCGAATCACTGATTCAGTGTGAAGTCACTGATTCACACTGAATCAGTGATTCGACTCACTGATTCACACTGAATCAGTGAATCGAATCACTGATTCAGTGTGAATCAGTGATTCAAGAAATAATTTTGTGTGTATGAGTTTCATACTAGTTAAAATTTGTTAATTTGAGTATTTACTATTTATAGATTCACTACTTCTTAGGTTTACTGTTGCAGGTTTATTGTGTATGATTCACTGTTGCAGATTTACTGTTTCATGCAACAGAATCTTGTCATTATTCTAATTGTTGTTGCAGATTTACTGTTTTATGTATGAGTTTCATGCTAGATTTATTGTTGTTGTGCATGTGGACTGTATCCATATATGTTTTTTTTGGATGTGTTGTTGAAAAAAAAAAACAAAATTTGATAAAGAAAATCCACTAGTTAGCATGATGACTTACTAGTTTGCAAAAAATTGAGTTTTCTGTTAATTTTATTCACCAAGTCCCATACCCACCATCTTATTCTTCTTTCATTTTACTAAACAACAACATCAACTTATTTTTCTTTATTTTATGATTGTATTTCGCTCTGTCTCTGTGCATATGTGAACGTTCTAAACGATATCTGCAAATTTGTAAGTTGAATGTAAATAAGCCAATGTAAGTGCTATAAACTCATTTTATGCGTTTTATTATGTTCTATATAGCCAATTATATAATTATTCTTTAACTGGTATGACACCGATATGACACTCCGGTATTTAGGGTCATATCGCGATATCCCACCCGGTATCCGGTAACCGGTATGTAATTTGGCTGACCGGTACGAGACCGGTATCCGATATTTAGAACACTGATGGACAGCTAACTACCTATTTATTCATTTTTATTTTTTTAAAACGTAGTCCTAAACTTGACACATAGGGCAAATCACTGCAAGTGACCATGCTGGCCGCCTTTTAAAACACTGGTTAAAATGCACTCATAACATCATAAATTGTCAGTATATGTTTAAAAAAAAAATCATAGTTTTTGGTATGAAGATAAATCTTTTTAAAAAAAACTTTTTTGGGACTTATTAGAAGTTCTTAACCTTTTCTAGTTAGATTCTTTAAATGAATGAACAATTTCTAAGCTGGAGTATAGAAATTAATGCCTCATCAGTTATCTATCTCATCAAGGAGGAATTCACTAATATGTGTCTAAACTAATGTTAAAAATAGTGATGACGGTAATGTAACGTTTGCTTCCATGGGGTTATGTTGCATATTACGTAACGCATAACGTAGGTTACACAATTCCTATATATTTTCGAAAAGCAATATAAAAATATATAATAATTTTTATAAATTGTTATATATTTTTATATAACAATATAAAAATAAATTGTTATATATTTTTATCCATTGGGTTACGCTGCATATTACGTAACACGTAACGTAGGTTACACAATTCCTATTTATTTTCGAAAAGTAATATAAAAATATATAATAATTTTTATAAATTGGAAAATAAATTTGAAAATTTTAAAAAAAGAATAAAAACATTTTAATAATACACAGAAGTGACAACCTATTCTAAGTTTCCAACACGTTTCACGATATTTTACATTTATCTTCATAAATTATATTAAGTTAGTAATTGTTATTTTAGTTATAACCAAATAGGAAAATAATAATTTGAATTTATTTATTTCGGTTTCATCCATCGCCAATACTATAGCTTATATTTTTTAGTGCTTAATTCATCTTATTTGGTAAATGTTCATTTTACTTTAGCTGAGAATTCAATAGAATTAACATGTATGAAATTCTAGAAACCGGAGATAAATTGCAACAGTATTTTATGTTGATAATGTTTGTAAGTTAGTTATAAAGATGATATGAATACATGCTGCAGACTGATGATATCAATTTACAATGCTCTATAAATCAGTCGTCTATTAGCCAAACGGCGAAAGATGCTGAAGTGTTTGCTCAATAGATTGTGTAATTCTATCAATGAATATAGTTGAATGTATGAATACCTATGGGACAAAGCTCTATTGGACCATATAGTCTCCTTGATCATTTCTGAGTATGCCAGACGCTGCTTGGTCCCAATATTAGCACCAAACAAGAGAAAAATGCATGATTTTGGTTTTCTGATGTGGGTCAATGAACAATAGTCGGAATTAATTGTTAGCATTTCCATGAGACCAAATCGAAGAGCTGGCTTTGATTGGGAATCATTTCTCTTCCTCTCATGTATAGAAGAAAGAAACCAGTTAGCAAGTTTTTGGTGACTAGATTTGTTATCCATATCTTATGAGCTTTATTGTTTAGCTAAACCAATCTAAGAGAGGGTTGCATACTATTTCTTTCCAGGAGTAGGAAAGCTCTGTTTTCAAAACTTTAAGTATCAAATATGAACCGTCCTAGTTTCATGGATTATATAGTACTATCCTAATCTCATGTCTTCTAGGTCTATACTATGCATAACTAGCTGCTACCTTCAAGAATGCTTTGTCAAAGAATTTTCATCAATTAAAAGAGTCAGTCTCCAATTTTTGGTTACATTGCATAAACAATTCAGAAAAAAAGTTCCAATATAAGTTAATGCACTAAATTCATGAAGGACAATTAAAATTAGTAAGAGGTATATCCTTCTCTCTGTAGCTCTTCTTCTTAACGTCCTTTTACTCCTAAATCTATCTCAGTTAGCCCCATTCGTTGCAGCAACAAACCCCATGTTAAGCTGGAAAGCCTGGAATTGGAAAAGATCTCATTTTCATCATCGTTCTCTCTCTCTAATAAATGCATCCTAGTGCAAAGCTCTCGAATCATCGGGGGGCTACATGTACATCCGTACCATTCCATTTTTCTTCTTTGCGTTTCTTTTTTGTGCCATTTTTTTATTGAACTGCACAAAGACGAGATTATTTAATCTTTTAGCATCCAGCCTGTTCATTTTCTTAGTATGTATCTGCAGATTTTAATATTTTGCATAATAGAAGAGGAAGTTTAGAGTGTAAATTATAATGAACTAAAAATTTAATGAAAGTTATGAATTATGTAGAAATTTTAGTAGTATTTACCCCTTCAAATACTCTGAAATTCCTCTCGCATCCCGAAGAGTTACTTGTCAAGCTTAAAATCTTGATTGCCATTCGTCAAAGGTTGCCTTCCTCTATAGAAATCCCACCAATGTGTTATTAAAATATATATCATTATTTTATTAATTTTAAAAAATTAAAATTTAATATTTAAAATTTTAAATTATTAAACATAAAGGTTATCTGGATTGAAATTATCCATACCATCAAAGCCCATTTGATAACTTTCCGTCATTCCACTTCCCATAAGTCCCTTTTTCTTCTTGTACATGAGGAATTCATGCGATCCAATTTGGTCTTGAATGCCATGTTCAGGAAAAAATACAGATGTAATGCATGACTGCAGTCGTAACAAGTGTGTTGTTTTCAATGGTCTTATCTCTATATTAATAATAGGGATTCAAATAGTAAGTTGCGATATGAAGTGTGCTATCGAGTCTGTCCATGGATTACTTCTCTACTATATCAGTTATTTGTGTAAATGTAGTATCTGTTCGATTGCATGCAAGTTTGATCTCATTCTTTGCATATTCAAGCATATCGTAAACAAAATCTATTGAACTTCAATCAGCATCGACAATACATAGCAATTTAAACATATAAGTGTATATCAACAGAAGCTCTCTCGTGTCTCGGCAAGAGATATCATAGTAGATTGTAGTTGTAGTGGACTTTCCATTCTCTGTATTTGACCATTTATTTTCATCCATTTCGTTGAAGAGGCCATAAAAGCAAATTGTGACTTTTTGTCCATAAGACATCTCAAGCTAAGGAAGGTGGTAGCAAATCTGATAATTCCTGGCCGAACGAGCTCCCTCTTGTTTGTAAATGAACACATCAATATAAGAGACTATGATGTGCATAAAGACTGTACTATGATGTGCATAAAGACTGTACGTGCTCTGGCCTTCTCAATCATTGATGTATGCTCTAGTAGTTTTTTGATACCCACTAATATAAAGTCAAGTGTGAGGACTGCACAATTGTTCCAAAATATATTAGGGCGGCTTTCCTTTAACATGTTTTTTGATGTCGTATTGGATTGATGGTTATCTGTGACCACTTGCCGTACACGCCCTCCGACCTCCTTAATGCAATTTTCCATCCAATAAAATATATATTCGCCACTGTTTACGTTAGTCATCCTAAATAAATTTAATGAAACTTGTTCCTTTGCAATGCACACATAAATTCATCACACTTCTATACTTCCTATCATTCCATCCATTCGTGAGAATACTGCACTTATACTCTTCCCATGCTTCTATAGTTTTTTCCAAACTATCATAGATCTTCTTGGATGTCTTATTTAAGCGAGGCATGATGCTGACTCGACCTTTTATATTCTGGTCCATGCTTGCCAACAGTCTCGTAGATCAAACTCCTCACATCAAAACTGTTAAAAGATAGGACTTCAGAATAGGCATACATGGGGACATAATCATGTGTCAGTCCTTCCACTTCCTCTTCTCGTTTTCATTGATTAATGTTTATTTCTATTTTCCATCATCCACTGCTTTGTTCAAGGGATCACTAACACAAGACTGTGCTCGTTGATAAGTTCGAGGTATATGGTATCTTTGTCTACTGAAATGCGCACCTCTTTCTGAAAGTCATAATCAATTTTTCTCTTTTTCACCATTTCTTGATCCCTTTTAAGTTTTCTCTGCGTATGTGCTTATCTTCATTAGTGGAAAGCGCAAAAGCAGTTGTTTCCCCTCTAATTCTCGTAACATGTTGCTTTAACTTGTTAATTCCACTTTTTACAATCTTGTGGCACTTGTTACATTTCACATCATTATATGATTATTTCTTTATGAGCTTTTCATAATTCCATCCAATTTCATTCAATCCAAGTGGCTTTGATGGAATCTAGCTATGTTCCTCACTAGTTTCACTTGGATGTCCACTTGATGTATTTGGTTATCCACAACCACTTGAATTAGAAGCCATAGATGATGAAATAGAAATTCAACCAACTTATAGAAACTCCTATATTAACATTAAAAAAACAACTCTTCAAACACATTTCATCATACTTCATACATTATAATAGTAATAATATATTAATTTTATGCTTTTAGCATAAAGATTATAAGTTGGAATTATAACTCATAAGAAATATGAAGAAATTTGAGCACTCAACAGTCTCAACTATTGACCAGCATTCAACAGTCTCAACTTAAGAAATTTGAGTACTCAACAATCTAAAAAATCTGAATAACATATTAATTTTAATTTTAGGCTTTTAGCGTAAAGATTACAGGCATAAAAAAATCATCAGCTCATAAAAAGCATGTTGGTTACAAAGCACTCTAATTTGAGAAATTTGAGAGAGATTAACCAAATATATTGACCAACACTCAATAGTCTCAATTTAAGACAAACCTCAATCCATGATATACTAAGATATCCTAATATGATTTATGCACGAGAGGAACTAGTCATATAATCAAGAAATTCATCAATCAGGCCTCAAAACTAATCATGGGTTGTTCTAAAGGAGGAATCCACGATGGACCAACAATTGTTCCGCATTCCCTAATGGGAGCAAAGAAGAGAATCCCTCCAAAAGTCCAACTTCTATTAAGAAGATGAAGCCAACGATAAATATATGATGGAAGTTTGCATTATGGAACAATAATAACAAGAGGAAAAAAGGGAGCAATAAGAATAATCAACAACTGCAAAGGCCCAAAAAAAAAACTTACCAAAAATAAAACTTACCACAGACCACGTCGGAGAAGGCGCCGGAGGGGGAGGGATACCTAGAGAGCACCGGAGAGGGGAGAGGAGTTCGTTCGCTGACTGCCAGAGCATAGTTCAATTGGGGGAGAGCTGCTGTGGTTTCACTGGAAAAGGAAGAGGACCTCGATCGGAGTCCTCAATTGGGGACATAGGTTGTCGAAGCTTCACAAGTTGAAGTTGGAAGGGAATCGACTTCAAGGGCTGGGGAAGAAGTGATCCGAGGGGAGAATCGAAGGTGAACGACAACAAGAAAAGATTGGAGGGGGAGGGGAAGGTGATTGATGGAAATAGGTTTTTTTTTTTTTCTTTTTTTTCTTTTTTTTTAGCGATTTGAGGGGAAGGCGATTGGTCAGAGGGTGGGACGGGTCGAGCGAAAGGAAATAAAAGGGTTTATTAGCTGGTCCGGTTTTTCAATTCGACCCCTAATAGCCCACTAGCTGACTATTTGGAACTATGCAGATTATACGGGCACATAGCCCTCATAATCCTATTAGTGAGCGCCTAATTGTGCTGCCCGCATGGACATGGCTGTTTGCCCTATTTCCATGTGCTATAGGGTTGCAAACGATTATGTTGGCGCATAATCACCTGCGTGAACCTTTTTTAAGAACACTGCATTTACTTCCATGTAATGCATATCATGTGCACGTCATACTATCTCACACTTGTATTATGACATTTGTCAACCTTTAAAGTTTACATTTGCAATCTTCCTTATTTGGATTTTTGACACTTGTCATTTAGTATAAAACATGGGATACACTAGTATTCCTATAGAAACTAACATCAATGCTTTAGAAATTGTTAGGTGGTTCTAGTCACTCAGGATGACGTCTAGCGGCTAGGACCTCCTAGGTGCCCGCTTAGGCCCATCTAGATTGTATTGGCATTTCAAAGTGTCAAAGCAGTCCCGCTTAAGCTGCTGCCTAGTCAGCTGCCTTGACCGTTTTTTACAACACTAATAGGCATATATGTGCACACACATCACACATGTCAAGCTCCAAATAGGAAACAATATGTCTAGGTTTATTCTTGGGGGAGGATTCACTTGCTTATACTATATAATCTTATGGTCTCTATTCAACCTCAATCCAACAACATCTGTGTGTGGTGCTTTGGTTCTATTTCTCAATATTACTGCTATTAAAAATTTATATAATACATTATATTTCTATTCTATCTTGTTAAATCTTCTTATGTATTGATATTCTCATGAAAATGAACGTGATATCATGCTACTTCTTTTGAACTGTTCATGATATTTGCCGTTTTCACCTAATATTTACCATGCATTGTTCGAATGTTTTTCAGACATGAGCCACGCCTACTTCAGTTTTTATATTAGTATTAAGCATGCTTAAATACCTTTCACCATTCATAGAGGGGTTGTAGACGTACATAATTTGTATTGAACTCTGAATCTCTTAGGGAATTTGAAAGCGTCTTTAGATCATGACACTAATTTCCAGATGATCTTTGTTGGTTTTGGTAAACTGACCAAATAGAGTTGCTAAGTCATGTCGTTTATTGTATTTGTTTTGACCTCGTCAAACAGGTGCACCGTGTTCTGCTTGATATAGTTAATGCTGCAGCAAATGCTACACCTGGGCTAGGGAGATATCCACCTTTCAAGCGTGAGGTAATTTTGCTTTCCATGGTTTTCATATTTAAACAAATAACCTGATATTTCTATAATATCTGTCTCATGATTAGTATTGTGAGATACTTAATAATTAGTCAAAATCTAATAGTTGAAAATCTTTGCAAGGTTATCGCCATTGCATCAGCTGCTTTAGAAAGTTTTAGAACTGCAGCCAAAAAGATGGTTGTTGATTTAGTTGATATGGAGCGTGCTTTTGTTCCGCCTCAACATTTCATCCGCTTAGTTCAAAGGAGGTTAGTTTGATTTGACTCAGTGGCCTGGATATTTTATTTAATATTTGGCTGGAAGATTGTATGCCCCGGCAATTTGTTGTTTCCAATGTCCTTTTGCTTTTAGTTTAATCACAGGTTGTTTCTCAAATTATACATGGGAATATGACATGTCTGTTGCACTGGAGAATTATATGTGCTGCGCCTAGATCCTTGTTTTCTAATAAAATTGAAGATTATGTTGCTGAACTCCACTGGCCAGTGAATATTTGGTATTAACGACGTATTTCATAATGTTCCTGAACTCCACTGGCCACTGAATATTTGGTATTAACGATGTATTTCATAATTTGGGTCAGTTTTTTGGATTGTTTCTCCCTTCTTTATGTTGATAGTGCAACTTGTCCTGTTAGCAGAAATATTTATTTCCCTTTTTGGCTCTATGAACAGTTATTTGACACTGCTAACTATGCAGCAGGAGATATTACCTTGTCTCTCAGGATGGATGAAGACATTACACCCTTCAGTCATTGACCTTGTGCTTGAGGAGAGGAAGTATATTACACCTTTTCCTCTTAGCAGAAAACATCTTTGATATCTCAATTTTTCGTGGTTGGTACCATAGCAACCATAGCATAACATCTTATTCTGAGTGAAATAAAATCAGTATTAAACATTCAATGGTATTAGGCATCTTGTCAGGAAAGTTTTTGATCAGCTGGAGATCTGCTATCGCATATTTTGGTTATAGAGACAGAGAGGAGAAGTATTGGCACCTTTCCCTTTAAAAGAATACAATTTTACATTTTAGCTCTCAAATTTTATAGGCAGCTTATCAGTGAAAGATCCATATTCATACAAGATGAGTTATTGTGGCATATTTCTTTTCCCTTTGATGTTTAGTGGGACAGTGGTAGCTTACTTTGGCTCATTTGACCAGTGAAAAGCATCACAAGTTTCATAGATTTTATGGGTGAATTACAATGTTCTTCTGTTGTGGATGCAAAGTAGGAAAAATCTCAAGGAAATAGTTTTATATATTCCTTTCCAATAAAAATACAATAGCTTTAGTTTATGGCAAGTCCTTAGGAAGAATGATGACTGAAAGATTCTGTCTGCACAAAATTTTAAATTCATCAAGCTAATAACAAAGCCTACGTAATTGGAACTTTTACTTCTGCTGAAGTTAACAAAGCCTAGTATTGAATGTTATAGTAGGTTATATTGATAAAGAAGGTAGGCTATATTATATAGGGAGCATGCTTATTGCCCAGCTGGTAGATTGCTTTTGGCTTATAATCAAATAAGATATAGATGCTATATCATTTATTCAATATCCAACCAACATCGGTACACTTTTTGCCAGCATTTTGTCAGCTATATAATCGTTTCTAAATAATTGGACTTATCAGGATGGAGAGACAACGGCGCGAGGATGAGCTGAAGAATCGGTCCTCAAAAAAAGCACATGATGCAGAGCAAACCATATTAAATAGGGTTAGTTCTTCTATTCACTTTCTCATGTGGAATGCACACACAGGCACTGACTGACATATAGACATGAAGAATAGAAGTCCTTTTCTGGGTTCATGAGTATTTCCATTTGACAGTGATATGCAGCTAATTACTTGTTTTGTTTGCTAACTGTTGACAAACTAAGGCAACAAGCCCTCAAACAGGATCCCAGCAGACAGGTGGTACCTTGAAATCAATGAAAGAGAAATCTAGCCAAACTGATAAAGATGCAAAAGAGGGTTCAACCTTACAGATCGCTGGTCCTAGTGGAGAAATAACAGCAGGTGAAGTTAACTAACTTCATGCTTTAATTGGTAACAGATTGTTTATTGAAGATTCTTTGTATTGCATGTCATGCATTAATTGACCTGCCTTACTGTCTACTAGTATATTTATGGATTCATATCTGGTGACTTTTCTGTACCTACAACATATGTTCCATTCAGATATTTTGAGTTCAAAATTGAGTCTTCTATTAATATCAACCTCACATGAGGGATTAATCAAAAGCTTGTGGTGGATGTCTACTACTGCTAGTATGAACTTAGACCTCATGATTTGGTACTGACAAATATTGCTATTGGCACTGGAAGTGTTTGCTTCAGATTTAGACACTTAAAAAATTTACACCATGGACCTATGGTGCTGCAAGTCAGCTCTAAGCTAGCAGCTATGAAGTTTTAGAAATGTGAAATTCGGTGTTCTAGAATTAAGAGAACTCATCCAAGTACTCAGATTTGTTCTCTATATGCACCGATATAGAAAATTCGTTAAAGAAAGCAGATAAAACAAATACATGTTTGATTCGGCTGGGTTTGTGGCCGAGTCCGGGTTAGGAAGCGGGTAATCAAATCCTTATCAGGTCGAAAAATAAAAGAGGTACCGTTTTTAATAGAATTCAATCGGCCTATTTTGTTATAAAAGTAGTTGAGAGAGAAATTATGGCTCGATCTCCACGAGTTTCTGCAGTTACACCAAACCAATGATCATCAAAGCAGTTTTGAGGTGGTGAGATTGCTCTGTCGACAGGAGCTACAACTCGTAGGGCGGGCACGATGATCAGTCCAGAGAGCGTGGGCGATTAGTAATGTTGACGTCTTGGAATTGTTCAAGCTAGTAAGAAGTTAAGATTGACAATTTTTTTTCTCTTGATTGGATTTTTCATTTTCTTTCCTTCTCTCCTTTTTTCTTAGTATTTTTCAATTTTATTTTCATTCATTCATTCATTCTTTTTTTTATTATTTGAAATTTATTAAGTTGAGAGTTAAGTCAGGAAATGGAACATTTTAAAAGAAAATTCAAATATGAGATTGAAGCTATTCTTGAATTTTTGATAACTAATATGTATGTTGTGTTTAAACATTCAACTTTACAAATGTCAACTGAATCTAAAATATCTTGGTAGTTCTCTATTGGCTTATAAAATTTATTTTTTTTAGATTTTTTATAGTATGTCCTAGTGTTTTAAATATCGGATATCAGTGATATACTGGTTGGCAAAAATATAAACCGGATCTTGGATACCGTACAGTATATTTCAATATGATACTAAATACTGGATATTAAATTTGCGTACATCGATTAAAGAATATATATATATATATATATATATATATATATATATATATATATATATATATATATATATATATATATATACACACACACACACACATATGAAACATATTAAACAATTTAAAACATGTTTAGGATCTTGGGGGTACTTTCGACCAATTTGCATTGAGTTTATGAATAACCAACCGCTTTAGAAACACATCAAGATACTAAAGACATAAATCGAACGTTCAAGCTCAACCTTCAAAACACAAAGATATACTCGAAGGAGGGATTGAGAGCTGAACTATCTGTGAAAATGAGAAGGGGATCATCATCAAGGCTCCCAGGATGTTGGGGTCAGGGCTTTCGGTAGTTGGTGTTGGGAGTGAAAAGAGAGATGTTAGGTTCTCTGCTACAACCTGTTTGATGTGATCACTCGATTGAGCGAGAGAGCGAAGAGGAATAGGAAGAAGCGAGGCATCTAATCGTCGATAGATTAAATCTAGACTAGAATGAGGAATTGGGAATTCAATGATATTTATATAAATAAATTCAGATATTAAACAATTGGAGTTAATGAGTCTAAATTTGCAAAAAAAAAAAGAAAAAAAATTTGGTAATATGTTAATCTTGGCTATATTTTTTATCTTCTTTACTGGACGATATGTCATCATGTAGCCAATATATCATCTGATATTGGTCCAAAATGAGAACCAATAAAGAATGACCTTATTGTATAGTTTTAGTTCCAAAACCGGTATATCGGCTGGTATACCAGTATATACTGGCCGATATTTAAAACACTTGTACATCCTGTTAAATTTCTTAAAAATTTTATGTCCTTTGTCTTTGGATATAAGTATATTGCTTTTTTACATATTTGCTATTTAAAAATATCGTATAAAGTTATGAATATGATATTTGGTCTAAGTGTAAAGCTTATTTTATTACATTTAAATTATTTTGATTTTGAATTATTGATATTATATGTCCTTCTGTTATATATTTAATATTTTTTGTATTATATAATAAAATATTAATATTTCGAGTTATGAACGAGACATCCTAGTACTCCACAAGTTATTCGAGTACTCACTACTTGCTCTCGGGCTGAGTGTGTAATAAAACTGGATTTTAGAATACTGGTGAAAGCTAAGATATTCTTCTTCTGTTTGACATTATTACTGCCAGCACTGGCTGTGAGATAGATATTAGGATGACCGATAATATTTATGAGCCATCGCTATTTATCAATGGAAACGTTTATGAAATTGATGCTTGAAGGACAAATCAGATAGGTTGGGTTAATATAACCAGACATAAGTGTTGGAACTTGCAGCAATTTTCCTGTTATGAATCTACCCAGAACTGCTTAGTATTTATCAGTAGAACGATAGTTTGGTAAGAGAATAGACACTAACTGCGGGTTAAGTCCTATTGCATCTAATGTAGCTGTTGTGTTTCTGTGAAATTGTTGTTTTGAAGAGGCAAAAAGTCAAAAATGTTACCGAGTATTCTGGTGTTTAAGAATTCTCTATTTACGTGTCGTTGATTACATTTATAGCCAGTATTACCTGGACAAATCAGTTTTGCTAGAAGTTTGCGATGTTGGATACTTGAATTTGACACACCACCTGGTCGTCCTTGTTTTATGACCCGCTTAATGTGATACAGGGATACCAGTGTCAAGTTTTGAGTGCCTTAAATTGTCTGACATGACAAGGTCTGAAAGTATGACACATGGACACATCTGAATGTCCCTAAATGTGCAGAAGTGAGATTCACATGTCACTGACATTATTCGTATCATGTATAGTGGAGCAATAGGCTCTATTATAACAATATTTGTTAAAATATTGAAGCAGAATAAAAAAATGAGGACATGAGTTTGGATGACATTGTGAGTTTAAAATCATAATGCTTATTAATATTTATTGTTTCTATTCTCTTTACGGTATATTTTTATAATGAAACCCTACTTTATTTTCTTTGGAAAGATTAGACAGTGGCTGATGAAAGGTGTTTTGGCTAGTATTACATGATTGGGTTTATTCTGTAGCATCATTCAGGGCCCTGAGTTTGCCACGATCTAACAGTTGCCCATTCGTAAATTAAGCATCTTTTAGGGTTTTTGTTCATATAGATATTTTTCTAGATGGTCATGTTTAGAAACTATCCAATTTTTTCTTAACATCTGGAATGTGAGATTTCCATAGGTGATTAAGAATTTAATGCGATCCTTCATAGGTGATAGTGAATCGTCATTCCTATCTTCCATATATGTACTAGTGAACACCCAATTGGTTGGCCAGGATTTTGCTCCACTATCATAAAGCCATCAATTCAAGCTGAAAAATGGGAACTTAAAAAACTTGCATATAATTCATATGAATTGGCTAACTTGTATCTCAATTCCTAACAGTTAAGGATAAAATCGAAGCCAAACCAAACAGAAAAGGGACAAGATTTTCAAAAAAAGATTATGAACAAGATTATTAGATTTCTGGATTTACTAGAAAAAGCAATGTGTATATGCGTGAATGAGAACCACAATGCAGAATCATTACCTATTTGTGAAAACAAGGAAAAGGCCACTAGTTGGCTTACCAAAGACATTATTTACTAAAACTGTTGCTCAACCGAAAAACAACTTGTGGCATGCTGGAGAGGTGATGGAGGCATATGGTAACTTGGGGTTGAAATTAAGGTTCTTTTGAAAGGATTTACTAAGCCAGTTATTTTTTGTTTTTAATAAAATCATCAAGTGTTCTTGTTAGGCTTTTCCTTACAAATTATGGTTATAAATAATTTTAATATCAACTGCTATACATTTGCATATTCTTGCTTACCAAATGAGAAAATTGTGGATGAGGAATACAAAGATACATGCATATCTATTTATTTATAACTTAAGGTTGATTTAAGTAGAGATTTGATTTGATTCTCAAATTTTCTATTTCTACTTAAGTGGGATGAAGTCAATGGTCAAGGATAAGCTTATAACTTGAATATCTGCCTTAACGTTTGATTATATATATGGAAAAATCTTTTCCGTCTTTGATTCTTTCAACTAATGCTCAACCTAAAGAAGTTCTGAAATAGTTAAAAGTTATGAAGCCACAAAAAGACAATGGTTAAGAATAAGCTTAAGCTTGAATATACACCTCAAATTTTAGATTTTAGGGAAAAAAGAAGAAGAAGATTTTGCCTTCTCTTATCGTTTCAAGTAATGCTAAACCTTACTATTCTGAATAGTAAAAAAATGAACTGGAGAATGGAATAGTTTAATAAGTGGCAACTTATATGGTGTTTTATATAGTGTTCATCTACATTCATCTTTTCAAGCATACTGTACTCTCTTTTTTTCCTTTTGTTTTATAGGTAGATAATAGCTCTTCTTTTTGTTCATATGGTATAGGGTATTTGCTGAAAAAGAGTGCAAAAAAGGATGGCTGGGGCAGGCGCTGGTTTGTATTGAATGAGAAAAGTGGAAAAGTTAGTAATATAATCTTCTTTCTTTTATGCCTTATTTACCTGTTCCGTTTTTGAAATAATTAATGTGATCTAAATTATATCTCCACGACCAGCTTGGCTACACCAAGAAAGAAGAGGAAAGGCAATTTCGAGGTGTCATCATTTTGGAGGTATATTTCATCTCTTGTTTCTCTCAGGGACCCCAAAAGTACTACTTTTTTGTTGTTAAGTATATGTTGTTAACTAGATCACATGCATGATTCTACCATTGTTGATGTCTTGTAAAAGGTGCTTTTATAGTTGCTTAGCTACTGTGGCATTTAACTGTATTATTATTATTCTTGAATAAATATATCTAATGCAAGTTTCATATATTTTTTTCCTGTGGACGATAGCCATATGTTTAGTTTCTGTAGTGGATGAACATTCTCACCTAAGTTTGTGGATTTGATATAGATCATGGCTTAGTAAGATGATGATTATTCTTTGTATTTTTAAAAGGTTGTGAGCATATAAAATAAAAATTAGTACTTGATTGGTCAAGGAATAGGTTGGTAGAGGATTTGTAAATGAAACTAACAATTTTCTATCTGTACACGAGAAATTCTGCATTTTTGAAATGGATAATTTGGAAAGGGTGGAAGTTCATAATATTTGCATGATTGCGCTAGAGTATTTCACACAGAAGTTGCAGATACCAGAGAGTGCATTAAATATCCCTCACTCCATTATGGTGGCAACAGTTCTGGGTAATCAGATGTTGATTAGGGTCGTGCATGCATAGAACAATGCCTTGCTCTGTTAGGATAAGGATGTCTGGATTTGTTCAACAACAACAACAACTAAGTTTTTTATCCCAAGTAGTTCGAGTAGGCTACATGAACCAAAAGAAAATCACATCCGATCAATCACATGGATGATCTTCTCCTGTTATTCCTATCAAGCAATGTCTTCATTTAAGCATCTAGCATCCATTTGTATTAAATGCGATATGGTTGTGTGAATTTGTTATCAGAAAATAGTTCTTGTTTGTTTGTTTTTAAGATAAAAACAGAAATTCTGTAATTTAACAAAATTATAACCTATTTCAAGTATTTCTGATCAACATTTGATTCAGCTTCTGCTAATAATGGAATTACATAATGGATGAAACTTGTAGTTTATCATGCAAATACTGGTTTAAGGAAACCTTACAGTTCTGTGTAAAATTTGCTTTTCCTTACAAAATGCAATTAGAAATGGGGTTAACGTTTACAACTATACCAAACATAACCTATTTCAGTTAGGTGTTAATGAGGATCACATATTCATAGTAATAGAACAGCTCCTAGCTCTGCAAAATGAAGGATGTATATTTCATATTGGTTTATTAATGAGATTAATTATTCAAATTTGTTTTAAAAGCAATAAAATGGTATAAAACATAAGTCTGTAATTTCACAAAATTACCAACCTATTTCATGTTTATCTGATCGAACTCATTTGATTCATTATGAAGTTAAAATTTTTGATGAAATTTGTAGTTTATCATACAAGTACAGGATCAAGGAAACCTAACGTTGAAGTTCTGCTTAAAGTGCACTCAGATTGTTATAGTTCATGTTAGGTATAGTTATAACTACAGGGTTGAACCCATTTTTATTTACGTTTTTTAAGAACAAGCAAATTTATCTTTGAAGAGAGATTGCATAACTGGGTAGTGGGGTTTTTTTTTTTTTTTTTGGGGTGGGGTGGGGTGGGGGGGCGGCGGCGGCTATCTGTACAAAGCTTGCGTTGGCACTGAACTTAGTTGAGGAGATTGAAGTTTACAACTTTTGATTCTTAATGCACATGTGTCTTAAGTTGTTATTTAGGAACGTATACCCTGTATGATCCTTTTCTAGTAGATTACAACTGACACTTAAGTTATACTTCCACATCAGATTTATAGGTTGAACTTTCTGGCATAACTAGTTGTCATCTTGTGCCCCCACTAAACTGTTCCTCATGCTCTTAAATATTTGTTTTATTGATATGCATGCCATGTAGGACTGTAATGTAGAAGAGGTTGAAGATGAGGAGCCTCCTAAAAGTTCCAAGGACAAAAAGAAAGAAAATGGCCCGGATTCTGGAAAAGGTTCAAATCTTGTCTTCAAGATTACTAGCAAGGTTGCTTACAAAACTGTTCTAAAGGGTAAATTCCTCATCAACGCATGGAAAGCTTCTTCTTCATGCTTATTTTATGTTTTTCCTCGTTCTTGTTGTATAATTAACAAAAGTGAATGTTGATCTTGTAGCTCATAGTGCTGTAGTGTTGAAGGCTGAGAACATGGCCAATAAAGTTGAATGGGTAAATAAAATAAGAAATTTAACTCAACCTTCTAAGGGAACTGTGAAGGGAGCACCTGGTTCTGAAGCTACTTCCTCAATGAGGCAAAACCACTCAGATGGTTCCCTAGTAAGTTTCTCTATTGCAGTGATTCTTGATGTTCATGGCTTATGGTCCAGTGAGATAAATAGATGACTTTTTTTCTTCTTCTGTTATTGGTGAAGATAACATAAAGAAATAGAACATACAAGAAGGGGAAACATAGATTTAACAAAAGTAGAAAAATCAATAATGCCTAAATTTAAAACAGTCAGTATGCTTCGAGAATGTTATGTGACTTGGAATGGTATCTGTAGTAGATATTCATTCTTGAAGCTTCTCCAATATGTTTTCTTGTAAATGGTTTTTACAGTTATTTGTTCTATGATCACTTGGTAGTAATCCGTTTTGATATTAACCATTGAAGATGATGTATTTTGTGTAACTACTTGCTCAAAGGATAGTTGACTAGAATATTTGAAAATGCCATATTTACCATTGCGTATATTATCCTCTTCAAATTCTCACCTTGTTTTTGCTAATTTTTTAGGAGACAATCGCCAGAAGACCTGCTGATCCAGAAGAAGAACTTAGATGGATGTCCCAGGAAGTTCGTGGTTATGTAGAGGCTGTCCTTAACAGTCTTGCTGCAAATGTTCCAAAAGTATAAATGATTTAACTTTCTATGTTCCCTGAATTATGATTTAAAAAATATATATATTTTTATTTGTTTGAAATTCTTCCCTTTATGATTGAGCAGGCTATTGTGCTGTGCCAAGTAGAAAAAGCTAAGGAAGACATGCTGAATCAGCTGTATAGCTCAGTAAGGTCAGTCTTTCGATAATTTTGGACATCTTTTTAGTTATTTGTACACTATATGCACAAAGCCTAGAAGATTTGAACACCATAATGCTTTGCCTTAACTTTTGAACTAGCCTTTCATGTTTATATTGAGTGATAGCATAGTTCATGGCATGCTTGTGGCATTGCAGTTGTTCATAGTTCAGACCAAGTGTTTTGTTCAATAGATACTTATTGATACAGTTAGAGATATTTTATCTTCTTTTTACGTAGTAGTCCTTTTTTAATTATAAGGAATATTTCAGTTTTGTGGAAGCCAATTTTCCCAGAAGCATGTTGTTCTAGAACTTTGGGAGTTCAAAATGCTTCCATCATTGACATACATCCTTAAAGTCTCAGCCTATTCTTTAAGTTTTAGTTGTTACACATTGTTAATGCTTGCTTCGTGTTGCTTTTAAGACAATGTATATATACTATCAGTGATACAAAATGCAACAGCAGGCCTGACAAATTCTGTCTGAGCCACAGGAAGTCTACAATTGCATCTGTTGTGTTATTGTTGATGGATGAGTGGGGGCATGGGAGGTGCAAGGGGAAGCATGTGTACTTGCATACACAAAACACCAGTACATTAGGTTTTAAAAAATGTCCATGAATGGACTTGAGGCTGACAATTTGGATATTTCTTAGGCACTGTTCTCATGTTCTTGATTGGAGTTTCATTGTTTCGGGGCACTGCACATGGGTAAGGTACTACTGTCCATTGAATCTAGTGTCTGACACCTCTGCAGTGTCACGTCCACCAAAAGTGGAAATTCTTGCAGAAGAGGAGTTGGGATTATGAATGGAGGCCAGAATTCAACCCACCCTAGATGTTGATGCATTAGGAAGCAGCATTCTGTAGCCACTTGTGCTTGAACATGTTGACATGCTGCTGTTCCTTGGTTGCCTAGCAGTTCCCTGGTTATCCTCATAGCATATCCACCTTTTAGAGTAATGAGGGATAACTATGCAGTTAAAAGGGATGCCCATCCTGTGGGTCATATCTGAAGGCACTCAGACATGCAGACATGTATACATGCACAAAGTTCTGTTGGAAGAAAGGGTTATGGTGACAATTTGGGAGAGGGATTGGAGCTAGGAAAGCAGACTAGAATTGGACCTAGGCAAAGATACGATGGAAGCAGTATTTTATAGCCACTTTAGCCTGAGCAGTTTGGACGTTGGGGGTCCTTTCATATACACATAAGCAAAAACTGTTTGGACTTGCCTCATTCATTTCCTTCACTGAATATGTTGTAATTTCGTTGATTGAACAATGGACCTGGTGAAGATAGAGGAAGGAGAAAAGGAGGAAGACGAGAATAAACTCAAGACTGCTTCTAAAAGAGCAGATGAAACCCGGATAACAACCATTACAGTGTCCTGTAATGATGCCAGAATAGGTCTTTAGTCAATCATTCAACCATTTTCACCCTTTCTTTTGGATTGCACAGTCCAAACACTTTTTGGTTATAAGTTGTTGAATTACTAGAAAGGGAGTAAACAGTAATGTCAACATAACTTCTAATATTAAGATTGTTAAAAGACATGATAATTCTAATTGTTGTTAATGCCATCTTTCTCGTGCACTCTCAAGCTGGTGCTTGTTAGTAAATCAAACACACTGGTCAGGCATGGTAAAAATCTATGCTTTCTTAGGAAAGTAAAATAAGATCACCACTTGTGTGTGTGTGTGTGTGTGTTTTGGGCTAATCACAACTCGTGCTTTTTGTTGCTATCCCTGTCTTGTTTAAAACAAGGAAAGGTAATGTCTCACATTCTGGATTCATACATGTCGTTGTATTCTTTATTAATTTAGTATTGTTGGTTTATTCTATAGTTCTCAGAGCAATGGAAAGATTGAAGAGCTGCTGCAAGAGGATCAGAATGTCAAGAGGCGGCGAGAAAAGTTCCAAAGGCAGTCATCTCTTCTTTCGAAACTTACTCGCCAACTAAGCATCCATGACAATCGAGCAGCAGCTGCTAGTTGGTCTGATGTCAGCACTGAAGCTGGTAAGTTATTTATGATAATTGTGTTGCGATAGATCTCAGAAATGACTTATGCTCGTAACATTTAAAGCTTCCTAACTTGGAATGCATGGGGAAGGTCTTTGAAATCTGGCAACCCATATTTTGCTAGAAGTTTCCTTCAGACATATATGACATCTCTACAAGCCTGTGGTCTCTGTAGATGGCTTGGATGGGTGGTCCTTGTGATTGGCATCCAAAATTATGATATTTATATTATATTTTTGTTTGTATTTATACTTTATCAATGTGATCGATCCGACATGATGCTCTTCTGGTTCATGTGCTTGGGATAAAAGACTTTATTGTTGTTGAACGCTGCTAAAATTGCATAAAACAAAATCATTTTTATTTTGGTAAGGTCCCCGACTCTGTAATTTGTGGACACTCCTTTTCGTTAATGACTCATTCCAACAAAATTATCTTTTATGTTTCTGCAGAGAGTCCAAGGACGCCCGGCAAAGTTTCATCTTCTGGTGATGATTGGAGATCTGCATTTGACGGAGCTGCAAATGGACCAGTGAGTCATTCCAACTCCTTTGGTAGCAGGTCAAGCAGTGCAAATGGTCACAGCCGGAGGTACGAGGCTACACAGAACGGCGATATAGGAGGATATGGCCCGAACTCTGGCAGCCGCCGAACTCCCAACCGGTTGCCACCTGCGCCCCCACAGGGTAGTGGCAATTCCTCATCAATGTACAGATACTAGACAGTTGGATGCAGCGTAGGCGCCTATGATTTGGTTTGCAGATTGGCTGAGATTGGCTGTTGGGTGCTCCATTATACATTCTTGTTAGGATCATCTGCCCTTTGGATTTCCACTTTTCAATGACGTGGCAGTTGAGGCCACTCAAGGGAATGGGAAAGAATTAAACGCATGTTTGTATCCCTACATATAGATGTGATTAGATCAACAGAAGGAACTTCGTTCTCCAGATAGGAGATTGAGGACATACATGGGTGCCATTGTCAACCCATGGCCTTGAGCGCAGACAATTATCATATTTACTTCAATGCCAACACAGTTTTCTCTTCTCTTTTTCCTCGGTGATCAGATGAAGATATTACTCGCAGCATTTGGATGTAAAATTTTTGGTTCCTTTTATATATGTTTTTCATATGTATTTGTTAATAAAACTTACTGGGAGGACTTACCTATTTCCATTCGGTTGCCCTATGTTCGAGTGAGTTTCTTTTTTTTTTTTTTTTTTTTTTTCTCACACTTTTAGTTGGAAAAATGACCTAACGATTGTTAAGTTATGCAGTTGCAGGATGCATTTTTAAGATTTGCGACGGAAATGTAGAAATATGATGGCAAGTTTTGTGTTGGTTGCTTGTTCCAGTGTGGCAGAGTATTGTTTACATAATGAGAGCTTTGAATAAGTTCCATGGCTTGAATTGAGGGTTTACTTCTGGAACAAAAAGAATAATATGATTTCAATCTACAACTCTAGTTGCCTTCAGTTAGCAAGAGTGTATAAATGTTATGTTTGGGGATGTATATACTTGTATGATATGGTAGTTATTCCCCATGCTTGTCTATGAAGAATCTGTTATAAGTGATGGTGCAATCCATCTGAACACTGCTTGCTCCTTAAACTTTTGAGCAACAATTGCAGCTTCAGCTAACTTGCTTAGTGTTTTGAGCAACAGTTATGCATAGTGTTTTGAGCAACAGTTATATTTTTAATTTTAGGGGTTTTTGCATATCGGTTCTTTACTTCTTCAATAATTGCATATTGATCTTAAGAATTTTATATTTTAATATTAGTTTTTCAAAATATTTAAATTATAATGATTCTGTCTTTCTGGATCATTTATGTTAAGAAACTTAAAAATAAGAAACTTAAAATTTTTTTCCTATTGTATTCTGGATTTAGAAAGGAGATAAATGATATTTAATTTCCCTTCTTTTATCTCTCTTTCGCTCCTTTCTTCCTCTTCTCTTAGTTGGGTTCAATCCTTCATCCTCAATCTCTCTCTCTCTTTCTCTCTCACTATTCTTTTCAACTATTCTTTTCAAATAATAGTAGCAACCTTCTCTCTGCTCACAATCTCTCTTCTTTAGAACTCTTTAACTTTTCTCTTCTCCCTCCATCTTGTCTTCCCCAAATGGCCCAATAATTTATTGTACAAACTTTTGAAGAAGAAAATAAATACAAATATGGTAAACCCATAACCCCTCTATATCCTATCCATATACATATCCCTAATATCCTTCTTGGCTTTAGACTTAACTAGATCGGTGAACATCACTTAATTCCTTAGCATCATACATGGGCTTGGAGGGCATGATTATGGTTCTATTTCTCTATCGCTGCTACAAGATGTGCACTGTAATGGTCGTGCGTGCATGCATGTGAGATGGGTTCGAAGGCCTTCTCAAATTTTACTTGGGTTTCATTTGTATAACTATGTTTCACTTGACAATTATTCTGTAGTTTCTTTCTGTTCTGGATTTGAGATCTATTGTACACCTTTCCACAGATGGGTCCAAAGGCTGAGGATGTGAAGAAGCCGGTCAATCCCTTCGCCTTCCTCCTTCGCTTCATTTTAGGCACCATCACAGCGACCTACTTTGTCCTGGTGCCCATAAACACGTGGATTAAAGATCACACAGTACCTACAGGTCAGCTGATATAAGTACCAAGGAGTAGAGCAGTAGGTAGAAATGCAATGTCTTTCTATCCTGTAATTGTTCATAACTCATAACTCCGCATTTGTTTGGGTTGTTTTTTAAGAGTCTTTGCTACTATGTCTAAGTTCGATAGAGCAAAAAGTACGAGTACATCTGCATCGTTTAGAGGTTTATCTAATGCCACAATGCATTGTATCAGTTTGATGGAACAATGATCACTTTTATTTTATTTATTTAATTTAATTTTTTATTTTTTACATTTTATCAAGAATGAGCAAACTTTTTAGTATGCGTACATCTACAAATATTTGGGTGAGCGCAGACTGAAACTTGACCGTACATTTCTTTGCGAAAATAGAAGCAATGGGCTGCTTCTTTCTAAACTTCTACCATCAGTTTCAATTTTTTTTTTCCTTTTTCACATTGTAAACAACCAAAATCATTGCCGACTACTCAACTCCTGCACTTGTTCTTATTTGTCTGCATAATGGAAACACAATAGCTGTATAAGATCTAGGAAGTGGGAGGAAGTGGGATAGCGGAGCGCTGGAAGAACAATTAGGACTGTCATACTTTTATCTCAACAAACTAATCAAAAATCAGAAGTCGAAAACAATGCAAAGCAATGGGAATTTACAAGTACTACAAATACAATTTCACAAGCAGAAGTATAAAGGATATGCAAACAAATACCAGGAAATATAAAGATGGGTGCTGATAAAGTAGCAGAACTAAGAACTCGACTCTCAGAACTCAGTTCTCAGTTCACTGAGAACCCAGTTCTTAGTTATGAGAAGTGAGGTCTCACCTCTCAGTTCTCAGTTTGGGCCCGCTCGCTGTCCGACCGATCGCACCCACGTGCCGCCCTTCTGATCGCACCCAGTCGCCATCTCGAACCAATCGCCCACTCACCGATTGCACCCACTCGCCGCCCTTCCGATCGCACCCAACACCACTCACCCAAGCCCTAACCGCCCAAAGGTGAGAATCCTCACCCAAATCTCAGCCGCTCGCGCAAAATATTTCCCTCACCCAAAACCTAACCCTATCTAACTCTTTCTAACTTAATAAAGGGTATTCAAGTCATTTAATATATATATATATAAGAACCATGGTTTATTTCGATGGAATAGTCAATGCAAGGACCGAATCCGAGTAACTTAAATATTTTAGGGAACCAATATTAAAATATGAAGTTTTTAGGAATCGATATGTAATTATTGAAAATTTAAGGAATCGATACGCAAAAACTCCTTAATTTTAATTTTGAATAATACAGTCTCAAAATTGAGTTCCATTTTTTAATTCAAAATTTTGAAATAATAAGAATACTTGACTATAATACAGAAACTTGATGTTAATATAGCTATAAAGAGAGCTCAACAAATATTTTCTTATCTGTAATAATACCTGGTTGGGCTTGAGCTACTGGAATGTGAGAACCTCCTGCTCATGCTATTGCTATGCCTGCTGTCAGACTGAGAGGAAGGTTCCATTGCCAAGGCCACAGCGGCTGGAAATGATGAGTCCACTCCTTGTCCTTCTCTTGCTGCGGCAGTTAGGGGAACAAGCGAAGCAAAGATGCCATTCTCATTGCATACGAGATCAGGTCATCGTCCTGGCCAGCTTGAACCACTGCTGCAATCATATCAGCATTATATCTAGTGTCTCTTCTCTGGTACAATTCTGTCAGATTCGGAGTCCAGGGCACTAGTAGCCTCATCAAGTAGAAAGGATTTTAGGTGACTTGTGTATGGCTGAATACCCACCCCTTTCTCCCACCTATTTGCACGAACAATCCAAATTTTGTTAACATGGGAGGCATGCTGGACCTTAAGTGAGCCGCCAGTTCAGTAAAAATTATGTGACCTAGTGGCGAAAATATAGTGATCCAGCGATTTTTCTTCAATTTTTTTCAAGAATTAGAATATTTTATCTTTTTAACTTTAATAAAATTAAATTTCATGAACTTTGGAGTTCATTTATACTTTCATCAAGTAGATACAAAATATTTATTCATTGAAACCGTTAAATTTTTTTATCAACTTGATGGAGGACAAAATCAAAACTAGAACCCAAGAAGTTGGGTATGAGTGAACCCTAAGGATCGAGATCATAATCCAAAAGAAAATTTAATTTTTTTTTTTTTATTGGAGATAATGAAAATGAATTGCAAGCTCAGGTAACTTGAGCTCATTTCCATTTTTCTCATATATATATATATATATATATATATATATATATATATATATATATACATACGTGAATCCACCTGAAGTTTTTCCTTCTTTCTTCTTATTTCCTTTTTACTGATTAGTAAATAATTTCCACGAAATTCAAACGTATGAAACACCATTAACGATGAATTTTCATGCATACAAATATTAATGATAAAATGTGCTTGTAATTCATGACTTATCAAGTGCTTTTGTGCATCGTAATTTACATAGAAAATTGTGGATTCCAAAGTTTTCCATAGACGATCAAGAAACTATATGAACAATTTCTGAATTGGTGAAGGTTTTGCACAATATTACTCTAGTGTAAATGAAAATTATGATCTTGACACCTAATTGTGGAATCAGTAACACAGAGTTAAGCTAACTAACCTGCAGGCGGCTGAGAGATAAAACCGTGTGCATTGGAAGCTTTAGCAGCTTCTACCACTTCCTCCACTGATGCAGCTTCTTTTTCCAAACAGTATGTTTGCTTTTATAGATGTTGCAGAGAGTGCTGCCTCCTGACTCACTCATTACATCTGTGATCTCAACCACTCGAGTTGAAACTTGCTAATATCCTGCCAATCCAATACTTAGGTCGCAAAGGGTATGCAAATTTCACTCACTCCCTTGAAGTCCACTCCCTCCCGTGACAATTTTAAAGATCTCTCGTTCTATACTCTCTGAATCAATCTTGGGTACTCTCCTCATATCGTCCATTATTTTTGCTCCAGCAGATTTTGCTTCAGAAATGTATTTAATATTGGAATAACGGCTTGTTTAAAAAAAATGGCTTACAGGTTGGCGACCATGATGGCAGCTCCAGCTGCGAAGACATCACCGCCCTCAACATCATGGTTCATGACCAAGCGACTCTCGTACCAGGCAACAAGTGCCCAGATGGAGGCCTAATTTGATGGACTCTTCCATGGCCACACAGAATTCTGATATGGTCTTGTGCTCCCCAACAAATGAGTAGACAGTGCAGATGGATGAAATGGCTTGCTCGACAATAGCACCAGCCTCACTGTATTCTCCTCTGATTTTTCCTTCCAATACCCATTAGCATTCTACCATACATGATTCTTGGTAAGATGAGAAGCATAGCTGTGGGGAAGACCACAAGAGCCAGCCTCCATACTAGTATGAATCCAACAATGGAGGAGCTGAAAATGGTCGTACAATTCATTATAAAGTAGGGTATTTGCAGGATAATTAACCATTCTTTAGATGGATGCTCTCTAAAGAAAGTAGGGTGAAATACTTGGCTTCTCATTGAGGATAAGGATACAAATTTTCAGACACAGTTTCTATAAAGCATGTAAGACGAGAGACTTGCCTTCTCACTGAGGACATCTTGAATTACAAGGCTATCACTAGAGACACTGGCAATGACATCAGTAGTAGTGGCCCCCTCGAGGTCGAAGTACTCAACATCCTGTCTCAATACGGCTTTCAAATATTGGGCTCTCATTCTTGATGCCTATCTCTATTCAGTTCTCGTCCAACAATATCCTGCTGCAATCACCAAACTGATCAGCAGCATATCTCATTGTCAGAACAAGAGAAAATAACTAAAAAAGAAAGACATAGAGTACATAAGAAACAAGTCACCCATTGTGCGCATGCCAAGGAGACCAAATATAGAACATCCTGCAAAGAAAGTGAAGCAAACCTGCATGCTTAATGAACACACACATACATACATACATACATATAAATATAAGCATAAAGAAACACGAAAGCATGACAGAGAATCATCAACCTTGTTAGTTCTCTTTGTAAATTGAAAAGCAGAGGATGGTCTGTTTACTAAAATGTTGATTAACTTGCTAGTAATCAAAAGCACAATTGGCGACTATAAGCCACTTCCAACAGAGCTGAAGAATCCGAGAACCATCAGCCACTTATCAGCGCCATCTGCATGCTTAAAAATAGACCAAATGCTGCCAACCTTCTCTTTTTTTCTTCTGACTACCAATGTCCATCTCAAGTTTTGATCCTTTGCCTTCTAGTTTCTCTTTCAGGCTGTTTGGTTGGGTTATCTACATGCTTCACACATATGATGCCCATTTTATATGCACATTTGCAAAGATGACTAGGTACATAACCTACCAGCATGCTTGTTGACTTCATGTGCATTCCTAACCTCAAGGCTTTAATATATGTTAGCACATGGTGTACTGTTGGGATATCTAAAAAATGGACTAAGTACCCTTATATTTCTTAACGTTTTGCTTATTGGATGTCAAAAGTCTGAACTGTTAGCTGGAGAATTATTCCAGTTGGAACATGATATATACAAACTGTTTTCTGTATTTGCGATGACATGTACGGTTCCTTGGTCCTGGTTTAAGATTACTCCCACCAATTCCACCAGTCATCCCACACATAACTTATCTTATTAAAAATCAAAATGGTTTATATGTCAATAAACAACATTACCAATTCTCTAAAACTGTTTACATCTCCAAAACAGTTAACATTTTCCGAGTATTTTTATACCTATATACTACATCTCATTGCACTCATGTCCTAACATCATGCTATTTGCCTCCACTCCCGAATCAGTTGTCATTCTGCCCAATATCCTCCAGTTACATCGCCTCATCACATGAAAAGAAATTAAATGATGCAAACAGTCGGAGAGAAATGTTGATGTGTTGTCTACAAATGTGTTTGCTAGATCACTTATTACTCATTTACAACTGCTAGCGGTTTACAATTATGTCAAAGTATTGAGATTCTCTAAAGCTATGCATATCTCATATTACTATAGTTTTACATATGTTCTTAATATAGTAGTGTCTTATTCTAAATGCTTAGAGTTGCACTCTGGAAACTCACTCCAGCTAAAATTCACAGTTGAAAAGTCTCACACACCTCCAACTACAAGTCAACAATCGAGTATCTCAACCATCAAACAATCGTTCCAGAAAAAAAAAAAAAAAAGCATTTTTTTTTCGTTCTTGTAATTGACAACTTTCCAGTTATCATTGCAATTTGCGATTCAAGAACTCCTATCGAATAATGAATAAATGTGATATTACAAATTCCATGATTCTTTTTTTACGCAAGAATTGCATTTATCGCAAAATCTAAATAAATATAGAAATAAAAGAGGTAACTTGGCATTTTCTAAATCCTTATAAGCCATTGATTTCATCATCATTTTCTTAAAAAATTGCGTAAGCAAAAATTTCTTGCAAGTTGTTAAGAGTTCGAATCATGACAGTGATGACTGACAATTATCAAATGAAAGGGGGGGCATGTTACCTTGGCCGAGCCAAATTCAAGAAATGGGTCGCTTGCGTTTCGCCAGAATTAGACGCCCAGGTGGTACTTTGCCCTAGAATTTGGGGGAAAATTGTGAGGTTCTGAGAAAGGGGGCTTGGAGTTGGGCATTTTGGAATTTGGAAGAAGAGTCTCAATATGGGATTTTGGGGATGACGATGATAATATATTGGGGTATTTACTGGTTTGTCCCTCAAATCTTTAAATATTATGATTTTACCCCTCAAATCTTTATATTTATGATTTTGCCCTCCAAATCTCATCAGTTACAACAATTTTGCCCCTCTCTCTAACTTTGCTTAACACAGTTAATTTTTTGACCATTTTACCCATCATTTTCTCTTCTATTTTTCACTCCCCCACCTACCCGCCAAGTACCCCACCCACGCACACGCTCTTGACCCTGCTTCTCTCCTCCATATCCACTTCTAATCCCCAAAAAACCAAAAAGCAAAGCCTGTGCCCTCCTCCACACCTCCTCCCCCCGCCCACCCCCCGTCCGCCCGGTCCTCCAACGCCAGCCGCGCCGCCCCCCCGAGTCCACCGCCAGCAAGGCCGTCGCCCAGTACACCCTCGACGCCCGCCTCCACGCCGTCTTCGAGCAGTCCGCCGGAAAATCTTTCGACTACTCCAACTCCCTCCGCAGCCAGAACAGCCAACCCTTCCCGCCCTCCTCCTCCGCCGCCGACGAGCACCAGATCACCGCCTACCTCTCCCGCATCCAGCGCGGCGGCCACGTCCAGCCCTTCGGCTGCACCCTCGCCATGGACGACTCCTCCTTCCGCCTCATCGCCTTCTCCGAGAACGCCCCCGACCTCCTCGACCTCGTCCCCCAGTCCGTGCCCGTCCTCGGCGACCAGCGATCCGTCGACCCGCTCACCATCGGCACCGACGTCCGCTCCCTCTTCACCCCGCCTCCGCCGTCCTCCTCGAGCGCGCCGCCACTGCCCGCGAGATTACCCTCCTCAACCCCATCTGGATCCACTCCAAGAACTCCGGCAAGCCCTTATTTTCAAGGATTGAGTTCATACAGTTTTTTGATTTTGTTGGATTCAGAGTGAATCAGAGATTTTTGTCTAGTACTAATCAAATACCAAGAGTTCCAAACTTTCTACTCTTGTTTACAAATTTAAGAAATGTGATGTTACCGTGTCATAGCACTGGAATTCTCCGACTCCAGGGAACTTCCACGGCCCGTTGCTCTCAGGATACGACGGGTATCTCAGCTCTCCGCAAGGGCCCAACCCCACTTGAATTTCCTGCAACAAATCCAAATTATCACCGCTAAGTATGCAGGCCCATTTGCACAAGCAGTAAAGGACCCAATCTGAGCAACCGTAAGAAAGAGATGGGGCACATACCGCAATCACATTGCCAAGGTAGTCCCTGAACCTGTCGCAGAAGCTTCTCATGTAATCAGCGTAGACTTGGATGGGAGTTCTGCCTCTCAGCACCGTTAAGTATGCAAGCCCTTCTGTTTTGTTTGGTCAAATGTTTAAGTTTCAACAGAGATCGAATACAATTTGCCTTGGATTGAAGTTTTTGTACTGGAAATTCTTTCTCATAAGAAAATGGAAATACCTGCAAGAATCGCCAACACCACACTGATGGAAGGACATGACCATCTGCAGCTTCAAGCCGTGCCTCTCAACCATCCGCACAAGCTCAGTATACGCCTCCCAGTTATACCTCATCGGCCCGTCCCTCTTGACCAGCCCCCACCACACGTCCACCATCACCCCTTCCACTCCGGCGCTCTTCAGCGCCATCAGACTCGCGTTCAACGCCCGCCCCCGGGTCAGCCCCCCGCCTCCGTTAGGCGACACCGTGTTAGGGAAATGAGGGGTAAAATAGATAAAAAATTAACTGGGTTAAGGAAAGTTAGAGAGAGGGGCAAAATTGTTGTAACTGATGAGATTTGGGGGACAAAATCATAAATATGAAGATTTGGGGGGTAAAATCATAATATTTAAAGATTTGAGGGACAAACCAGTAAATACCCCTAATATATTTGAGTCGCAGTGATTAGTTTTAGAAGCTTCGGCTTAAACGAGAGGTAGGGGAAATTCTAAATGCACACCACATTTTACTTGTGAGCACCACTTACTATATAGTAAAGTGATTTACAATATAGCGGAAAATGGTGCTCACATGAAAATATGGTGCGCAGTTAGAACTTCCCGAGAAGTAGGCTGAAGTTTTGAAGAGGGAGACTCGGAAAGAGTTTAGTCTGGCCAAATAAATCTTTGGGGCCCAGTTATGAGGGGACAAAGAACTGGCTTGTCTATTAAAAAATTTAAATTAGAAATAAATTTTTTATTTATTTAATTTAAATTTTAAATGAGACTGGCCAAATTAGTTTTTTTTCTTTCTTGGGACCAAATTAGTTCTTAGGTATGTCTATTCTTATTCTTACCCTTAGCAAAATGCTAGAAAAAGTAGTTTTAGGTTAGCAATGAAGTATAGTTTCGATTATTTTTTAAGCTTATTTTAAATGGCCAATTACAGTAAGACTCTAAAAATTAAAGAAGCAAGACTCAGTGTTAACTATTATTCTTTAAATTTAAAACTCTTATTGGACTCTTAACGTATTTAGTCAACCATTTGAGTTTGAGTTTTTTTTATACAAATGGAAAATTCCAATATGAAATTGGTATGAGAGAACAAATTTAAGATACAATTTGAATTTTTTTTTTAGGTTTTATACATATTTGTTTTAAATTTACCGTTAATTAGTTTTCTTTTATGGGGGAGACTTCGCTTGCTGGTCGGGTTTTAATACCCGATCAGCACGTTCCAAAATATTTGAGGGGATATTTTGGAAAAAATTTTGGGTGCAGAGAGTAAAATGATAGTATTTTAAAATAAGAGTTTGGTGTAAAGGGTATCTATGGTATCAAGAGTAAAATGCAGTGCGCAAATAAAATTTCCCTCCTTTTACCTGTTTAACTTAAACTATATTTTTTTATGAAAATTCTAAATTACCCTCTTTTAGACTTGTTTTAGGTGAGCTCTTATTGAGAGAGAGAGAGAGAGAGGAGAGTATTAATAACAATGAGCAAACTATTAACTAACGACATTAAAAATTCAGAAACTAAACTTGAAAAGTAATAAGTTACAATATACTTGTAGTACAGTAGGTCTTATTACAATTAACACTATTTTAAATAAGAGCGGATGGCAGGATAAACAAGTCAATAGCAAATACATAAGTTATGTTGAGTTTTATGAAGATTGATCAAGCCTTGTTCTCTAAAATTAAGCAACATCAAATATGAAAACTTCTTCAGAAGCGTTGAAGATGTGACATTGTTTTATACTGAGATCCTGAAAAGAAGCAAGCTTGCTAGTAATTCTCATGGCAATGCTCACCAACATCCATTGCACTTCAGACCTGCAGCTTAGAATTCCTCCGAAATCTTGCACAGCAGACACTTCAACCATATCACTTCAACCATATCGACTATATCTGAATCCGATGAATTTTATTAGGAATATTAGTGCTCTACTATTGAGCTGTTAGTTGTCCAAGTCAATAGCAATTTGTTATGGTAAGTTTGTTAGTTTGTTAGTTTATGTGCTGTTGATTTACCTACGCTTTAGGTGAGTAGGCCTAGTCTTTAGGAGACTAGGTGGCCTCATTTTGTTTTTGTTTGTTTTACATATTATTAGTAGTGCCACTTTTTCAGTTAGAACTTTGGGTTGTATTGCCTATATATAGGCTGGTTGTTTAATGAAATAGTGCAGCAGTCAAGTACCATCTTTTGCATTTGGTTTCATCTTTCAATTTATTTATGAGCTCTATTTCTATCAGTGGTATCAAAGCCGAAGAGTGATAAAAAAAAAAAAAAAAAAAAGAGTTCTAAAGTGAGTTTTTTTTTTTTAAAGAGAGAAAATGGAGTGAGTGAAGAAAGTAAGTCTAGAGAGTACATCAAGTTGAGGTTGTAAGAGTGAGTTGTTAGAATTAAAAAAAAAAGAAGAGAGTCGTGAGAGTACAGACAAAGCAAGTAATAGCTTCATTTTTTTTTATTGCAGCAGCTAGCAATTCTCATGGCCACCGACAACTTTGTTCAACCTTCAATTCCTCGCTTTGATGGTCATTATGACCATTGGAGCATGTTGATGGAGAATTTTCTAAGATCTAAGGAGTACTGACAGGTCGTCTCCGATGGAATAAGAGAACCAATAGCTGGCGCAATATTGTCTGATGCGCAAAGAACGAAGTTAGAAGGGCAACGACTGAAAGATCTCAAGACAAAGAATTATCTTTTCCAAGCTATTGATCGCTCAATCTTAGAAACCATTCTTTGCAAGGACACCTCCAAACATATTTGGGACTCCATGAAGAAGAAGTATTAAGGATCAGCAAGAACAAAGAGGCAGCAGCTTCAAGCACTTCGCTCAGAGTTCGAAATGCTATGGATGAAATCAGGAGAGTCGGTTACAGATTATTTTTCACGGACGATGGCAATCGTTAACAAGATGCGGATTCACGATGACAAGACGAAGGACGCCACTATCGTTGAGAAGATTCTTCGATCCATGACACCAAAATTCAATTTCATTGTCTGCTCTATCGAGGAAGCCCATGATATTGAGGAACTTTCAATTGACGAATTGCAAAGTTCCTTACTAGTTCATGAAAAAAAAAATTAACCAGCAGGAGAAAGAGGAGCAAGCATTGAAGATCTCAACAGAAAATCACTCGACACCGAGAGGAGATAGAGGACGAGGCAGAGGCAAAGGTAGAGGCAGAGGAAGTAATGATCGTGGCAACCAACAACAATAACACCAGAACCAAGAGAATCAATTTCAAGGAAGAGGAAGAGGACGAGGAGGCCACCATTCAACAACTTATAGACCAAAGTCAACAGACAAGTCCAATATTGAATGCTACTGATGTCATAGGTATGGCCATTATCAGTCAGAATGTAGAACTAATTTGAATAGGCAAAATGGAGAAAGAACTAGAACTAATTTGAATAGGCAAAATGGAGAAAGAACTAACTTTGCAAAAAAGAAGAAGAGATGTCTCTTTTGATGGTATGTCATGAGAATGAAGAAACTCAACAAAACATGTGGTATTTAGACACTGGCTGCAGCAACCACATGTGCGGAGATAAAAAGGCATTTTCTCACCTAGACGAATCTTTTCGCAACACTGTCAAGTTTGGTGACAACTCCACAGTCTCTGTTATGGAAAAAGGAAAGGTTACTCTCCAGACTAAGAAAAATTCCACCCACACTATCTCTAATGTTCCTTTTGTTCCAGATTTAAAGACCAACTTGCTTAGTGTGGGTCAGCTGCAAGAGAAGGGATACGAGATTTCTATCAAAGATAGAGTATGTCAAATCCAAGATACAAAGTTGGGCTTAATTGCTCAAGTCAGCATGACTGCGAATCGTATGTTCCCACTTTATCTCCACAATACTGATCATTCATACTTCTCAGTAAAATTGAAGGATGCGGCATAGCTATGGCATTTTCGCTATGGTCACCTGAATTTTGGTGGATTGAAGACTCTACAGCAAAAAAATATGGTGACTGGTCTTCCTCAAATTACTGCTCCATCTCAAGTTTGTGAAGAATGTGTTGTTAGCAAACAACACCGTAATCAATTTCCGCAAGGAAAATCATGGAGAGCAACGAAGAAATTAGAGCTGATTCACTCTGACCTTTGCGGGCCAATAAATCCATCTTCCAATGGAGGTAAAAAATACTTGAACACCTTCATTGATGATTTTAGCCGAAAAACATGGGTGTATTATTTGCAGGAGAAATCTGAAGCTTTTGCTGTATTTAAAAATTATAAAGTACTTATTGAAAAAGAAGTTGGCAGTCCAATAAAAGTTCTTCGCACTGATCGTGGTGGTGAATACAACTCACATGAATTTGCAAATTTTTGTGAGATCCATGGAATCAAGAGGCAACTTACAGCAGCTTACATGCCTCAACAAAATGGGGTGTGCGAAAGGAAAAATCGCACAATTATGAACATGGTGCGAAGCCTTTTAACAAGGAGTGGAGTTCCAAAAAATTTCTGGCCCGAAGCAGTCAACTGAAGCATTCATATTTTGAATAGAAGTCCCACATTTGTTGTTCAAAATATGACACCAGAGGAAGCATGGAGTGGACGAAGACCGTCGGTAGATCATTTCAAAATTTTTGGGTGTGTCGCCTATGCTCATATTCCAGATCAGAAGAGGACAAAGCTAGATGACAAGGGAGAAACATGTTTTTTTCTTGGTGTTAGTGATCAGTCAAAAGTTTATAAGCTTTACAATCCTGGCACTAAGAAAATTATCATCAGTCGCGATGTCATTTTTGATGAAGAACAAACATGGTTGTGGAGCGAGAATGGTGTTCGACAACAAATTCCAACATAATTTGAAGGTGATGAGGAAACACAAGAGCATATGGAGACTACGCAACAACTAGCACCCGGTCAAAATGCTCTAGATTCTCAAAGACCACCTACAACTGAAGTAGAAGATGGACAAAGGCCCCAACGCATTAGAAAAAAACCTGCATGGATGACTGATTATGAGGTAACTGGAATCGATCAATCTGATAACCCACTTATACATTTTGCTCTATTTTCCGATTGTGATCCTACAGCTTTCGAAGAGGCTATCAAAGAATCAAAATGGCAAAATGCAATGGATGAAGAAATTGCAGCCATTGAAAGGAGCAACACTTGGGAGTTGACTGATCTTCCAAGAGGGCACAAGACAATTGGTGTCAAGTGGGTGTACAAGACGAAATTGAAGGAGAATGGAGAAGTTGACAAGTACAAGGCACGCTTAGTAGCTAAAGGTTATAAACAAGAGTTTGGGGTGGATTATAGAGAAGTCTTTGCTCCAGTTGCAAGACATGATACGATCAGACTAGTGATTGCATTGGCAGCGCAATATTCATGGCCTATCTTCCAATTGGATGTGAAATCGGCATTCTTGCATGGAGACCTTCAAGAACATGTATTTATTGATCAACCTCCTGGTTATGTGAAGCTTGGAAGTGAAAATAAGGTTTATAAACTCAAAAAGGCATTATACGGACTAAAACAAGCTCCACGCGCTTGGTATAGTTGTATAGATGCTTATTTTTTTAAGGAAGGATTCAAAAAATGTCCATATGAGCATACACTTTTTACAAAGATTGGAGATGAAGGAAAATTGTTCATTGTTTACTTATATGTGGACGATCTTATTTTTACTGGATATGATAGTGCCATATTTGACAAATTTAAAAAATCTATGATGGTTGAATTTGATATGTCTGATTTAGGAAAGATGCATTATTTTTTGGACATTGAAGTAGTGCAATCTACAGCTGGAATTTTTATTTCTCAAAGGAAGTATATGCAAGAAGTTTTGGATAGATTTAAAATGAAAACTTGCAATTCTCTTAGCACACCTACTGAAGTGGGTTTGAAACTTGTTCGAGAACCTGAAGGAAGGAAGATTGAGAGCACTCTTTACAAACAAATTGTAGGCAGTTTGATGTATTTGACAGCTACAAGACCTGATATAATGCATGTTGTTAGTCTTATTAGCAGGTACATGGAGTGTCCTCGGGAGATGCATCTTTTGGCTGCCAAAAGAATTCTTCGGTACTTGCAAGGTACTTTGGAATTTGAGCTATTCTACAAGAACGGAGAAAAGTCAGATTTATTGGGTTTCACTGACAGTGATTATGCTAGAGATTTAGATGATCGGAAGAGCACTTCTGAATATGTGTTCATGTTTGGTTCGGGAGCTGTTTCGTGGTCTTCGAAGAAGCAAGCAATTGTCACTTTGTCAACAACAGAAGCAGAGTTTGTAGCTGCAACAAGCTGTGCCTGTCAAGCTGTTTGGTTGAAGAAAATTCTTGGAGAGCTAAATTTCAAGCAACAAGGGCCTATAACAATTTTTTGTGACAACAATTCTGCCATCAAAATCTCTAAAAATCCTGTTCTGCATGGGAGAAGCAAGCATATAGATGTGAAGTTTCACTTCTTAAGAAACCTGACAAATGAAAGAGTCATTGATCTTATCTACTGTAAGGGTGAAGACCAGATTGCTGATATAATGACCAAGCCCCTCAAGTTGACATCATTCATGAAGCTCAAAAAATTGCTTGGAGTCTCCACTTTGGAAGATCGAGTTTGAAGCAAGTATTTCTTAAACTGAATGATGAATAATTTTCAGTTAAAGGGAGGGATTATTAGGAATATTAGTGCTCTACTATTGAGCTGTTAGTTGTCCAAGTCAATAGCAATTTGTTATGGTAAGTTTGTTAGTCTGTGTGCCGTTGATTTATCTAGGCTTTAGGTGAGTAAGCCTAGTCTTTAGGGGAGTAGGTGGCTTCATTTTGTTTTTGTTTATTTTACATGTTGTTAGTAGTGCCACTTTTTCAGCTAGAACTTTGGGTTGTATTGCCTATATATAGACTGGTTGTTTAATGAAATAGTGCAGCAGTCAAGTACCATCTTTTGCATTTGGTTTCATCTTTCAATTTATTTATGAGCTCTATTTCTATCAAATTCCTCTGACAATCCACTCTACAACAAGTTCTCAAAAACTAAAGATACTTCATGAAAGCAAACAAAGCTGCAATATCTAAGAAAAAACATTTCGCAGCACACCTCAATTATAATGAAATACAGATCGATAAAAGTTTAGGTCATATCTATTGCACAAAAAGAACAATAAAGAATGATGATATATATTTTCATCAGTTCTCATCAAATGCAAACAATATGCATGTAATTAAACATTATTCATCCAAATCACAAAATTCAAAGCTAGTTGCTATAACACTGTCTTCATGAGCAATTGCAAAACAACATTATGATATTTCTCCAAGCAACAACATGAGCAGCAGGACTTCAGTTCACTTTGGATCACTGAAGAAACGGTTGATTGATGGCATCATCTCAGGCCTTTTGTTGCAAACAAACTTCCTGAGACTGTGCTCGGCGTATGTCTGCCCCTCAGCATAGTTTTCCAGCACTCCTGCAGCCCTCGCTTGTTTGTTTACCCTGTTCAATGCAAAAAATAACTTGTCATGATAGTGGCTGTACAAAATTATGTGGGTTAGAGATGACTAGGCAAGCCGTTAATAAATTAAATAGGTGTATTGCTGCCATATAAATAAAATTACACTGAAATTTCTAAAGTAGTCATTACTTCTGCAACCTATCTGAGAATTTTTTTTTTTTTCTACGAAGAATACATTTATTTTCAGCTCCTGTTCCATACAAGCAGACTGAAATAAGAATTGTAAAGAACGCCAACTCTAAATACTTTCTAGTGCTCCTTCCACCCTTCAGAAAATTTTATTACTTGTAATAGCAAAATTCTGACACCACGATTGTTACTGTTACCTACTAGCGAGCGAGTATCAAGGACAAGTGCCCCAACTAACCTAAGAGAATTACTTTTTTCTGGTGCTAATGCACGATAAAGGAACGAGGGAAGAAACTATAAATAAGGATAATTTTCTTCTTGCAAGCAAATATATAAAATTACAAGTTGCAGAAGTACAAATATTTGATAGAAATTTTGTACGTCTACACAATATACAAGAAGCACAACTAGTAGACCAGTAGATGTCCAATATGCTAAACAAATTTTCATTTATACGCTCTTTCTCCACCCATTTTCTTTCTGAGAAAAAGTATAATACATATCGTTGTACATATATTTGCACGTTGTAGAAACTAGAAAGCCCCTATAGGTGGTTGATTAATATATGCATGCATCGACATTGGCTTCCACAGAAGTAAAATTCTGACTTTGATCCTGCCAATATGAAATCTCTTGTCAAATATTCAAGGAAAAGCACCATTTGCTTACTTTATTGACAATATCTTATAGATGTTTGTTAACTAAAATGGCTCAAAATTGCCAAATTTGAAGTTCTAATTCTTATTCATTGACCTTCAACTATTAGAAGTAGAGTAGGAAATAAATGGTAAGGAAGATTGAGGTTTGATATTCAAGATTTGAAGAAATATATATCTAATTTCACGAACTTGCACCCCATTACGGAACCAAGTTACAAGATGATACGGATTTTACAGTGTAGATTGACAATTTGGGATTAAAACAATAAGCAAGTGTACCATATGTATGGATAGTGTCCACTGGTGAGTATCTGGAAGATTCTAGTTGAAAAAATTGTGGAATGTGAGTTTATGTGAAGCCCTATGCAGATCCAGCAAATTCATGATGATACTTCATGTTGACAAAGCCTGACCTAGAAAAATTCACATGGGAGAAAGTTGTAGAGCTTTAAAATATCTTTCTAACTGAGAATCATCTTAATCTGAGTTCAAACTCATAAATTATGACTATTCTTTTCTGAAGTACTTCAAAACTGGCTCCTGTCGGGTTTTTCATTTTGGATTCAGATTTGGGATTCTTTTTAGTTGTTTTTTAGATACGTCTCAGATTAGGGTTTTTCCCTTATAGTCCTAACTATAAAAGCACATTTGTGAATTATGCTGGTGATTTTTTGGAGGCTTTTGAGAGTTTTTTTGGTAGCTTTATGGAGACTTTGGATATCCAAGATTAAAAAGAAATTTTGTAAAGATCTTCTGTGAAGGGCCTTGTTTGGAGATCAATGTCTACATCAATATCTCCATCTTCTAAACATCTGTCGTCTTGTATGTGGTAATTTTTCAATGTTTAGTGTCTTTTAATTCCTATGCTTAATTTATATTGTGAATAAGGGTTTATCGCCTATGGTGAATGTAAGGATTGGGTTTCATAGTAGGTGTCTAATAACTTTACGAAAGAGCTCTTAGATCGCTAGCGACATTGGAAATCTATCACTTGTAGGAACGAGCAATTATAAAAGTCAAAATCCATAGTGCAACTTCTCGAATTATAGTTTTTTTTACCTCTGGGCTATGAGGTGTTTTCCACGTTAAGTCCTCAGCTCTTCGTACCTAAAGGAAGAATCGTCTGGCACATACTGCAATCTAGGAAATTTACAGCCATGATTTGAAATCAACTACAATTTAGGAAACTTTATAGCTAAACTGTAATCTCTAGTTCATATCCTCTCTCTTAATCCGACTATAACAAGAATGGCAAACCCAATACCCATCCTGTTCACAAATAGTTTTTATAGCCAAAGAGACCTCTACAATACAAGTGTCTCTCCACTCTATAACAACCTAGAGGTGCAATCTTGAATAGCTACATGAATGGCTTGTCTTGAAAAATTCTTCGATTTGCTTTCTTCCCCATTGTCTTTATGCAATAACCCACTGCACTCACCAATAATAATTAGCTACTAAAGGATCAAATCAGCTTACACAATCACTCAATTTAATTAATTACCCATGATTAAATTCGGGTTTCCCCAGTGCATCCATGTTAGTCGTGGATCATACATAAATATCATCTAAGCAACTAAATACTATCCGAGTTGTAGGTATTTTCTTTTTTCTCACAACACATCCAAAATAAAGGAAAATGGTATTAATTTAACATTTCTATGTAAATGACTAAGGTCCAATATGCTACATGCTTATCCTTATGGTGGCGCATTTGCCGTGTTATGATCACATAAGCGATAATCCATATATGAACCATTGTAGTAATTACTATGTTAAAGAAGCCCTTGTAATATTTTATTCACATCTAAAGATAACATGTAGCTTTTAGACAACATGAGAATTGCCTATATGAATATTTTTCTAATATTCAGATTGAACACAAGCATTAAAATAACAAAAATACCATTCTCAACCTAGAAAACAACAAAATTATTCAATCATTGTACCAGACTAAGAATGCAAATGTAACCAAAAAAATAATAATAATAATAATAATAATTGTTTCCTATTGAATCTAGAGTAATTAACATTAATTAATTTACAAATTCGCAGCAGATTCATCTTCCTAAAACTCAAAATCTCCCAACCAACCCTTTTTTCTCCTTTTCAATCCAAACTAATATTATGGAAAGATTCAAAGAAGTCATTTTGTTACCTAAGTCAAGTTCCATAATAGGAAACTAGACTAGATTCATTATAAGAAATCAATTAAAATGAAATCGAAGTAGGACCTACAAAAATTGCCAGAAGAAATGACAATGGACGGACCTTCAAAACTACGTCAAAATTTATTTTAAAATTGTATAATAAATTATATGTTGTGCAAAATATAATATTTTTATTTTATAATTCTATGCAAATTTATGTCGTTATAGTAATTTCTCCTTCATATGAAATATTAGTATAATAACCTAGTCTAATTTTTCTTTTTCTTTTTTTTTTAAATAATTCTTGATGCAAGTCCTCTTTTTTTAATCACCGAAGAGCAAGTATTGCGCATGCAAGAAAAGAAAGTGCATATTTTGAAAAAAAAAAAGATTAAAACTAAGAGGCTGAGTTTTATAGTTTATTTTTACAGTTTAGAATAAAATAGAATTATTAAATTCAGCCCATGATAGGCTTGTCCAAACGGGCCGCCCGGCCCGGATTTCACCCCGTGCCTTCAACCGCACCTGACAGATCTGGGCGGAAGCAGGAGCCCAGTTAGCTCGAAAAAAGCCCGTTTGGGTATTTTATTAAAAAATAATTTAGACACCAAAAATATCAAAAAAATAAATAAAATAAAATAAATTACAATTTACATGAAATTTTTTATATTAAATTTGTAATATTATTTCTCATAAAATTAATAAAATAGTTGATTTTTCAATATTGTATTTTACATATCCCATATATATTCATATAATTTAAATAAAAAACACTCACAACAATTTAATATTACCTATTTTGGTGGACATAATTGATTTCAATAGCATTATAGGTTTCGGGACAGGCCGGGTTTTAAAGGCCATACCGAACACGGGGCGGTGGTTGACCGGGACCCGACCAGGTCCCGGCCTTGACTGACACTTGGATCCCGGCCCCGATGGCCGATGAAGTTACCTGACTCCGGGGTTGACGGAGATATTGCGGACGAGCTGGAACGCGCAGATCCCGATCGCAGCTCCAACCGCAGAGCAAACAGAGGGTAAACCTAAACGTCAACGAGTCAATGCGCTCAATCAGTTAGAGCTTGAAGGCTCCATCTACAACAAAATCAAGAAACGAATAGAGTGAGTGAGTCAACGGATCGAACCTCAGGCCTCAGCCATCTGTTGGCGGTGGAGGGCGCCATGGAGACAGCCGGCGAAAGAGGAGCAGCTGCGAGATTTGGGTAAGAATCTTTGGGAATGGGGAATGCGAAGGACTGCTCCCCTGTTATTTTATTTTTGTTTATTTAAATATATAATAAAATATTGAAATTTTCCATTGGCTCGTTTTTTTTTTGGCGGTATATACTAACGTACGTTACTTGCCTCTCGCGGAGGGACTGGACTGGGAATTTAATTACAATTTTTGTTGATGGGCTAATTTGCAAAAAAGAGTGGGTCAACATTCCATTTCTTCGGGTGCGCCCATCGTCGCACCCCTCCACTAAAAATGTCAGTTCTATTATTATTACCCTGAAATCTTGGGCATCAGAGAATATCTCTATTTGTTAGTTAGTTAGCTAGCCACTTAAACTTCAACCTGGGAAATTTTAAATGCGTCCCTTTGTTTTTTTTTTAAACCCACCCTTTTCCTAAGTTAGCCCACCTAAGAATTTGGAGAGTTTCCAAATTCCTAGTGAGCCCACCTTATAACTGTCCGAGGTTTGAGTCCGAACAAAAAAAACACTAAAAAGTAGGCTTACTAGAAAAATTAGTGTGGTCCTTTGGAAACTCCCAGAATTTGAAAATAACTGATTATCCTTTTCTTTTATTAAGTTACCATTATCTTTCAATACCACATTAACTTAATAGAAATTCAAAAAATCCTAAGTCCTAACTCCAAATCCCTTTCTATTTTCTTGCTTCTCTCAAGTCTAACAAAAGATCAGAGGATTCACCTTGTTTGGAGATATGAGCCTACTTTTCTTTCTCTTTGAACTAAATTTTTGTCATTTTATTTTAAAAAAAGCATAGATCAAATTTTATTTGGGTATTAATACTCGAACAAGTATTATATCGTCCAAGTATTAACACTCTCTCAGTAACACACAACCAAAAGGATCTGGAGCTCAATTATGTGAGTACAGGGATGTAAGTATAGGGGTAAAATTTTGTATGAATTCACTTGATAAAACACTCTTTTTTTCACAATAGCTAGTGGGTGCACTTAGAAAGAATGCTTACTTGGAAAAAGGTAGGCTAATTTAGAATTACCATCCTCATTATAAGTTTACTATTTAAATTTTTTTATTGAGTTAACCTCTTTCTTTTCGGTTGCATTCAGTTCCTACATAATCCAGCCCATTAACCATGTCATGAAAAATCTCTCTCTTATCCTCTCTATCTCAGCCTTAACTATTAAACTCATAAAATAATTTATTTCTTCCAAATCTATTCACTAACACTAATTTAAATACAATCTTCATAATTGTTCAAAAGAATTCGAAAAGATTTGAAGAGAGAAGAGAAATAAAAATTAATAAGGGCAATTTGAAAAATATACTCACTAAAAATCTTTATTTTTAAACTTTACCTACTTGGAAAGCGAGCATAGTTATTAAAAAAAAAAAAAAAAAACCTCATTTGCAATAAAGATTTGGCCTAAATTCCAATTGCTTAGCGTGCACCCATTGTGGCTCCTTTGCATTAAAAATGTTACTTCTATTACAATTACCCCAAAATAGGGGGAATCAGAGAAAATATCCGTACGTTGTGAAGGAATATTTCTTGATGCTAAAAAGATACCCATTTAAATTCCAGAATATTCTCAATATTTGAAAATGACAATTTTGCCCCCAAATAACAGTCAATCTTTCAATTATTCTTCCATTTCTTCTCGAAAAGAAATTACTCTCACAAATGCTCCCAAAGGAAGCTAAGGTTATATACTTGGAAGATTAGTTTTAAACTGTTCTAGGGTGTTTTGGAGTGATGTGTTATGAAATGCTCATAAAAATGCTTAGTTGTGAGTTTTTGAATAAGTATTTTAAGGTGTTTTTAGAACATCTTAGAACACGTGGAGAGGTGTTTTGGAGTGTTTTGTAGATGTTTTAGAGTATTCTAAATTTTTTCTCCAAAAATATAGATTTGTCTTTTATATATTTATGAAATATATGAAAACTCATGAGAAAAAACTCAAGCATATGCTTAAATACCTCAAAACCTATATGTAAAGCACTCCAGAATACATGCCACTAAAATACTTCAAAACACTTTGTTTTTGACATTTATGCACGTCATAAGTCACTCCAAAATACATGCCACTAAAATACTCCAAAGCACTTTGCTTTTGACATTTAAACACGTCATAGGTATTTTGATCGTTTCAACATTGTTTTTAAGTTGTTTTTTTCTTTTCTTTTTTTCCCCAAAGAAAATGATCCCATTTGCCTGTGCTTTCCAACTACTGTGCTTTCCAACCACTTAAGGATGAAAATGAATGGATTCAAGAGTAAATCATTAATTCTTCTTATTTTAAAAATTAAAATAAAAAATATATATTTTTCTAATTTAAAATTTTAAATAGAATATAGGGAGAGAACAAACTCCAATCAGTGGGCAACGAATTAAGAAACCAAACAGTCAACTGGGAAATGCAGCACAAACATACAAAGTTATCGATCACACGTATTAACAAACCATAGATTGTGAAGGCCCACGAACTACAAAAAAATTTAGCTAATCAGAATCCACAGAGAACAACAAATAAGATGAAATACAGAAAGCACGTATCTTCCGACAGTGTACAGACTCCGGACCGTACAGTAACAAGAAAACAAAACAAGCCTGTAAAATGTACACAACTAAATAAAAACAAAAAACCATAACAAACAACACCCAACTCTCCTGTTACTGATTCTGTATGCCCTTGGAAAGTCCTAGTATATATATCATCATCAGTATCCATCTCCCAGTGGCCACCTCTTCTTGGAGAGACAATTACTCAGCTTACTGGCTCCGTGGCGAGACATAAACCAGTCTTTTCAACTCTTTTCTGATTCATTCTGAAGCCTCCGTGCTCTGTCTCGCCACGAACCTTTCTGCATAGAAAGCACCTGCACGAGCGCAACAGGAACATTTAAAATTTCACCATCACCATCACAATATCGTACCAGAAATAACAAGTAGAGAAAAAAAGAAAGCAGTCTTTGCCTTGTCGCTTAAGAGCGGGGTGGTGGTGAGATCATTTTTTCCATTATTACCGACTGCTGTCCCGTTCTCACTCTCCTCAGCTGATCCAACAGTGTCACGTGTAAGTTTCACTGGTGAAGATGCTGCTGCTGCTCCAAACATTGCCTGGTCGTGGGCAGCCTTGATTTCTTCCTCGCGCCTTGCCTTCACAGATAAATTTGTATGCACAGATGAAGTTAGCTGTGCTGTCCTCTAGCAAATGTCTGCTATTCAATACTGACATGCTACAGTAAATATTTCATAAGTAGATAAGTTACCTCAACAGCAGAGTATCGAAAGCTTCTCCCTATGTTTTTGATAGACGAGATATCTTCAGCCACTGGCAATCAGGCAACAGGAACATAAATTCAACTATGTTAATAAGGAACATACAAGTAGCTAAAAAGTTTGGGTGGCAACTATCACAACGTAATAAAGGAGAAATTCTCATGCACATGTTCAAGATTACCAAAATTATATACCAAAGGCTTGGCGATGCATTTGTAGCACAAGAAAGTGCTTTATGCTAGTCCAGAAAGAATCAAACATAATACCAACACAAACCTTTTACTAGTGTCTCTTGGAAGAACAGACCAAATAGCCTGGGCTTTCTCCTAGGCCTATTAGGAGAAAATAAACATAAAAAAAAGCACCCAAGCTTTAGATTTAAAAATGGGTTAGCATGAACCTAACAATGCACATCTTAGAAGGAAATCTACAGTTAACCGTGAGCCTGTAATTGTGATAGCAGAGGGCAACAGCTTCATAAGAAGAAAAGGGTTGCAACAAAAATCCATCCTACACTTCCTTCTGTGGTATAGTAAGAACGGATTCCCCATCGCAGAAATAAATAAATTAATTAAAAAAATAAAACTCCATTCAGTCAATAAATTGCTTGTTTATTGATATTTATGTTCTGGTCTCAGAGCCATGATAAAGTGATAGGTTGTAGCCATGAAGGGTATCCAGATACTCTTTAAGGTTAAAATTGGAAATAAAAGTTGAAAGGACAAAAAGGAGCATCATACCATGAAGGGTGAGAGAATATGAATCACTTAAGTCAAGGGACGACATAAACCATAAACTTGGCTGCCACATAATTTATGGAGTAAGAAAATAATCCAACCAACATCTGGATGCAACCAAGAAAACTAATAGATGACATACAAGTTAACATTAGCGACAAATTGGCAAGATAAAGAAGCACCAAATATCAGAACAAATTCGAATAATAGACAGGAAGTTTAGTGAAAAAGATGTTATAATGAAAATTCTGAATCTACTGTGGTAAACCAAGGAAAGAAAGATCCAAGATAACACCCCAAAGCCAAGGAAAATAGAGTTTTCACATCCAAAAAGCCATGAGTCATGCAATTTCCTGACAACTATTCTTGCAAATAAAATCGGGAATGCATGCCAGAGGATTAGAGGAGTTCACTAGAAAAAGCTAAATAGTCTACAAATCCACAAAAACAGAAAATAACATCAAGAATATGGATGAAAAATTCACCTTCGGTTTCCTCGTCATCATCATCAAGAGGGGCATCCTTGTTGAAATCAAATCGTTCCCACCCAGAGCTCATGCCCATAATTGAGTCCTTTGCAGCTGCAGCCAAGTATCATTTATGACATTACTCATGATATATGAAACACTTGACTTCATAAGTTGATTGCAGTATATCAAGTTTTGTTATCCTCAAAAGGTGAAAACCTATGATGTATATAACACTTCCCCAAACAAAACTTTGGCATGTCCCGTTGCATTGGACACAACTTCCATGTTGGTTAGAGTTTAATATTTACACACGAGTTTACCTTTATTCAACTTAAAATATGTGCAAATAAAGTATGTTATGCTATCCATTTGACAAAAAAAAGCAGAACACTTCATTATTCAATATTTATTAATGTTTAGTTTTTTTCACAAATAGCTCAATACATATATTTATGAGTTAAATATGCATATATGTTTTCTTAAAAGAATATGTCCAGCTATGTCCTCGCATATATATTGGAGTTGCCATGTCTGACACTTCCATCGTGCTGGAGCATGAACGTATGTCCGTGACTACAAATTATAGGTGAAAACTATTTACTAAGAACAATAGAATATCTACTGCTGATAGGGGAAAACATATCCATAGTTACGATAATCACATTTACCAAAACAAGACATTTTTGACATTGTCAATTGACGATATACCATACATGTTTAACCTACGAGCCACATAAACCCATTGTTAGGTAGCTCAACTACAATATATATTTATAAGTAAGTTCCACTTACAATAACAGAAATAGACTAAAAAATCCTTTAGGACATCATTTTGCTTTATACAACCAGATAGACCTATCAACCTCACGATATATTCGTTTGAAACCTAATCCCAACTTCTATTATAGAATCAAAACACATAAACAGTGGGCAACCATGAGACGTACTCCCTGGATACAAAAAAAGACAGTATTAAGAACCCCAAGATTTGGTTGGCTGTCACAACATGGTAAGTTTGATTCAGCTTTAAGAGAGAACTATTCACCCTCTGCAGTTACAAGGCAACTGAAAATTGATAGGATCACAACAGAAAAGGCAATTCATTATGCAGATGGGCTTACTCAACCTTTAGAAATTTACAATGACAATGGTCCTCTGGAGGTCTATTTGTCTTGGGCCTCTAACAAAGGACAAGGTTGGGAAGGAACGAGCTTTAGCCAGTTACTAGTTGAAAAACACATGGTCAGATCACAAGATTGATCAATAATACTATGCTTGGTCGGCTCACTGAGATGGGATGGCTATAAGTTAAGCTAGACATATCAGTAAGTGGAAAGCCGGATTGCCATTATTTTACAATATTTATATTACCTGAAAGTAACATGTAATATCATGTTATAGCCAGACTGATAAAATACAAATGATGAAGCTTAAAAGGAAGCCAATACGTGTTTCCCATTCCACTGTTAGTTCTGTCTTTACTGCATAAAGATGGTTCTTTTGCTATACAGATATAGGGAGCTAGATAATACTGCACCCAACGCTTATATAGATCCTGAATTCCTGAAAAGTCGTGTTCTTCTTAAAGAGTACTTATATTTTCATCATGCACTGTGTTTATATGCTAGTTAGGGCCCTTAGGGGTCAAATTTTCTTTTTACCAGGCCTGCTGACAATTTACGTGCCAAAAAAATGCCTTCTTCTTGTAATAAAAGCTCAATATGTGCCTTTAAGGGGAACTGGCTCTAGTTACCACTTCTAGGCTAGATAATATATTCCGCGATTATGGAGAAAGAATCTGCAATACATATTGTGAAAGAAGTTTTGATCTGTTGCAAGGCTCATGAATTCTTGTATTTGAATGGTCCAGTGCATGCCATAAAAATCTGCATGATCCTTTACTGACATGACTGTGAGCTTTATGACATTTGAGAAAATATCAAAAGAAACCTCAAGATTTTGATACTGTCTTGTAGGTCAATGACCTACAGCTACAGTACTTGTAAGAAACACTGATTCAAAAAATAAGGAGAACCACTGCCTGAAAAATAAGGACTAGTATAAGAATATAGAAGTTCAAGAATCATTTGGTCATCATAATTTTTCTTCAACAACACAGGAACACAACAAGATAATACTCCCTCCACTCATTTTGAAGTACAATAACTAAGACCTCTAAGCAATGAATCCATTTTCAGTTCAGGTCAAGGACCCAAGGAACATATGATTTGAGACGAATGAACAAAATTTGTTTTCTTGCGAAGGTTGAAATACTAATGAAGAAAAATGGGATACAGAGCTCAGGCTTAGGAACAAATAAGGTGGTCAAAGGAGTAAATTCAACATCATTTGAATGTGGTCGAGCAGGGAAAAGGCTCTTAAGTGTATAATAGTGACTATATTCCAAGAACCTTCAACAACAAACTTGATAAATATAATTTGAGGAGAATGACAATCATGAGCAATCCAAAACTGTCCAGAGTTAATATCATTATGTGGTAACTTGATGTGTCCCCACCTTCTATTTCTGTCTCGATGTTTTTTAATGGTGCACATACACACCCATACATAGGCCCACATCTACACATGTGCCCACACTCATGGACACATAAATTTTTTCCTCCAATATCAAACCAAATCGAATCCTAGGATCATTTCAGTTTGGGTTGTTTAGTTTCGATAGTAGTGGAGGGCAGGGCAACAATACCGAAGAGATGGGCGACAACAGCAATGTGACAAATAAGAAAGAGATGAGTGTTCAATAGTATGAAGGGACGAGGAGGAGATGATGGTGTCATTGAATTGGGTTGGTCACAAGGTGATGGTTGCAACCATGGAGTAATGGTCGCAGTCGTGGTCATGTGCAACCCTGATAGCAGTGGAATTATGACAGGGATTTGCAGGATTATGGACGATGTGGAGGCCCGACGGCAACAATGCGAGGAAAAAGAGAGTGAAATTAGGTTGGGATTTGGTATTATATATTTATATTAATCAAAGCTAATTACATATGCTGGTTTGGTTTGGGTTTGTGACCGTAAGCCTGAAATTTAAAATAACAAAATCAAATCATGTGGTTTGGTTTAGTTAGATTTTCCAGTTTTAGCTTTTTTTGCACACCCCTATGACAACTAAGGACACAAAATTTGCAAAAATTAATGTTTTTGAAGAGTTTATTGCTAATATAATCAAATGATATTATTGCCCAACGACAAGAAAGGAATAAAAATTGAACCACGTGCTTCAGTTCGGTTGGATTTTTCAGTTTTGTCTCTTTCTACACATCTCTAAGATAATCCGGGACTCAAAATTTGCAAAAATTCAAGTACTCTAAAGAGTTTATTGTCCCTATAATCGAAAGATATTATTGCCTAGCGACAGGTAAAGGATAAAAATGATTTTAAACAAGATTTTTGCAGTGTCCCATGAAAATAGTTTGTTACTGGTAGCATCATTTGATATTTCAAACAAACATCTTAGATTATCCCAACACTCTGTAAAGAGTTTATTGTTAGAACTGAAAATTAGTATTCTAGTATAGCGGTAGTTAAGGGACACAAAAAATCACCCAAACCAAAGATTTCCAATGCCTAAAACAAAATTCACTATTTGCATCAGCAAATGATACATTGGCATAGCTCCTATAACTAAGGTGTAAAAAATCACTTAACATGGATTTTATGAACATCCTATGAAGAGTTTGACAATGATAACAATAATTGATATTTGTCGGCCTATCATGGTGACTTTTTGGCCACAAGAACCTCCTATTGGAGCCGTTCTCATGGGCGGAATTCTAAACGAACATTTGTAGAAGTAATTAAAAAGGACATAGAAATGATAAATTCAACTATGAATCCAAACTAAATGGAAGAAAAGGATTTGTGTAGTTGCTCCTAAAATTTTAGGATGAAGGTCATATTGATACTTAATGCTGGTGTTGAGAAGCAGATAAACAAGTAGACTCAATGAGCATCGCCTTAGGAATGAGGCAACACCTTCTTTAGTTCGCCTTCTTCCCATTGTTGTTGGAATCAAAGAATTGACGCAATTAGGAGAGGGCCAGGCATTTCACTTTTAGGCTTGGTATAACTTGGAGCAAACAGGAATTTGTATGAGGACTTTCTCTTGGCCAAATTAAGCACGAGAGAGAGTTTTGTTTCTATGGTATCATTGAAAGTTTGCTATTTATTTGGTTGTAGGTCAGGTTGAAATTATTTTGAGGGGAATGAGCAATGTTAGTAGGGCTTGGAAATTTTGCAGCGAGGTGGATGTTTGCATGATAAGCCTGTTATTTGGGTTACTACGTCGAATTGCAAAACTAAAGAAAGTGGGCACATAGTGGTACAAATAGGTGATTGATTGGTAGATAATAGGTAGTGGAATTATCGAAGTAGTGGTGCTGTTGGTGAAAGATAGGAACTTTGTTAATGACTTGAGATTTTTAGGACTGTAATGAAATAAATAATTTATGGTTTCATACCAGTTTTCTTTTCAATAATTTTCTCTCATGGACACTTTAGTAGTCTTTTTGTATAAGGTGTCTTGAGCATTTAAGTCTGCATATGATTTGATTTACTTTATGAACTTGGTAAGGACCCACCTAGTCAACAAGTTGTGCCTTCCTTTCATGGTCACACCACATGTCTAATTACAAACACATTGAATTAGAGGGTATTGATTAAGTCCAAAATAACTTATTTTCTACAGGCCAACTAAATTAGTATTGATCCACTTAATTTCTACCAACCAAACAGGCTTAGGATATAAAATCTTGTCCTTATATAGCATATTCCTTTAATCTTAGTTCATAAATAGTTCTACAAAAGAAAATACAAATAGCAAAATCCTTTCTTTCAAGAATTGTGTTCTCCTGATACATAATTATGACTGTGAAGTGCGTGCATGTAAAAGGAAGTGACTTAGACTGTAACTTTTTTCATAAACTATTAAGTCTAGTATCCACACAGATCAAAGTGTAAACATAACAAATAGACAACACCATAACGCATCAAGAAGACAGCAATAAGAAGACCAACAACGCATGAAAGATGTCATCTGGAATGGATTACAAATGACTGAAAAAAGAAAGATCCATGTCTGTTTTCTAGTCACAACATCCTTCCTAAAGCATGCTAATTAATAATTAAAGTATGATGTGAAAATAGAATAATTGTTTTTTAATAGAACATGAATAAAAGATTTATTTATTTTGGGCTAAGAGAACCTAGGAAACATAGGATATGATTAGAAATGAAAATAGTTACATAGTTTCATTCAAACAAAGCAAGCGAACATTGTGGTACCAGTCTGTGAGAGCTGAAGCTTCATCTTTGCTTTAACTCTTTCAGCTGGTGTCTGTTAAGAAGGAGATTATTGAAGCATTACATCATGTTTATTCATAACTCTTTAAAAAGAAGACAATACATGACGTCTCCTAGAAAAAAAAAGAAAAATTAGAACAGAAAGAGTGCTTGCTAAAGATGTTGAAGTAAGATGAGATAGAACATATTAAACTGAAATAACATTCTTGGTTTAATCCAAGGGAGTAACTGTACAGCATTTAAGGCAACTTCTCTACACTAACTCGAGAAAGATTAGTAGTACATTGTTAATAAGCTCCATCTACATTACCAACCCACAAATGACAATCACGAATGCAATCCATACAGGAAATAAACAATGCCGTCGTTTTCCCACCAACTTGGGCAATATTTGTAGCAAAATTCTAATCAAGACAGTTAACCTGTCTATAAGAATATGAACAAATTGCTTATGACCACATGGCACCATATGACTTAGCACGTAGTAAATGCAACTATATGTAAGAAAGTACGCAGCCATCAAAACCTACAATCTATCCTATTGGATATGAAGATTAAGCTCACGAAATTTCATGCTAACCCTCTATTTTTCAGTGAGAAAGAACATAAATTTCCCTAGAAACTAGACTATGTTGCACTATCATATACTGAATCCAACGGTAACACATTTTTTAAGTCAAAAGGCCAAACGGAATTAAATCCCCCACCATTTTGTAAAAGTAAAGAAAAGCCCCCATTGCCCACTAACAAGAAAATACGAACATTTCCAAATCCAAAACTTGCGGAATACTGCCCTTGTCCCATATCATCATATATTACCCATTTCAGCTAAAACATTTACCAACTCATCCTACGTAGGTTTAAGTTGCAAGAATACGCTTCTCTATGATTGTTAGCTCATTGGTCAATTCATAACTACCACATGATTCGATGATTCAAATGTGCGAAAAAAGCATTCACCGAGTAAAGGATATTATTTGTTGCAAAAGCAGGTTCTTTGTTTGGTATAATTCATGTGAAGATTCTTTAGAAGATAAAATTTTGTAGGGTTAATTACACTTGCACCTCCTATAATATGAGAGGTGTATAATTTATCACTCCTAAATTTTAGAACTCCGACTTAGACCTTCTGAATTGTCTAAATCACCATGTTTTAATTACACTCATACCCCTGATCCAGAGGGTCTAAGTGACTCACACCCTGATCCAGAGGGTCTAAGTGAGGGTTTTAAACTTTAAAGGTGCTCGTGTTTTAATTACACTCACTCCTGGTCCAGATTGTCTAAATCAGAGTTTTAAACTTTAGATATGATAATTTATACACCCCATACTACAGGGATCTGAGTGTAATTAAGCCAACTTTGTAATCAATTTATAAACAATGCATCAACAATAAGGCAGTATATAACAACATTTCAAACAATGAAACAAGTTCAAATTTATAATCAATTTGTAAACATTGCATTTCAATGAGGCAGTGAGAATCATACCATTTGGGAGTAGCCTTCAATTAGCTGCGAATAATCTACGACCCTATCGCTCTTGATCTCCTTTGAACTCCGATCCTTGTCCCTTTTGCGATCCCTTTCTCTATCTCTATCTCGATCCCGATCCCTGCTACGAGAAACCCTAGGCGGCGAATAACTCCTGCTCCGACTCCGCCGCCTCCTCCTCTCTCTATCTCCATCCCTATCCCTAGATTCCCTACTCCTTTTCGAGGAATATCTCGCCTCATCCCTTTCTCTCCCTTCGCGCCTCTCTCTCCTTCTCTCCCTATCACCCTCTGGCGACCGCCGCCGGCTGCCCAGCTTATCCTGGATGCTACCAAGAACGCGAGCTCTATCTCCTCGATCGTCCCTTCCAGGGAGCAAAGAAGAGGAAGAAGAAGAGAAAGCCGAGATTTTTTCCGAAGAATCTCCGTCTTTGTTGCCGGAGGCGCGAACGAAGCTGGAGAGGGAAAAAGGCGAGGGCTTTTTGGCAAATGCGTCGGAGGCGGCGGAGGAGGAGGAAGAAGAGAAGCCGAGACCTTGCTTGAATTTGGCAGCGCCCTCGCCCTTGCGCGTGAGCTCGTCATAGTAAGCTGCCGCTTTCTCTTCCTCCATGGATTTCGATTTTTTGAGTTTTTGGCGAGGTAGGGGAACAAATAACAACGAGAACAATGAGAACTAAAGGCACACCCCATTAAATTTCTAAAGGCACACCCAGATATCCAAAGGGAACAAGATTATAGGCTTCAAACTAATTCCCTTCAATTCAATTACCAATGACAATGAAATAGCCCACTACATAATATATTTTGGGGAAATTCTAAAGGGACACCCCCAGATATCCAAGGGCCATTAAATTTAGTTTTACTTGCACATTTGTAATTATTTTTGCAAGTATATATTATTTTTTTCATCTTAGTTCTAAGAGGCTAAGGTTAGGATTAGGAATAGGAATGGAGCAGAACGAGGAGGAGACGGAGGGTATGCAAGTTTGCGGAGCGGAAGGAAAGAGGGTTTGTTCGGGGTTGGAGAGCTGAAGGAGAAAGAGGGGGTTAAATCTAATAGTCACAGCTCAAATCTAACAAAATAGCTTCCAGATAAAATACGTGATTGGAGTTAGGATTATGATAAGATCGCTTCCGGGATATAATCAAGTCCAAGAATACTAGCATTATTTGATTAAGTCAGAACACAAAAAGAAAAAAAGTTTTATACTAACACAAAAGGGAGAGAAATATTTTGTTTTTTGTGTTATTTTGGTTCTCATTGAAAAACCCTCGAAAACTCATTGTGAAAGGTTAAGACCAATGGTCACGATCAAATCTAATAATCTATTGGGAACGGTTACATCCAGTCAAAGTTCAACTATCACGATCCAAATCCAATAGTCGCGAACAAATCCCACCTTTGTTTTTCCCTCCAAAACTTTTCCCTTCAACTTCTTTAAAAAAACCAAACAATATAACATAATATAATATTTTACAATTTCATTTTGAAATTAATACAACAAAATGCAACTGAAATCAGGGAAATTGAATTTAGCAAAAATATGACTTGTTTATACAAGAGATGCATTACCTTTCGGGCATAAGATTCAATAGATCCGATAACACATCCTACCCGTTTGGACATGTCTTTCTATTCCAACAAACTTCCAAAAAAATTCCAACGGTTGAACTGTTGTGTCCCATGAGAAGAGACACAACCAACGCATCAATTCAAACTCTATAAAAGATCAAACGAAACAAACTCATCAAACAGTATTGCATACAATCTATCTTGCAGTCGGAACTCTTCAATAATCACCAACAATGCCGACCCTCCAGGATATGATCTCCTTCCACCGTATCTATCGTCTCATCTTCATCAGGCTCATAATGCTCGGAACCCTCGACTGGACCGCCAAGAAGATTATATCTTTATGGATGTACCTTGAACTCATTGGCGTCGATCTCGTGCACTTTTTAAGTGACATCCGGGACGACACTATATTTTCTATCTACGTTGCGGAGGCGGAGTCCATCATTCGGTTCCTCGACACTGGAAACTTGCCGGGGGAAGGGTTCCCAGGGATCTCGCACACATCATTCAGGGCTTTAGAGCGCGAGAGATTCAATATGAAGTTCTTCGC